>JARFJB010002180.1:0-380000 GCA_036346205.1 Vesta saturnalis
TGATACGGTGCGTTATCCATAACCACCACACAATCTCCGAGTAGTTTGGACAGCGCAGGAATAAGCTGTTTAATTACACAATTTTGAAACCGGACCCCACCCATAGTTTTATGGTAATCCCGATCCTCGTTCCCCGAATCGAGTAAATAGTCGTAGTTTTACCATAATTTCTAATTACATCCCGTGTGTAAAATTCCATACCTGTTACCTTCACTTTTAATTTTGGATGGACTACTTTTGATGTCAAAATCGTGCACCTAACGACAGATAGAACCATTTTGATAAATCCACGTTTTATCTAGATGCACAAATCTGACATCTAGGCCTGAACTTTCCAACTGCAGAAATTTTCTCAGAAACTTAATTTTGACTACGAAAATTGAGAACTGTTTTTACGAGATGAAACAATTTGGCCAAAGGAAAATATTCATTTTTCGAATTGCTAAATTAGTTACAGATCTCCTCGAAGGATGAAAGCCCAAAACTTATATTTTCTGCATTCACCACAATATGTCGACTTTAAGTTTTTCGGCGTTGTCGTTATTATGTGTTGAATAGTTGACTGTGAAACCTAAAACCAAATATGTGCACACGAAAAAGTGATTTAAGTTTTTACGTACTAGAAACACATCTGAAACCATTACGATAAGATCGGTTCCCCGTTGCACTATTTTTATGGTACATATAGCAACATAAAATTTGCAACTTTGCACTCTTTGCGATGATTTTTGGCATTTGCTCAAAAAAAAAAATTTATTCAATATGAGACTTGATCATCATATGCGTGACTTAATAAGTACTCTTTACAGAACGTCGTCAAATTCACTTTTTGTCTTTTTGACAAATGGGAATACCGGTACAGAAAAAAAAATCATAGCCTATTCTAATGCAAAATAAGATGGAACAGAGAATATACTGTTGTTCAGATAATTATGTTTTAGTGAATTATTTCGTAATTTTTATGTTGGTATTACGTAGTTAATGTTGGTATTAGTGCTATTTGACATTATTTTTGTTCAAATTTTATGTGTAGGTACCTAATTACGTTATCTTATGAAAGCAGTATTTGCACCTTTTTTTGCATTGGTAAGAATAAGGATGAAGTAATCGTGCTAAAGTAGATAAATGTGCTGGGCGAGTTTTTTTTTAATTTTACCTTTCCTTAAATAAAATGTGGTTAATGCATAACTAGTATTAACAATTCACGTTTTGTGTTAAATGTGTATTATATGTATTTACGAAGAAATGTTATAAATATGTACAAATATGTGTTCGAGTCAAAATTTCCTCTTCCCTATAATTGTTACCTGTATTCCTGTATTCACAAATAATAGTGCATTTTAACATCATTTTTGTACATATATAGGTGGTATTTGATGTTACACGCACCGACATGAAGCATGCGGCGAAAGTCCAAGCGCTGCATGAGACGACTTCTGGAGAACGTAACATATAACATACGTATTTTGGGTTACCTCTTTTAGTCTGTATTAACAACATTTATAAAATAATATTACAGAAATAATCATAAAACAAAAAACAAGTTGGTATTACGCGTTAGATGTCAACATAAAGTGAGTAAAAGTGCCGTTGTACCAACATGAAACAAAAATATTTATCTGTCTAGCTTAATTATTTCTATTAATTTGTACGAAACTTCTAGAATGGCTACACCAGGTATGTATTTAAAAGTTTATCACGATTACATTTATTTAGCTTTTTTATTGCAATTTTGACCTTTATATATTTTTTTCACTACAATATACAGTCTGTTCAATCTTATTTTGCATTATAGCAGGCCATTATATTTTTCTTTTGTAGTGGTATTCCCATTTGTCAAAATGACAGGAATTCAATCTGACGCCATCCTGTCAACAGTAATCGTGCTACGTTGTCTGCTTAAGTAACGCATGTAATGATCAAGTCTCATAGCGAATAAATAATAATTTCTTGAGAAAATGCCAAAAGTCATCGCAAAAAGTACAATGGTTCAAATTTTACAGAGTTATAAGAACCTTAAAAATAGTCCAACTGGAACTTATCGTAATGGTGTCGGACATATTTCAGGTATTGTGTCATCACGTTAAAAAAAATTTCGATTTTGATGGAGATCAACACTGTTTAGAATTTTGAAATCAATGGGTTACAAACACAAATGTGCCAATGGCCAAAATATTTTATGTGAAATGAAAAACGTTGCTATAGAAAAAATATGTTTCTTAAAAAAATCCCAGCTTTTTTATAGATCTTTTATAGGTTTATAGGTTGATAGGTTTATAGGTTTATAGGTTTATAGGTTTATAGGTTTATGGGTTTATGGGTTTATGGGTTTATGGGTTTATGGGTTTATGGGTTTATGGGTTTATGGGTTTATGGGTTTATGGGTTTATGGGTTTATGGGTTTATGGGTTTATGGGTTTATGGGTTTATGGGTTTATGGGTTTATGGGTTTATGGGTTTATGGGTTTATGGTTTTATGGGTTTATGGGTTTATGGGTTTATGGGTTTATGGGTTTATGGGTTTATGGGTTTATGGGTTTAAGGGTTTATGGGTTTATGGGTTTATGGGTTTATGGGTTTATGGGTTTATGGGTTTATGGGTTTATGGGTTTATGGGTTTATGGGTTTAGGGTTTATGGGTTTATGGGTTTATGGGTTTATGGGTTTATGGGTTTATGGGTTTATGGGTTTATGGGTTTATGGGTTTATGGGTTTATGGGTTTGTGGGTTTATGGGTTTATGGGTTTATGGGTTTATGGGTTTATGGGTTTATGGGTTTATGGGTTTATGGGTTTATGGGTTTATGGGTTTATGGGTTTATGGGTTTATGGGTTTATGGGTTTATGGGTTTATGGGTTTATAGGTTTATAGGTTTATAGGTCTATAGGTCTATAGGTCTAGGTCTATAGGTCTATAGGTCTATAGGTCTATAGGTTTATAGGTTTATAGGTTTATAGGTTTATAGGTTTATAGGTTTATAGGTTTATAGGTTTATAGGATTATAGTGTAACGGATTTTTGGTGGTGGTAGGTCAACGAAATCCGACACAAAAACTAAAACCCGTTTGGAAAAAAAATTTTTATTCAAATAAAATTATAAATTACGTTAGTTGCCATTATGTAATGCTCCTGAGCGGGTGTGGACAGTGGTCGTTCGCCCCAGGGTTTTGAAAACTTTTGCGGGCGCCACCCAAAGATAAGCTATCGTTCAGGCGGTCTTTGGGTCCACTTATGAACGTCTACGGCTTCCCAAACGGCACCTTCGGGTTTCACAGTGGAGGATAAAATTCAGGGTCTAATCCTTATGATAAAGTATGTACCTGAAGCTCAATTAATTCGGACGGAAAGAGGATACGGCAGTTGACAAAGGTCATAGGTTCCCTTGACAAACAAGATTCCTTCACTAGTGATGGATGAAAATGAATGATTCTTATTAAACGTGAACTCTATGAATTTATTTGAATTTCACTGATTAAGGTTTAACCAAAACGGTGCTCGCTAGAAAAGTAATTTCCTTGCTACTTATCGAAACAAATTAACTAGGTTTCGAACTTAATTACAGAGCGAGTCTTTATTAAGTTTAATTAGATGAGTCATTTGTTAAACTACTCTTTACCTCATACTCAGCAGAAACTTTCGCTTCGTCTATACGTAACGCAGTGAGAACGAAAAGATAATCATTTTGGTTCAACCACTTACCTGTATAGAATACGACATTCAAAAGTGGGGACGGCTGGAAATTCCATAATTTTACGTTGAGCACAGTCGTATACAATTTTTTAGTTATAACTTAAATCAGACTACGAATTAATATTTGGCTTTGGTCTTATGCTCAAACTTATATTTGTAAATACGAGCTTATAGACATTCGATAGTTTCCATAGACAAAATTATTATATCTTATAGATGTTAATTATAATTATACACTGATATCAACTAATAGCATCGACTAAATGGATTACTGCTTGACAATCTAGTCTGTTCGCTTATTAGACTATACAAAATTTTAACTATAGATAAAAGATTAATAATTCTTTTACGTTTAGGAACTTATAGATATAGATTTCAGATTATAGACTTTAACTTATACTTATAGAAACTGTTATTTAACAATGCATTGACTTATAAACTTAACTAGACTTATAAGAGCGTTTATTATTCTTATAATTAATTTAAACTCTTATTAGACTTATCGATTTGAATACTTTGATTCTTATAGTTTCTTATAGACTTAATATTGTTAAGGACTTCTGATAGAATTCCATTTAACATGGCGTTTGGAATTATGAATTACTAGACTTATCAAGTTTTAGATTTAATAACTAATAGAAAACTTGCATAGACTTAATTAGTTATTTATAATACTTATAAGTATTTAGATTTAATAACAAAATTATATTAAACTAAGCTATATTTAATTTATAACTTATCAACTTCAAGATCATAATTAATTAATTTACGGACCTTTGTTATTAGACTATAAATAATCTTACAATAGACTTAATATGCTACGCTTATAGGCTTATAGGCTTATAAGTTTACAGGCTTATAGGTTTATAAGCTTATAGGCTTATAAGCTTATAGGCTTATAGACTTATAGGACTTATGACTTATAGGACTTATAGACTTATAGGACTTATAGGCTTATAAATGGCTTATAGACTTATAGCTTATAGGACTTATAGACTTATATCTTGACGTTATAGACTTATAGGCTTATATTCTTATAGGCTTATATGGACTATAGATTCTTATAGACTTATAGACTTATAGACTTATAAACTTATATGACTTATAGACTTATAGACTTATAGGATTATAGATTAGCTTAGACTTATAGACTTATAACTTATAAACTTATAGACTTATAGTTTAGTTATAGCTTATAGACTTATAGACTTATAGACTTGTAGGTTTGTAGGCTTATAGGCTTACAGACTTATAGGCCTATATACTTATAGATTTATAAGCTTATAGTTTTATAGGCTTAGATTCTTATAGGATTATAGGCGTATAAGTTTTTATTCTTATTTGCTTATAGGCATATAGGCCTATAGACTTATAAGCTTATGGACTTATGTGATTATAGGAGTATAGACTTTAGCTTATACGTTACTTATAGACTTATAGCTTATAGACTTATAGGATTTATGGCTTAGGCTTCATAGTCTTATAGACTTATAGACTTATAGACTTATAGCTTATAGACTTATAGCCTTATATGCTTAAGATTATAGACTTATAGCTTAGATAGCTTATAGTTTACTAGGCTTATAGGCTTATAGGCTTATAGGCTTGTAGGCTTATAGGCTTATAGGCTTATATACTTATACGCTTATACGCTTATATGCTTAAAGGCTTAGAGGCTTATAGTCTTACAGGTATATTATAGGCTTATAGGCTTATAGGCTTATAGGTTTATAGGTTTATAGGCTTATACGCTTATAGGCTTATAGGCTTATAGGCTAATGGACTTATGGACTTATGGACTTATGGACTTATGGACTTATGGACTTATGGACTTATGGACTTATGGACTTATGGACTTATGGACTTATGGACTTATGGACTTATGGACTTATGGACTTATGGACTTATGGACTTATGGACTTATGGACTTATGGACTTATGGACTTATGGACTTATGGACTTATGGACTTATGGACTTATGGACTTATGGACTTATGGACTTATGGACTTATGGACTTATGGACTTATGGACTTATAGACTTATAGCCTCATAGACTTATAGACTTATAGGACTTATGGACTTATAGACTTATAGACTTATAGACTTATGAGACTTATAGACTTATGGACTTATGGACTTATAGACTTATAGACTTATAGACTTATAGACTTATAGACTTATGACTTATAGACTTATAGACTTATGGACTTATAGACTTATAGACTTATAGACTTATAGACTTATAGACTTATGGACTTATAGGACTTATGGACTTATGGACTTATGGACTTATGGACTTATGGACTTATGGACTTATGGATTTATGGACTTATGGACTTATGGACTTATGGACTTATGGGACTTATGGACTTATGGACTTATGGACTTATGGACTTATGGACTTATAGACTTATAGCCTCATAGACTTATAGACTTATAGACTTACAGACTTACAGACTCACAGACTCACAGACTTACAGACTTACAGACTTACAGACTTACAGACTTACAGACTTACAGACTTACAGACTTACAGACTTACAGACTTACAGACTTACGGACTTACGGACTTACGGACTTACGGACTTACGGACTTACGGACTTACGGACTTACGGACTTACGGACTTACAGACTTACAGACTTACAGACTTACAGACTTACAGACTTACAGACTTACAGACTTACAGACTTACAGACTTACAGACTTACAGACTTACAGACTTAGACTTACAGACTTATAAACTTATAGACTTATAGACTTATAGACTTATAGACTTATAGACTTATAGACTTATAGACTTATACGCTTATAAGCTTATCGGCTTATGGGCTTATAGGATTTTAAGATAATAGGCTTATACGTGTATAGGATTGTAGGGTTATAGGCTTATTGGATTATAGGCTCATAAGCTTATAGACTTGCAGGCTTATATTCTTATATGCTTAGAGGTTGGGGGACGGAGGTTTAGACCCATAGCATTATGCATATAGGCCATTTTCTGCAGGCTTATAGGCATATTGGACAACAGGATTACAGTCTTATAGGTTTATAAGCCTATGGGTTTATGGGCTTATGGTGGACGTGATAGCCTTAATTAGTTGCGAGTTTCTTGCAACGAATCATTTTATGGTCACATTTAGTTAAACGTTTAACTTAACGTTAATTAAGATTTGTTTAGCTTTACTTCATGGACCCCTAAGTTTAGGGGCTTATGGGATTATGTGCTTATAAACTTATGGGCTTATAGGGTTATACGTTTATGGGTTTATTCGCTTAAAGGCTTGTGGGACTATGGGTGAATGGGCTTATAGAATTATGGGCTTGTATTGTAATAAGCATTTGGACTTATAGACTTATGTGCTTAAAGGGTGAGGGTTGGTGCATACATAATCCATTTATCCTATAATAACCAAACAATTATTTCGTTTTATGCTAGTAGCGTAGCGTTAGCAACTGACCGGTCGTCTAACGTGTTCAATGGTTTTCTGAATATTACCAATCTGTTTTCAATCACTTTAAATTCGTTGTACTTTAGGTTTGATTTAATCAATACTAACAACAGATGAACTTGATTTAAATATTAATGTTAAACATATAGGTTGATTTGTGATATTTTACCACTAAAATGCGTTTAACTTAAGTACATTTCTTTTAGTAAAAGTGTGGTTTTGCGTTGTTTTTTAGTTTTAACGTATGCTTCGAATTATTGCAATTTTGAAAATGAAAACTTTTTCGGTTTATGTTCATAATTAAGATGCTTCGCTTTTTATGGGATGTCATCCTGGATTAATTGCTGTTGAAACATACATTTTGTAATTATGTACGTATACGATTACAACCCAAGACTATGTATTTTAATTATTATAATTTTATAAAAAATCTTTTTAAGCACGAGTTTATTTAATTTTTGTTTTGGTAGAGAGTACTGCTAGGATTTTTTAACTCTAAGGTATGAATTCGATTTAAAGTTAGATCGGCATAATTGAGTTTTACTAATTTCTTGGAAATTTATGTATCTTACTGCGTATTAGCCTAGTTTTTGCTCAAATTATTTTTAAGTTTAATTGTAATTTGCATTACGAGCATTAAATGTGGTTTCATTTTTACATCAGTTGAAATGCTGTTGGTTTACGTAACTCGAGATTACTTTTCTATAATTATATAATTAATTTTAGTTGAATAATAGTTCACTTGAAATCACCCTATTTCAAGCTAATTTTAGTAAAATCTAAATCAGTATTCAATTCGAGCAGTTTTAAGAATTATTGACCATCCACTGACGCCAAGCTAAACATTTTTACTGATCTAAACTCAGGAACGTTATTTACTAAAAGTTTAAAAAGAAATATGCAAAATGCAGTTTAGCACGCCTTATTCGTGAACAAAGCATCATGTTCCCATTTTACTTCAATTTAAATCATTTCGACGCGGCCGATAAAACAGTCATCGTGCTAATCTTGTTCAAACAAGCTCCTAATTCCCGTGAAATACATTCATGCTCACATAGACCGAATCTGAGTGATGTTTACCTACAAGCCACACGTAGTAGTATATATAGGAAACCCCTATCATGTATGTACACACCCGGTCATTTTATTGTTTTCAATTTTATGCGAAAAATATAAAAAAAAAGCTAATTAGGTGTATCTCAAGGATCGAACGAGGGGCCATTATTTTTATACGTGATTTGAATTGTTGTGGGGAACTGTAGAAAAAAAATTAAAGAGGGACGATGTTTTGTCGGCAAAAAGTAAGGTAATACATCATACACATTTTGGACACTGAAAAATGGGAATTGGCCACAAAACATCTGACTATACTTAGATTAGTTTGTTTTCATTGTTCTGTCTCACATTCTAATCAGAATCTTTTTTAAGTACATACATGTATTCAGTAGTAGTCAAAATGTTAGGTCGATGTTTTGTTTCAAGTTGAATGTTGTTTTGTAGCAAAAGTTCATTAGTATGGTAATTAAGGCGAGCTTTCGGAATTCTCTCTCTTTCTTTCTCTTTGCCCATTCGATGATGATGATGCTGCAGGTAGTTTCTGTAATCAACCTGCGGCTTTACGAACCAGCTTCTTTTTTATAGTTTACAAGTCGTTTTGTGGTGTACATCTTGTATTTTATTATTGATGTTAGATTTTTTTGTTTTGGGCGGAGTATATGCATAATTCATAATTGAATTAACCATAGAATTTCTTATGTAACGAATGAAATCTATGTGAATTAGTTCTTGACGTGTACCATATTTTTCCTATATAAATTTAATAAAAACGTCATTTTGACGTCACAGATTAATCTTTATTATTAATTATTTCAAGATCGTGAACGTTGTAATTGTATTTTCCACGGTATTTCTGTACGTACTCGTATCCATTCTTTTACGTCTACTGAATACTTGCATTCATGTAGCGTAAGTTAAATATTTTTACTTTCTAAACAAATTTTGCCGAATGCGTCTATGCTCTGGATTAGCTTTGTGTTCATGCTCATAGTTAAACAAAACATTTTGTTAACCTTTCTGTAGTCTTTACGGAGACATAGTAGATCCGTTTTAGAGAGCCTGCAAGCTTCTGTGACGCCTTCAGGGAGCTACTCTAAACATTTATAGAATTATCATAATGTATTTCTAAAGTCATTCTACGAGTTATTTAGAGCCTTATTATCTAGCGTTCCCAGAGCATTTTTCAAATTTTATAATGATTTTTTAGAATACGGAACCTTTTCAAAAACACTTCATAGTTGGTCGAATTGTTCCAAAGGCTACCTAGAGCCCTTTTGCCCACCTATCCTTCTAGAGCTTTATTACTTCCGTGGAAGGTTTCATAGCTTTATTAAAAACTACTGTGTGGATTTCTGAAAGCTTCTTAGTCATATGAAAGGGTGAATAGAGCTCCTCAAGGTTTAGAGACTTTTTATGTCCGTGGAGAGTTAGTGTAGCTTTTATAAAGGCCTCTAGAACCGTCTCAACTTTTTGAAAGCATCGTAGTATTCTTCTAAAGGCGTTATTAGAGTTGTTTTAAAAGCTTTTGGTTTTTTTAGGGCTTCTTAGAACATTTTATAGGTTTTTTTCTGGAAGCTTTCTAGCGCCTTAAGAAAAGCATTATAGTTCTTTCTAAACGAATTCCAGGGCTTTAATGACGGCTTTTTGGACCAATTCCAGAGTTTTCTGAAGTGGATCTGTCCTGTTATTATTTTTATAGGATTACTAACTCTATTAACGGTAGTTTAAAATAAACTCACAAAGTAATCGTAGAGCAGATCCAACGATTTTCTGAAGCTTTCATAAGTCCTATCTACATTCCTCCTATTTCTGAGGCTCTTATATAGGTTTCCTATAACCCTTCAAACAGAGCATTTTTGGTTTTGTGAAAATTTTCGCATGCCCTTATGCCTTCATGGAGTATTCTGCGTTTTTGAAAGCTTAAAAACTTTATATACTATTGATGTGGATTCATAAGGTGTCTCTAAATTTTTTTTAGGTTCCTTATAGGCATTCTAGAGCATATCTAAAGGTCATGGAAACTTTCTGTAAAGAAGGCTTCCTTGAGCAAATAGAAGGCGTGTTTTTTTGCACCGGTGTCAATAGTTAGCCCTCCAAGTTTAAAGTTTTATTGGTATTTCCCCCTATTACAATGAAGACATTCTAAAACCTTCCTAGGGCCTATTAAAATTTACCATTTTTTTGTGAGTGCCGTTTTAAGTTATTCTGCGTACGTGGAGATGTTCGAGGACATTCTTAAGCTCATTCCAGAGACTTCTCAATTTGTCTTGCAAAGGCGTTTCCATAATTTTAATGATTTTTTTGTTTTTTTCAAGCCATTTTACACCTGCATTTTAAAAAGTTTCCTTGGGCTTTTCTGGAGAGTTTTTAGAACCTTGTTCTTAATACTATACAGAAACTTTTATGGTGTTTCGCGCCCATTTTAGAAATCCTAGCTTTTGTAAACCATTTCTAGAACTTTATGGAAACTGTCGCACTCTTTGTTTTCATGAAGCCATTTTAAAGCCATTCTAAGCTTCATAAAGCACTTCTGTTTGTGTAGATTATCTTGAAAACCATTTTAACATTAGTTTTTAGAATTGTCTTTCTAAAAACTTTCTAGAGCCTTTCTAGAACCTTTTTAAGGAGTAATTTTAAGGGGTTTGCTAAATCACATAATAACTGTCTGAAGCCTAATATTTTTGTAAAGGTCACCTTTGGAAATGTCTGAAGTTTTTAAATTATCTCTGGGTTCTTCTAAAGGACCTCCAGAAGAATTTGTAAAGCGTTTCTATAGTCCTTCTAGGACCTTTTTTATCACCGTGGTAAATTTGTTCAATCTATTTTAAATCGTTTCTGGGCCTTTCTGGTATGGTGTCAACTAGAGCTCCTAACGCTTTTCTAACAGCTTTATAAAACGTTTAAAGATCTTTAAGCGCTGTTCTAGTTTGGTGGGGATCTTCAAGACAGACTTTGTCAGATCCTCTCTCCTTTCCTCTTTCTTGCGCCTTTCTTAACTTTTTTTAGATATACTCTGCTTTCGTGAAAGGCTTTTAAATTATTCTTAAATCATCCTATAGAATTTATGGTTTTCTTAAACACTTTCTGGGTTTTTTTTGTAAACCCCTATATTTACTAGGCTTTAAGCCCGGATGTTTTTTAAAGAACAATTTAATGTTTTTTTGGGGTCTAAAGTACCTGTCTAGCCGATTAGAAGCATTTTAAGCCCTGCGATAGAATTTTTAGTGCATTTTTACTTCTGTGGCATTTAATTAACTCCAGTTTAAAAGATTTCTATACTTTTTTGATTTATGCGAAAGTTTTCTAGGTATTTTTAAAATCATTTTTGTAGATTTCCTAGAACCATTTTGCTTACAGTCATTTTAAACTCTTGTAGACACCTGATTTTGCATTTACAATTATTACATGGAGCCTTTAGACTTCAAATCTTAAAAACTTTTCTAAATGATTTTAAGGCATTTATAGAATTACGCTGTTTCGTGTAGGCTTTATAGAGCTTTTCTGAGGGATTTGGCCTCTTTTTACAGTTCTGCTTTCTCGAAAGTTGGATTTTTTCTAAAAGTCTTTTTATATTTGAAGGAGATTAGGGTCTTTCAAATGATTTTTAGAGGCTTTCTAAAATATGTTTAGAGATTATTTGGTTTTTAGAGACTATAATAATTATGAACACTTTATCATTTTATAGACCATAAAAAGCTATCTAGAGCTTCTTAATAGATCTACGAAAATTATGCCTTCGTGAAGGCTTTCTAAAGCTTTTAAGCTTCTTTAAGGTATTTATTGATCCTTTTTAGCTCTTTCTAGAGTTCTATACGCTCTTTTAAGAGTCAGTTTTAAGCAGTTTATCATGTTTTTCTGGGGTATTTCCACATGCCTTCAATCATTCCAAAAATTCAGTGCCTTCCTAGTGATTATGAAGACCTTTTAAGGACTAAAACTTTTTCGGGTCTTACTAGAGCCTTTTTAAAGATTATCGACGCTTGTACTAGAGTATTTTCCAGATTTCGACGCTTGTACTAGAGTATTTTCCAGATTTTAGGATTTCTTTATAATGCTTTTATAAAGCGTTTCTAAACAGTATAAGTCTTTCTGATGTGTTATTAAATCTTTTCCACTGCTGTTCTAAAACGTGCGAGAGTTTTACTGGGTTACTAAAGTTTTTCAAAAGCATGGATAAATCTTTCAGCTATCATGGAGATCTTCTAGGGCTTTGGTACAGCCTTTCTGAAAGTTGTTCTGACATTTTTTGTTATCTTTTGAAAGGTTTTCCTGTACCTTTGTAGAGTTGTTATAAAGTCTCTCCATAGACTACTTAAAGATATTCTAGTGCTTCTCAATAGCCTTTTTAAATTCTAGAGTTCTACAGATTTTCTGAAATTTAGAAACTCGTCAACAGCCTGTTGTAGCTTTCGAAGGATTTTATTCAACCTTCGAACCAATTTTAAGCCTTCTGAAACTTGTATTTTCATGAGGGCTTTTACAATCCAAAATACATTCTAGTACTTGTTCTAAAGCTTTCAAAGATATTTCTGAAAATTTTTTAGTTTTTCAGTAACCTTCTAAAGCCTATTTTTTGCTTTTACCGATGTCTTCTGAATTCTATATGGAAGCTTTGAATGCTTTCCCAAGCACTTTGGAAAGCGTTATTATGAATATTTATGAAGCTTGTCTGAAAGCTTTCTAGAGCCTTTGCAATTTTTTAAATACTCTCTAGTACTTTTTTCAAAGGCTTGTAAGAAATTTCTAAAAACTTTTTAGGGCTATTCGATAAGCCTCATAAGCTCTTTCTGCTGCTTATTAGGGTGTCTTCTAAATTCGTTTAAGTCTCTTCGAATACCAGTAGAACCTGTTTAAAGTCTTTTTAGAGTCTTCAAGAAGATATTTAAGAATCTCTCTAAAGATCTTTAAAAGCTTTATTCGGAAATTTTCGGTTTTCATTAAATCTTCCTAGAGCGTTTCTGTCGCTTTCTTGAAACTATTTTTGATTTGATTTGTGATCACATTGGAGCCTTTTAAGAACTCTTTTAGAGTCATTATAGACATTTTTTTAGAGCTCTAGGGCTACGAGTGCTTCTTCAAGTGTTCTAAACCCTTTTTAAATGTCTTAAGCCCTCATGAGATGTGTTAGACGTTTGGTATAAACACTTTAATCTTTCTATTTCAATTTTAGTCTTTCTAATAGGAAATAATGCTTCTTTAGAGACTGAGTAAGGCGTTATTAGAGCTTTTCTACAATGTAGCAGAAATATATTTAGAGCCTCATAACCTTAATTCAATTTTTTAGTGCTTGCAAGCCTGCTTTCTAAAGACTGGCGCCTTTCTAAACATTTCCACAGCATTTCTAAAGCTTTCCAGACCTCTTTTGTAAGAGCAGTTCTATATCTTTTGTATAGAACCCTTAACTACCCTTCCGCACTTGTAAAGGTTTTCTAGAACTGTCCTAAGCTTTTTTTAGCTTTTTGGTGAATTTTTAGGTATATTTTATGAGAGGAATATTGGATCCATTTGAAACGATTTTTAAAGCCGTTAGATAGGTTTCCTACGACTTTCGTTAAGTTTGATAGAGTTTGTTTATAAGCCTTTCAGCGAATTAAAAGCTTTTTGGAGCTTTTCTAAAGGCAAGTAATGCGCTTCTAAAAATTTTAGTACTTATAAAGGTTTTTGGGTACCTAGTTGTTTCAGTGGGAACTTTGAACGTTTTTTAATTCTTTCTAATGCCTCTTAATAACATTTCTGTCTCTGTGGAGATTATTCTGAGCTTTTCCGAAGACTGGCTATGACCTTTCTGCCCTCATGAAAGCTAAAGGTTATTTTAACTTTTTTTTACAACCATTTAGAGAGTTTTAGAAATGTCCCTCTGTAGGACCTGTTTGAGGGATTTTTAACCATGTTTCATCATTAAAAATTCTTATCTAGACAATTAAAGTTCTCCCGTTTACATATTTCTGATCTTTAATGTACATAAGTTCTGTTTGAGACTTTAGCTCCCTCAAATTTTCTTCTACTCTTGGCCCGATAAACCAAGATCCTTTTTAGTGCACTTGTCCAAGGGAATGAGTTTGGCAGTAAGGCGCTAATCTATTTATGTGTACATTAGGTTCTGCTCCAGTTTTGATTAGTTTTGATTCTGGTTCTTGCTATATGATAGCGATACGCTTTGATATAGCCGTAGACAATACAATTAAAAGTCTTTTACCTACTATTCTCGACTTCAAACACCTCGATCCGTCGAGACTCAACGCAGTCTGCAATTAATACATTCCCGTTCATCTTCCTCGTGGCGCAAAGTGCCACGATCCACATTCTGCATACGCCGTTATTGACAAGCTCCAATACCCAACCTTGGCTTCACCAAAATCACGTACCAGGACGAGCGGCCGTCTGCATCCTTAGCTCACACGGAGGATTTGGATGTCATCGGAAGCGCATTGGCGTCTCCAATAATGACCTTTGTCCGATGTGCGGCACCTCTGACACTCCGGCGCATCGTATTCTCGCTTGTCGAGCTTATGATGGTGTCCGAGCTCTATTACAAGCGAGAATTGTCTCTTTCCCACATTCCACTCAGACCATCCTACAACTCATACTAGATGATGACGTCAGTGTGTTTTCGTCATAAGTGTTGATATGATTTCCCACATTCCACTCAGACCATCCTACAACTCATACTAGATGATGACGTCAGTGTGTTTTCGTCATAAGTGTTGATATGCGCCACTAGAGACCAGAGTCAAACAATATCGTGTGGTTTTTATGACTAACTATTTATTTTGACTTACTTTACATTCTAAAGTTTATTTTCCTCCGCCGTAGTAGCGGGTCAGCTTTGTTTAGCTTCTAACAAGTTATGTTTTATTTCAATTTTCAATTATTTACGTATATTTAATTTTTAATCAGTTACATATTAGTTTTGGTTTTTTTATGTTTTCAACTAATACAATAATTCCTACCAACCTATGTCTAACTCCTTACCCTGCCTTCTTGGAAATTAGCCATGCTTATGGGGAGAAACCGAAGGCCCATACGCACCAAACTCTTAATCAAGGGTCGCTGTACTCTACCTGCCATCACTCGTAATGCGCCGAGTATTCTTCTAAGACCGAACCAACCTCGTAGTTAGATCTATCCTGAAATGTGAACGGCTTGACCGAGACAAGCCGGGGTGGTAGTGAGTCATTTCCTGGAACCTGGCAATGACACCTTTGTCTCCGAGCCATTGTAAATCGATATAGATTTTTTGTAACATATATATATATATATATATATATATATATACGTTACTATTACTATTGCGCAAGTGTATTGGGCTTAAGCTATTCGTGCATTAGTGGTATCCAACTTGAACTATGAGATAACACCGGGGTGTATTCCGCATTTGCAAACAGCTATAACCTTAGATCCCGAAGAAGCTGAAGAACATAGGAGTAAGGTTAAATCAATCCTAGATTCATTTAGGCGTATTAAACCTAACCTTTCAAACCTAGAAAAGAGACCGGTTATTTCCTTTAAGAATAATCCAACGACCAAGATTCTTCTAGCAGACAAAGGAAATAGGACTGTGGCAATGGATGCGAAAACTTACAACACACCATCAATCGAAAAACCGATATACCAGGAGCTGGCAAAGCATAAGCTAGAAAATTAAACTCACTTCTCACTACTGCAAACCTCCTCACCTGTACGGCATATCAAGGATCCACAAGGATAGAATTCCTTTGATGGCTGGAAAAAGCCGAGGCTATGGTCAAGAACACGCAGCACTATGTGGAAATCAACAGAAACGTCCAATTCAGCCATGAAGACATACCGGTAAGCTTATTGTGATCCTATTCACAAATATGTCCACCTACAAGCCACTGACTACCATAAGGGGCAGACTGGAAAAGTATAAAACGTTAGACGGACGCATGCAGTTTTCGGTGAACATAGTAATCGAAATTCTGCCGATATGCATAAGAACTTCTAACTTCCAGTTAGAAAACAAATAATACCAACCAGATCTTGGGATGGCGATGGGTACCTCGCTATCATCCATAGGGGGCAATATATACATGGAAGACATCGAAGACCAATCAACATCCGAATTCATGTGAAAACTAAGGATGTGATTTAGATACGTGGACGATACCTTTATAGCTAGATGAGTTCCTCGATCATCTCAGTAGCCGCGCACCCTTTATAAAATTCACAATGCAATTGGAGTCAGAACAAAGACTCCTGACTGTAGGTGTAACTTCTTCTTGAAAGTATTATTTACTGACGAACCAACCTTTACAGCCCAAACTGTCGAAATCTTCATCATTATGCAACAGAAAACCAAACCCAAGAATTGTAAGGGCGGTTGATAAGCAGGCTTTGAAATGTTTGGGGTGCTATCATGGGCAACTTTATAACTGGACCACATTTCTTTCATGGGCATCTAAATGATGCATAATATTTGCATTTCTTATATGACTCACTTCAAATACTGCAGAACATTTTGTACTAGAAGTACGACGGTTTTTGAATTAATAATTTGAAGATAGATGTATAGGCCACAATGGTCCTATTAATTAGCCACCTAGATCACCAGACTTGTCGTAAATGGATTTTTTCCTATGGTGTTACATAAAAAATATTGTTTACCAGATGCCTCCAACTACATCAGATGATATGATGCACACTTTTGAAACAGTTTCCACCGAATTGTTACAAGACGTGAATAGGCCCTTACTGACAAGACTGCGAATGTGTTCCAATCAAAATGAAACAATGAAATTACAGTTTGACACCTTTTGTATTTCTTTGATTCTGTTTGTTAAGACGCTTGACGTATCAAAATCTGAGCGGTACGTTAGATCGAATTGGAAACAAATAATTTATCGGTTTGTAATGAAAAAGTAGGAATACCTCTGAAATTATTGACTTTAGGTATAATGCATTATTGACAAAAATGGAGCGTAATTATTGAGTCATTCCAAAAATTCAATAATATACAGAGGTGTTTCATATGAAAAAATGGAGTAAACGCTTTTTGAAAATCTGCAAATTAATTGTATCGTAAAAAACACCCTATACGATAAAATTAAAGTTTGATTATTTTATATGTTCAGTACCTCGCTTGCCTGCATAATTACCAAATATGTTGTCTAAACTAGTCGCAATACTCTCGCATGGACTTAGTATAGTCGGCATTTTGGCACGGCACAAGTCCCGTCCACTGGGCCACTATCCCCTCCACTTTGTGTATACGCCTACGTGGGGGTGGGCGTATTTTGGCCTTGAAATTGAGCTTGGGTCTGGCCTTGGAGTTGATCTTGGGGTTAACCTCGGGGTTGGGTGACGGGCGTGGCTAGGAGTGGGGACCATCTAGGCGTTTGTCTTGCCGGCCATCTTGTCAGCCATTTTGTCGTCCATTTTGTCGTCCATTTTTGTTTTCTCAGTCTCACACAGTCTCTGGAAGGATTAAGTCTCATCATTCTGACTGGTTATGGTTGAATATTTGAAATGGTATCCTAATAAGAGGCCCTAGTGTTGTAATACAGGTATAAGAACTTTTGTTAGGGTCTGCGCCCTCTTGTCGTGGCCCTCTTAACGGTAAATAGTATTCTAATAAGGGCCCCTAATGCTACACTGTAAGACAGGTCTTCGGAACTTATGTTAAGGTCTGCGCCTTGTTGTCGTGGTGCCCTGGGCTGGAAATTTTAATTTGGATTCTAATGAAGGGAAAGAAGAATCAATAGATAAGATAAGACATGTAAAGATAATGACAAGTGTTTTTCATAATAAAAGAATATTTCTGAAATAGCTACATGTCTCAAAAGATACAAAAATACCCAGACATAGACCTTAAACGTATCGATTATGTTCTATGCAATTTTTAATACAAAGCATAATTTAGCAACAAAAATGTCATAAAGTTGGATTGGAGTGTTAGCGCATAGTTTTTCAGTCTCTGAATAACGACCTCGAGATTGTAAAAAAGTCACCTACAACATAAAACGGAGGATTCATGCATTGTAATGGACGAAATATTGAAAAGACCCTGTATTACTGATATTTACAGAAGCGGTCGGCCTTGGATTTTTAAGTTAACATGTATTTATGTCTATTAATATAACATAAGGTAGGTCTAAAAATTAACTAAATATGAATGGAAATGGTTAAACTGTATTATTGATATCTTATAGAAGTGGCGGCGGCCTTGGAATTTTTTAAGTTAACATGCATTTATGCGATTTCACTTTGAAGTCAAACTTCAGCATAATACATGCAAAAATTACTTTAAATAATTGAGTAAATAAGTAACAACGACAACGTACTTATTTTACCTCGCGGTCAGCCTTCAACAGTATATAGTATGTGCATACAAAACTGCACCTTGAGAACGTGACGTAAACTCAACCTTCAACATAAGTATGCACACAAAAATTACTTTAAAAATAAATGAGTAATTAAGTAATTACAGCATTAGATATACATCAAATTTATTATTGTTAATGCACGATTTAAAAACACGTGTTGGCTTTTAGTAAATATTTAAAAGAAAACAATAGGATTATTTTAATATTAAAAGAAAAACACGATAAAAAGTAGGTTATACCGGTGATCTCAGATTTTTCATCTAGCATTTAAGCGATGATGAGCGGGACCATCGATTTGTGCAAATCGTATTTTATCATTGATTTCCTAAAAAATATCGAAAATGTCTGCGATGCAACTTTTGAAAAAATTATCTGCTTCTATATTACTTAAATATATATGTAGCAAATTACCTCTCTCACTCTTATTGTAATTCTCTGTTACTTTTCCCTTTCGCAGGCTCGTTAGTGCGCTCTTACATATACGAATTTATATAAAACGATTTTTTTATCTAAAACATACATTTAAAATGATTTTCACCTTGATCGTGTAAAGTCAGCTTTCAACAGTTTTTTATATTGTGTACATACAAATTTTACCTTAAGATTATAAAACCAGCCTTCAACTGTATTTACATTATATACACACACAAATTACTTTTAAAAAACAAAACGAATAACAATTAACAAAACGAATTTTGGAGGTTTGTCTGTTGCAATTACTACATTAGAAAAGATAAAACAACAAATGCCAGATCTTATAGCACTCATCAAGAAAGTATATACAGATCTAAGTAACTGTAGGGGTACTAGACCCGTCTTACAGGTTAGCATTAGAAAAATGTTTACCGTTAAGGGGGCCATGACAAGGGGGCGCAGGTATTAACACAAGTTCCGAAGACGTGTCTTACAGGTTAGCATTAGGGCCCCCTTATTAGAATACTATTTATCGTTAAGGGGGCCACGACAAGATGGCGCCGACCCTAACACATGTTCTTATACCTCTCTTACAAGGCCAGAGCCCCTTTTTAGAACACCATTTCAAATTACCAACCATTACCAGTCAGAATGCTGAGACTTAGTCCTCCAATCAGAGCACAGAGACTGGGTGGGACTGAGAAAACAAAAATGGACGACAAAATGGCCGATAAGATGGCCGGCGAGATAACTGCCAAGAGGGCCGCCACTCCTAGCCACACCCATCACCCAACTCCGAGGTCAACCCCAAGACCAACTCCAAAGCCAGACCAGCGGTCAATCTCAAGGACAAAATACGCCCTCCCCCACGTGGGCGTGTCCAAGAAGTGGGGGGGAGGTGTCCCAGTGCGCGGGGCTTGTGACGCTACAAAAAATAAAATGTGACGGCCAAGGTCTCTTGTCGCGATCATTTTCTTCCATAACTCAACGATGCGTCATCCAACATTTTTTTTCGAAACGATGATATAAAGCAGATTGTGAAAGATGAAGAATATATAGGGTATCCTATATAGAAAATATATTCTCTGTATCACCCTGTATAGGTC
Organism: Vesta saturnalis; assembly: GCA_036346205.1. Classification (NCBI taxonomy): domain Eukaryota; kingdom Metazoa; phylum Arthropoda; class Insecta; order Coleoptera; family Lampyridae; genus Vesta; species Vesta saturnalis. Next base: position 20,061 of record JARFJB010002180.1, read on the forward strand.
AAATTATTTTTAAATTGTGCGTTATCGTTACAAAACCATTTTTTGTAAAATAAATTTCTTCACATTTAGTTAATGAAACCTATATTGGACGCATTAATGAGCAACCCTGTTTGGTTATATAATCTCTAAAAAATATATATTGGATTACTCGGTGGCTCAGTGTCACCGGCGTCAGACTTCTAAGTGAAAGCGTCCAAGTTCGAATCCGAGAGTAGTAAAGTGCTTAGGAAAAAATCAAATATAAATCAATTCGACTAAAGTGTGAAAACAGTACTTCTCAGGACTAAACCTAATGACGACAACAGAATCCGCTTCCGAAACGTCTCGCTATCAAAACAAATACTGTGAAAATAGGCTGATCAACTCAACCACAAGAATGACTAATTTTTTTTCAACCTTTTATCAGTTCATTATGTAAAAAACTACTTTTCTTTACCAATATTGGCAATAAGAGTTATCAGATTAAAGAGCCTCGTTATTACAGGTTATAATAGTATTATACCAATAATTTGTTAAAAAATCATTTATTAATCATAAAGCTTCTGTAGGTTATATCTTTAAATTCAATTTTTCTTTCGTGTTACAGATTCAATTAAAAATGTTGAAAGCGTGAGAAGAGTGATAAACAGGATTGGAAACTACCAATAGATCTAATCAAGTTCGATACGTGGAGCTCTCAGCAGTAAGTACATTAACATATTTTTAAATAGATTAAAAAAAAACTTTCGTCCGCCATTTTTAAAAACTATTTACGTTCTTAAATCTTTAAAAGTCAAGATCATTGACTCATCAATATTTCTCGCCACCCAAGAACAAAAGAAATTGAGAATATAAAGGACGATCCCGTCTCTTGCCTCATTTTTCATTGTAACCCCCCTTTTTTTCCACTCTTCTCAAAATCTAGCATAGCACGCTTTATTGTGTAGTTCCCGTAAAACCTTTCGAAACAGAAATAATTTACGTCTCGCTAGTTTAATAAATGAATTTATTTGTGCCTTCTTTCGCATCGGTTTGGACAAAGTGTCGACAAGTCGTAACAGCGGGAATTCGATGAACTACAAGACACACGCTGTGTCTATCGTAGTCGGCTTTGATTTCTATGTAAACTTGAACATATACATATAAAACCATAAAAGATGGTTTTTTATTTCTGGAATTTATTTGCGTACAAGCTTCCTTGTTACTAAATCATCAAATTCATCTGAATAAACAGGCCAGTTGATGACATGTTGTGTGTGGCATTATGAGGAGAAGAAAAAAATGGGCAAGATATATAGTGCTTGCTTTTTATGTATTGAAGGAAGAGACTGCCACAACAAATCTGTTTTACTATAATTTTGCAAGATTAATGTTTAAAAAATGATTTAAACATTTGAACAGTTAAACTCTGTGTATGAGCATTTCGTAATAACACATTGAAGGTTTCTCTGTCTTTGTACACATGTGTCGAGTGTGCCTTGCCTCGATTTGTATTAATTATGTGTTAATTATCAAAACGGGATGTTGTAATGAGCCGTATACAATGCGGTGGTATTTATACGAGAATTTGCGATGCGAATCTTTTTGTTTTGGTTTTATTTTACATTTCGTCACTTAGTTTTGTTACTTCATTACAGTTGGCAACAAAATAGTCAAAATAAAAATGGCCTGAAGAGCATTTACACAAAATTGTATATATATAAACGATGTATAATTAATAAATGAATAATTACTATTCCGAAGTTTATCAGTTCAAACATCGAGCGATCCGTCGGAACACACCCCAGTTTAAAACTTTTCTTGCACTTGGACTGGAAAGTCCATTTCTATTCGATTATACTTAAGCTGCACAGTTACAATAAATTAATTAATAATTATAATGAATGGAAGATACTAACTTTTATTAGTAACAATAAACAAGAACAAATGTCATTAACAACGGACCCATATGTAAGGTGTGTGAAGGTAGCCGGTTTTTTTTGTTATGATTTAAACAAATGTATCATTAGACGCTAATTACGTGCCATTTTGCGCCGTTGAATTTAAATTTTGCGCCCCAATAGGAAATAATTTTGTAGCAAAAACTCTATAAGCACGGCTAATTTCACGCGAACTTTTGGATAAATTATTTTTTCTCACTAACGAGGCAAAAATAAAATTTTGCGAAATTATAGTATAATTACACTGGCACGGCTAACTTCACAACTGTGAACTACTACATAAATCAATTATTTTATGCTGAAATTAGGTGCCAGTTAGACGCTATTTTTCACCGTTAAAATAATATATTGCGCCCTTATAGAAAAGAAGTTAATGTAAAATCAGGCTGGCAAGGCTAACTTCACAGCCGTGAACTTCTGCATAAATCAAATTTTTCTTATGCAGCCCATTATGTGCTGCTTTGCACCGCTACAGAAAATTTTGCGCTTCCATTGGATTTAATATTGCACAAGTTACATCGACAAAACTAACCTGGTATTCTTAGATGTAAATTACATTTTTTTGCTCAATAATTAGGCACTGTTAAAGTAAAACTGTTGTTATCAGATACGCGCAATTGAACTAAATTAGTAATTACAATTAAAATCTTCAGGTTCCAATTATAATTATATTAAAGAGTTTTTACCAGGAATAACGAGTGACGAGTGACTAGTGACGAGTGACGAGTGGCATAAAGCACTTGTAACATACATTTTAAACTAAATATAGTTACGTAATAACGCCCTCACTAGTTTGCAATATTGCTTGGAAACACATAAGTCCTTTAATGAATCATAATGCTTAGCATTATTCAAAGGTTTAGTTAATAGATCTGCTAACATATTACCACTGTTAAGATAATGCGAATTTACAATGTTTTCTTACATCAAATTTCTTACAAACTGATATCTAATATCAATGTTCTGATTATCATTATTTTACTTATAGTATTCCAGGCCAGGCTAAGATTTGCCTAACGTGTAAAGCACTCAGGAACACTGTCAAGGTTTAGGGATATTGTTAGGCTGCCGAGAAATGTTTATCAATGGTTACCTTAAATTTGCTTAAGTCGAAGTTTGGAGGAAAACAGGAACTGGACAGTAGATCCCACAATTTGGTCACCGTTTGGAAAAATGTAGATTGCGCCCGTTTAGTGTGACAAGATGGAATTTTGAGTACGTAATTATGGTGTGAATGGGCAAACCGAGTGTCCTAGAGAAGATTGGCCTACGAAGGTATTAATCAGTGTACTTCGGAGGCACACTTGCCATGGGAATAGAACAAGGAAAGAACCGAAACTAGTTTTCTGTTCTCAAGAGGCTGTAGGTCAGAAGTCAGAGCCTAATAGCTCTTTTTTGGATGCGGTACACCGTATCAGCAGCTTAATGGGGAGCACTGACCCACAGGTGGGAATTGTATTCCAGATGATGTCGAATTTAAGCTTTATACGATAAACGGAGTTGTTGCGATGTGAAGTACTGTTTAGATCAGTATAGAAAGCCCAGTTTGCGGACAGCTGCTTTGTTGGCTGACAAAACGTGGTCAACCGACGAAAGGTTCGATGATATGGAAATAGAGGTTGAAAGCTTGAGATCTAAGCCATTCATATTTACAATGTATAGTACTGTCGTCTACAAATGTTAAGGAAATGAGATCATTTATGTATATCAGGAAAAGTGTGGGAGCTATGACTGATCCTTGGGGTACGCCCGCATTAATAGTAGTTTCTTTCGAAAAGAAGCCATCGACACTACGCGTATACGTCTTATGTCAAGAAAAATGAAGAACCAATTGGTGAGTGTATCGGATAAGCCGAACAAGGTACGCTTGGCAAGTTGGGTGACATGAAAGAAGATCACCCGTTGAACGACTTTGTCTGAACCCATACTGGTGGTCGTTTAGGAGTTTATTGGACTCTAGGAACGAAAGTAGTTGGTGGTTGACGGCTTTTTCCATGATTTTCGATAGAATGAAAGTTATGCCTTTTGATAGATGGTTTGATGGATCGCCCTTTTTACAAGTAGGATGGGTATTTGCCAACTTCCGCGCTGAGGGAAGCCCTCCAGATAACATGGAGATCGCAAACAGTTTGGACAATTCAGGTACTAGCTAGGGGTAGTATTTTTTGAGGACGATAGCTACAATACCGTCAGGATCAGTCGCCTTGTTTAAGTCAAGTTTATTGATAATTGATTTTAGAAGCTTGCATCGAAAGTGGATTGGTTTCATAGCGTATGGGATAGATTTGAGGGACGGTACAATTTTACCAGAATCATCGAGACATAAATTTGACGCAAAGTAATTGACAAAGAGGTTGGCTTTGTACACAGGATCAGCTAATACAGCTCCTTCACGAGACTTCATGGGGGGAAAGGGAGATATACTAAAGTTTTTACTGATGGCTTTAGCTAATGACCAAAATTTACGACTACCCAAACGACATAACATTAATTCTTCATTGCATCAGTGTAAGCGCTATTAAGCCATGGCTCGGAACGGGCGTGACCTACGCGATTATGTTTTTTGGGAATGTAAAACTCTGTATCCATCAAGATAACTTCAATTATTGAAAGAGCAATGTTGGAAGAGGAGGATCGTTTAAAACAATACTCACGCCAGGGAAATTTTGCAGTTCGCTTCAGTTAGCTGATTTAAAACACCACATAGTTCTATCTGTTTTTCGAGTAACAGTAGGGGTTGGGTAAAGAGGAAATTATTTCGATTAGACCACAAATGGGAAAAGGACTCTTGTGCTTTAGACAAGTGGGTTAGTTGTAGGGATTCTGGTGGGTTTGGAAATCATTTGTGTGAGATAAGAGGATAGAGCAAATGCGTCTGCACTATGCCCCGCGGGATTAGTGGTAGATGAAAATTGAAGCCAATTAGAGTTGTGGATATTAAAATTTCCCAGAATTGAGATATCACAAGATGGAAACAGTGATGAGGTAGTCTAATTTCAGACTAAGGTAATCAAAAATATCTTGTAAGTTATTATCATTGGGAGGCCAATACAAACAACAGTAGAATTTCACCAATTGGGACCCAAGGCGAAAGTTAGAGTGGAGATTGTATCTGGGAAATTTCAGATCAAGCGAATCAGTGCTTACACTTGTTCAAGGTATAGGTGAACATCATTAAGATTCGACCTGATACCACATATGTTGCAGTAATGTATCCGTGTGTGGTAACAGCGCAACAGTGGAAAGTGAAAAGAGGAAGGAAGAGAAAGAAATTGATGAAATAAAGGAGTTAATCCGTGAGACGAGGAAGCTGATGGAAGAAAATATGAAGGTACTAAGGAACGACGTCAAAGAAATAAAAGAACAACTATTAATGGATTTGATTGTGGTACCTCGATTAAATCTTGAGATTTGAAAAAAACTCATTTGTGAATTCAGTATGCCATTAAAAATGTTGAATGATAAGTTTGTCTCGAACCAATTCAATATTCTTAAAATTAATTATATGCTCATTTCTGAATTCATTATGTCATTAAAATATTGAATGATGAGTTTGTCTCGAATGAATTCAATATTCTTTAAGGCAATTACATCTTCCACAAATTTCTCCTAATGTGTTTTCTTGTAACTCTTCTAGTTTGGAAGATACAGCGTGATTTAAAAATAAGTCCACGAAATAGAAAAATTAAAAAAGTTAACATCTTGGAAACCATCAACATTAGACACACCCTGTATATAGAAAATATATTCTCTAAGGTGCCCTGTTTTAAGAATTCACCGTGTATAGGTCAAAGTATTTTAAAATGTGCCTTTTCGTTACAAAACCATTTTTGTAAAATAAATTTCTCCACATTTAGTTAATGAAACCTATACTGGACACATTAATGATAATTATATATATATATATATATATATATATATATATATATATATATATATATATATATATATATATAGGATTACTCGGTGGCTCAGTGGCAAAGGCGTCAGACTTGTAAGTGAAAGCGTCCAAGTTCGAATCCAAGAGTAGTAAAGTGCTTGGGAAAAATGAAATATAAACCAATTCGACTAAAGTGCGAAAACAGTACTTCTCAGGACTAAACGTAATGACGACAACAGAGTCCGCTTCCGAAACTTCGCGCTCTCAAAACAAATACTGTGAAAATAGGCCGATCAACTCAACCAAAAATAACTAATTTTTTCAACCTTTATCAGTTCATTATGTAAAGAACTACTTTTCTTTACCAATATTGGCAATAAGAGTTATCAGATTAAAGAGCCTCGTTATTACAGGTTATAGTGGTATTATACCAATAATTTGTTAAAAAATCATTTATTAATCATAAAGCTTCTGTAGGTTATATCTTTAAATTCAATTTTTCTTTCGTGTTACAGATTCAATTAAAAATGTTGAAAGCGTGAGAAGAGTGATAAACAGGATTGGAAACTACCAATAGATCTAATCAAGTTCGATACGTGGAGCTCTCAGCAGTAAGTACATTAACATATTTTTAAATAGATTAAAAAAACTTTCGTCCGCCATTTTAAAAACTATTTACGTTCTTAAATCTTTAAAAGTCAAGATCATTGACTCATCAATATTTCTCGCCACCCAAGAACAAAAGAAATTGAGAATATAAAGGACGATCCCGTCTCTTGCCTCATTTTTCATTGTAACCCCCCTTTTTTTCCACTCTTCTCAAAATCTAGAATAGCACGCTTTATTGTGTAGTTCCGTAAAAGCTTTCGAAACAGAAATAATTTACGTCTCGCTAGTTTAATAAATGAATTTATTTGTGCCTTCTTTCGCATCGGTTTGGACAAAGTGTCGACAAGTCGTAACAGCGGGAATTCGATGAACTACAAGACACACGCTGTGTCTATCGTAGTCGGCTTTGATTTCTATGTAAACTTGAACATATACATATAAAACCATAAAAGATGGTTTTTATTTCTGGAATTTATTTGCGTACAAGCTTCCTTGTTACTAAATCATCAAATTCATCTGAATAAACAGCCCAGTTGATGACATGTTGTGTGTGCATTATGAGGAGAAGAAAAAATGGGCAAGATATATAGTGCTTGCTTTTTATGTATTGAAGGAAGAGACTGCCACAACAAATCTGTTTTACTATAATTTTGCAAGATTAATGTTTAAAAAATGATTTAAACATTTGAACAGTTAAACTCTGTGTATGAGCATTTCGTAATAACACATTGAAGGTTTCTCTGTCTTTGTACACATGTGTCGAGTGTGCCTTGCCTCGATTTGTATTAATTATGTGTTAATTATCAAAACGGGATGTTGTAATGAGCCGTATACAATGCGGTGGTATTTATACGAGAATTTGCGATGCGAATCTTTTTGTTTTGGTTTTATTTTACATTTCGTCACTTAGTTTTGTTACTTCATTACAGTTGGCAACAAAATAGTCAAAATAAAAATGGCCTGAAGAGCATTTACACAAAATTGTATATATATAAACGATGTATAATTAATAAATGAATAATTACTATTCCGAAGTTTATCAGTTCAAACATCGAGTTATCCGTCGGAACACACCCTAGTTTAAGAACTTTTCTTGCGCTTGGACTGGAAAGTCCATTTCTATTCGATTATACTTAAGCTGCACAGTTATAATAAATTAATTAATAATTGTAATGAATGGAAGATACTAACTTTTATTAGTAACAATAAACAACAACAAATGTCATTAACAACGGACACATATGTAAGTGTGTGAAGGTAGCCGTTTTTTAGTGTTATGATTTAAACAAATGTATCATTAAACGCTAATTACGTGCCATTTTGCGCCGTTGAATTTAAATTTTGCGCCCAATAGGAAATAATTTTGTAGCAAAACTCTATAAGCACGGCTAATTTCATGTGAACTTTTGGATAAATTATTTTTCTTACTAACGAGGCAAAATAAAATTTTGCGAAATTATAGTATAATTACACTGGCACGGCTAACTTCACAACTGTGAACTACTACATAAATCAATTATTTTATGCTGAAATTAGGTGCCAGTTAGACGCTATTTTGACCGTTAAAATAATATATTGCGCCCTTATAGAAAAGAAGTTATTGTAAAATTAGGCTGGCACGGCTAACTTCACAGCCGTGAACTTCTGCATAAATCAAATTTTTCTTATGCAGCCCATTATGTGCTGTTTTGCACCGCTACAGAAAATTTTGCGCTTCCATTGGATTTAATATTCCAAAAGTTACATCAACAAAACTAACCTCGTATTCTTAGACATAAATTAAACTTTTTGCTCAATAATTAGGCACTGTTAAAGTAAAACTGTTGCTATCAGATACGCGCAATTGAACTAAATTAGCAATTAGAATTAAAATCTTCAGGTTCCAATTATAATTATATTAAAGAGTTTTTACCAGGAATAACGAGTGACGAGTGACGAGTGGCATAAATCACTTGTAACATACATTTTAAACTAAATATAGTTACGTAATAACGCCCTCATTAGTTTGCAATATTGCTTGGAAACACATAATTCCATTAATAAATCATAATGCTTAGCATTATTCAAAGATTTAGTTAATAAATCTGCTAGCATATCACCACTGTTAAGATAATCCGGATTTACAATGTTTTCTTGCATCAAATTTCTTATAAACTGATATCCAATATCAATGTTCTGATTATCATTATTTTACTAATAGTATTCCTGACCAGGCTAAGCTTTGCCTAGCGTGTAAAGCACTCAGGAACACTGCATGGTTTAGGGATATTGTTAGGCTGCCGAGAAATGTTTATCAATGGTTACCTTAAATTTGCTTAAATCAAAGTTTGGAGGAAAACAGGAACTGGACAGTGCATCCCACAATTTGGTCACCGTGTGGAAAATGTAGATTGCGCCCGTTTAGTGTGACAAGATCGAATTTTGAGTACGTAATTATGGTGTGAATGGGCAAACCGAGTCTCCTAGCGAAGATTGGCCTGCGAAGGTATTAATCAGTGTACTTGCCATGGGAATAGCTGTAGAACAAGGAAAAGTCGAAACTATTCTTCTGTTCTCAAGAGACTGTAGGTCAGAAGTCAGAAACGGGCATTTATTAGCCTAATAGCTCTTTTTGGATGCGGTACACCATATCAGCAGCTTATTGGGGAGCACCCACAGGTGGGAATTGTATTCCAGATAAGGTCGAATTTAAGCCTTATACTATAAAAGAAGTTGTTGCGATGTGAAGTACTGTTTAGATCAGTATAGAAAGCCCAGTTTGCGGATAGCTGTTTTGCTGGCTAACAAAAGGTGGTCAACCCACGAAAGGTTCGATGATATGGAAATAGAGGTTGAAAGCTTGAGATCTAAGTCATTCATATTTACAATGTATAGTACTGTCGTCTACAAATGTTGGGAAAATGGTGTCATTATTGTATAGCAGGAAAGGTGTGGAGCTATCACTGATCCTTGGGGTACGCCCGCATTAATAGTAGTTTCTTTCGAAAAGAAGCCATCGACGACTACGCGTATACGTCTTATGTCAAGAAAAATGGAGAACCAATTGATGAGTGTATCGGATAAGCTGAACAAGGTAAGCTTGGCAAGTTGGGTGATATGAAAGAAGATCACCCGTTGAACGACTTTGTCTGAACCCATACTGGTGGTCGTTTAGGGTTTATTGGACTCGGGGAACGGAAGTAGTTGGTGGTTGACGGCTTATTCCATGATTTCTATCGCCCTTTTACGAATAGAATATGTATTTGCCAACTTCCACGCTGAAGGAAGCCCTCCAGATAACATGGAGATCGAAAACCGTTTGAACAATTCAGGTACTAGGTAAGGGTAGTATTTTTGAGGACGATAGCTAGAATACCGTCAGGCCAGTCGCCTTGTTTAAGTCAAGTTTATTGATAATTGACTCTAGAAGCTTGCATCGAAAGTGGATTGGTTTCATAGCGTAGGGATAAATTTGGGGATGGTACAATTTTACCAGAATAATCGAGACATAAATTTAATGCAAAGTAATTGACAAAGAGGTTGGCTTTGTACACTAGATCAGCTAATACACCTCTTTACGAAACTTCATGGGGGAAAGGAGATATACTAAAGTTTTTACTGATGGCTTTAGCTAATGACCAAAATTTACGACTACCCAAAGGACATAACATTAATTCTTCTCATTTACGTTCTTCAAATATCTGTTTGGCCTTGGTGATGATTCGTTTGCTACTATTCCTTGCGGTAATACAGTCGGCGTGATTTTCGACAGACTTACTTGATTTCTATTTAGTATAGAGTTTATGCTTTGCGATAATCCATCAGTGCAAGCACTATTAAGCCGCGGCTCGGAACGGGCGTGACCTACGCGACTATGTTTTTGGGAATGTATAATTCTGTACCCATCAAAATTAACTTCAATTATTGAAAGAGCAATGTTGGAAGAGGAGGACCGTTTAAAACAATACTGCGCCAGGAAAGGTTGCAAAGAAAATCTTGCAGTTCGCTTCAGTTAGCTGATTTAAAACACCACATAGTTCTATCTGTTCTTCGAGTAACAGTAGGGATTGGGTAAAGAGGAAGTTATTTCGATTAGGCAGTGGTCTAATTGACCAAATGGGGAAAGGACTCTTGTGCTTTAGACAAGTGGGTTAGTTGTAGGGATTCTGGTGGGTTTGGAAATCATTTGTGTGAGATAAGAGGATAGAGCAAATGCGTCTGCACTATGCCCCGCGGGATTAGTGGTAGATGAAAATTGAAGCCAATTAGAGTTGTGGATATTAAAATTTCCCAGAATTGAGATATCACAAGATGGAAACAGTGATGAGGTAGTCTAATTTCAGACTAAAGTAATCAAAAATATTTTGGAAGTTATTATCATTGGGAAGTTTATACAAACAACAGTAGAATTTCACCAATTGGGACCCAAGGCGAAAGTTAGAGTGGAGATTGTATCTGGGAAATTGCAGATCAGGCGAATCAGTGCTTACACTTGTTCAAGGTGTAGGTGAACAGCATTAAGATTCGACCTGATACCACATATGTTGCAGTAATATATCCGAAAATTATAAATTGTTACAGTATCATTCATATTCACTAATTCGATTACAATAATTATTAAGTAAACTGATTCTTTACAAGATTCTCTTAATGTTATATACTCTGATTCCGTACTACCATAGATTATTGTTTTGAACTGACCCAAGCATAACAGATTTTCCAAAATAAAGAAAAATATGCATTATATTATTTCCGATCTGAGCCCCAATCTGCGTCAACAAAACCTACTAATTTAACAGGTCCCTTTGCAAAATTTAAACAATAATCTCTGGTTTGATGCAGATATCAGCACTCTTTTGCTGCATGCCAATGGCTGTCATCATAATTACTGTTAAAGTGACTCAAGTAACTCACAGCATAAGTTGTGTCTGGAGTTTTGTGTTTTGCTTGGCAAGGTTAAACAACGTGAATTTACAAGCTCTCTTTTAGTATTAAATACGAGGGTTTCTATAGCGCAATAAAGAGGAACAGTGACAACAAAAAGTCTATAGTTGAAGGAAGTGGTGATTAATGGTAGTCTACGCAAGGCGAGTATTACAGACAGGAACGGCGATTTTTGAGGTAAAAGAATTGTAATAGTAGAATTGTGTGCAATAATTTTCTATTTACCTGTATTTGTATACAATACATAGCTATCGCGGTGAGCTTTGATCCGTATATTCATATTTACATTTATATAAAATTACCATTGAAATAATTAAATTTATTCGTATACCTAATTGGAAGAAATATTAAACACTGAATTGATGACGAGTAAAGAAACGGAAAATAAGGCTGATAAAGTAAACAGAAGAAGGGAATGAATAAAAAGAAAGGGAAGAAGAGGAAGCCGAACGGCAAAGAATATTTGGAAAAGGGAAGAAAATAATAAGATCGCCGGACGTTAAAAAGGTAGAGGAGGAAAAAGTGGTAACAGTGAACAGTGGAAAGCGAAAAGAGGAAGTAGTAGAAAGAAATTGGGGAAATAAAGGAGTTAATCCGTGAGACAAGGAAGCTGGTGGAAGAAAAGGAACTAAGGAACGACGTCAAAGAAATGAAAGAACAAATGGAAGAAAGGGAAAAGGAATGGAAGGTGGAAAACACGACTTGATAGAGAGAATAGAAAATTAGAAAAAAAGTAAACGAGGAGGAGAGAAGAAAAGTAAGAATAATATCATGATAAAGGGTGGAGATGCAAGGAGCCACAGAAAGATCTGCAACGGTTGTAAGAGCAGAAGTTAGAAAAGTGTTGGTGACAAACAAGGAAAAGGAAAGTGAGAGGGTGGTGGTGAAATGAAGAGATGAGAGGAGAAACAGCAGAGAAGAGAAAACTGAGGGTACAGGAATTTACATAGACCACTATCTAACAAGGGAAGAAAGGAGAGTACAAAACAAATACGGAACAGGGCGGCTGAAAGAAGAGCAGAGGAAGAGAAGTATGAGTAGTATATAGAAACATGAAGATAGATGGGAAAGATACGTATGGAATGAGAGAGCGAAGGAGCTAAGCAGAGAGGGAGATAGAAGGGGATATACAAAACCAAAACTCTAATAATGAATTCAGAAATGAGCATAAAATAACTTTAAGAATATTGAATTGGTTCGAGACAAACTCATAATTTAACATTTTTAATGGCATAATGAATTCACAAATGAGTTTTTTTCAAATCTCAAGATTTAATTGAGGTACCACAATCAAATCCATTAATAGATAATAACAATGTTGAGTGACCAGGACTCGATGGTGAAATTGAAACTACTGATTCCTGTGGCCAAAATTAAGTACTTTCGAACCTTTTATTCAATTGTCAAGAGTTGCTTCAAAATGACTGCCGTTTGCTGCTATACACTGGACACACCGTCTTCGTACTGAAGCTGTCGCAAAGCAACTTGTCTCTGTGTTATCAGCCGACTTGATCTATGAATTGCTTCAATAAGCTCTTCCCTGGTTGTTAGTTGAGTGCTGTAGACCAATTCCTTGAGAGATCCCCAGAGGAAGAAATCCAGAGAGATGAGATCTGGAGATCTTGGAGGCCACGCCACTGTACCACCTCTTCCAATACAACGTTGGGGATAATGTTCGTTTAGCCAATCTCTCACACCTCTTCCGTAGTGGGCAGGACAACCATCAAGTTGAACCCACATATCTGCTCTTGTTGCCAATGAAACCTCCTCCATCAATTCAGGGAGGTTTTCTGGAAGGGAATTCAAAAAATCACTGAATTGACTCTATCTGGCAGAATATATGGACCAATAAGTTGATTGTTGAGTAAACCAACCCAAACATTAACTTTGAACTGGTGCTGAAAGCTATTTGGTCTTATAGTATGTGGGTTCTCATGTGCCCAGACGTGCGTGTTATGGATATTGAAGATGCCTGACCTTGCAAAGGTGGCCTCATCCGTCCACAAGATTGCTTTTTGGAAATCTCGATCATTCCTAGCTGAATTGAGATACCATTGGCAAAACTCAATCCGTCGACCTAAATCTCCATCTAAAAATTCTTGAACTCCCGTCACGTGGTACGCACGTCTTCCGTCAGCCTTAAAAGTTCTCCGTATTGTTTCTCGTGGCACCTGCAATACATTGGATGACCGCCGCAAGCTAGTCTCAGGATTTGCTTTGAAATGCTGGATTACGTCGTCAATTCTCTCAACATTATGAAATTCCTCTTGATCTCTTAGGACCCTAAAAGATCCTCTCTCTTAGAGCAGTGTGTACTCTAGAGAAAACTCTCCTTTCTGGATGAATTCTTCTTGGGAAAGCAGCTGCATACAGTCTAGCAGCCTAACTCGCATTCCCTTGGGCAACACCATAATAATAATGAATATCGGCATATTCTTCATTTGAAAACATGACTCAGGAAGGAAAACACGAACACGAACAAGAGCAATAATAATAACAAGAACAAGAACGACTCAAAACTAAATTACAATATCACTACAACAGAAAGAACTCGTATTGAAATCAGCAAAACTGTAATAGCAAACAAATTTTGACAACTAACTTTCTAATGTCAAGTCATTGCTATGGTGATGAAAATATATCAGTAAAGGAGACGTATTTCTTGCCGTAAATGTACAGAATGATTGAAAAGTGAGGGACAAATCGTCAATTCTCATCTATTCTACCATATTTTTGAAGGTAATTTTATGCTCTAAAAGTTTCTCCTGAGGTGTATTCCTGTAACAATTCAGTAATTAGTACGTCAACCATAGTTTTTTCATATCGTTGTGAAGCTTATGAAAAAGGAAGTTTTTCCTTTATCGCCCATCTATCAAATCCATCTCTATTGGAAAAATATTCCTCTTGGAAATTTGTCTTGGTATTTGAAAAAATCATTTCTGAATTCATCATGTCATTAAAATGTTGAATGATGAGTTTGTCTCGAATTAATTCAATATTCTTTAAGGCAATTTCATCTTCTACAAATTTCTCCTAATGTGTTTTCTTGTAACTCTTCTAGTTTGGAAGATACAGCGTGATTTAAAAATAAGTCCACGAAATAGAAAAATTAAAAAAGTTAACATCTTGGAAACCATCAACAGTAGACACACCCTGTGTTAACAATTTTTGTTCCTTTTGGCCAGAGAAATCAGTTGTTTTCGTTTTGGCCATCGAGTTTGGGTCACCCTGTATATATATATATATATATATATATATATATATATATATATATATATATATATATATATTACAACAAGTGATTTGACCCACTTCGTTGAATTGGAATTAAGTTTAAAGTGAAAATTGGGTATAGGGTCCGGACCGGACTGTTAATTTTAAGAAATTTAAGATTTCGAAATATTTTATTTCTTCATCAGGACTAATCTAAAATTTGATGATGGTCAGATACATAAATTTAATAATTTAAGGATGAACTTACAATTTTAAATGCAGAATGTACGAGAGAAATGTGATATGGATACATATGTAAAAGTGCGGATTTTGCAATTATTACATGTAAGAACAGAATTAAGAATGGATATGCTGAAATGTATAATTAATACAGCTAATAATAATTAAGATAAATACTCAATTACTTTACACTTGTGGAGAACGTACAATTTTATAAAACCGGACAAAATCGTTTTCAACCTCAGCTGTGAACTGTACGTTTTTGTCATAGCTGTTAAATATATTTATCTATTTGATTTTCAGGAATACTAACTATTACATCGTTTACATATTTTTAATACACGGAGGTTGAAACGGAAGCTTTGGTAGAACCCGAACAAAGAGGTGTCCATAACGACCTGACAGGATTGGGATGATGATCGTCCCTATAGGAATGTGTATACATGTATATATATATATATATATATATATATATATATATATATATATATTGTGATGTGATTCTGGGAATAGAAGAAAAACAATAGGATACGTTTGATATGTCTAATAAGATTATGATTAATAAATAAATATTGCCTCGGCTAGCAACTCAGGGTATAGTGTTCAAGGAATTAGTTTTGTGATGATATTAAATAAAACATTCATATAAACATTTTTAAGGTACCTCAATTACTGTCTTGAAATTAAAATCGACTTAAATTGTTTTATTCAGACAATTACTGTAAGTATTATTTGATTCTAAACTGCTGTAATATTCATATACAATTAATGAACCGCGTTAGTATTCGCTTACTGGTACATAATTTTTAAATTCTTTACACATATAAAAATAGGTGATACGCATTATTCATAAACAAAATCTAGATTAATAACATAATATTCATATAACTTACGGCGTTCTTAATCTTCCTTCTGCTATGGCAATCTCCAAGATTGAATTCCGTTATCCAAATAAGATGTATTGTGGATCCTCGAAGTATACTGGCACACCAGTGATTGATAAAGCATGAGTTTCTTTAGGTAAGTTACTTATTAAATTTTTACAAAAACACTTTATTTTAATATTGTATGATTTTAATACAATAATTATCTGCATTCACTTTTATTTATTAACACTTTTATAATTTCTATAAAATAAACTAGATTTTGATTTTAATTAATTTGGTTTATATTTAAAAATCAATAACATTATTTAATATTTCTATTGAAATATTGCTTTAACATTTCACTTAATATAAATTTACTGTAACCTCACTTTTTAAGTAGTTTAAAAATTTTCGAATATGTTTTGTTTTATACGAATTAGGCTATAAGATAAACTTACCAATCTTAATTTTGGTTACATGTTCTAAACAAAAGTAACATGCTTTCACCTTCAAGCTTGTCAGCAAACTCTTAAGAAAATTTTCAAATGTAGTATCATTTTTCTAAAACACCAATTTTGATTGGACCTTTACACCACACAAACAGACTTGAATCTTAATTCTGATTGGTTGATCATATTTCTGAAATCTATATACAAGAATACATTTTAAAAGTATTATTAGCATTAAATACTACACAAAATTTCCTTTAAAATGATACCCCATTTGTCATATTTCGATTTTAAACTACTTATCTATGATAATTACATTATTTAAGAATTTTACATATATAAATTTACCTATATCTAACTTATTCTAATTTTCACAGTAAAACTATGGTCATAATTGGATTCTGCGACCCGAAAAACATAAAGTTACCCTAATTTTAACTTCAACATAGTCAAAATGTTAAATAATATCTCACTATCGGAGCTCGAAATAGCCATAACCTATCTTCTCATCACGTTTAGTTAATTTGCAACCAACAATGTTAATCCATGTTGCTACACTTCCTTTTAGAACCACTGTAAGTTATTTTGTCATAATTGTTCAGTATCATCTTCCATAATTTCGTAAAATTTTATGAATATTTCTAACATTGTCTTTTTCGTTAACTTTAATCATTCAATTTACTTCATAGACATGTTATCTAATACAAATTATTTCATTTTATTTTAGAACTGAACCAGACCATGCTACCAGAACAAGATCTTCTTTTAATGGTATTTATATCCTCAGAAGGTGATCGGAAACTACTAATGTGAAAATTCTCTTGTACATTTGCATCATTGGATATTCTTCAGGCACAGTTTCAACTTCTTGAGACACCACAATTTCTTCATTTGTCAAAGTTTCTCTCTGAATCTAATACCTGATTTTCTTCAGATTCATTATTACAAATGTCTGTAATTGCTTCATGCTCTTTTCATTTTCGATAATGAATTTTTGTCTCACTTAAAGTATTTTTTCTTTAGTACATGCATCATCACTGCACTACCAAATATTATTAAGTGACTCACATCTGGCTTTTTATGGTTCCAACTAAAATGGAGTAATCTTGTCGAGTACTGAAACTAAAGATCTATTTCTTAGATAAACTGCTGCATTCAAAGCTTCTGTCAATCTTCCTCAAATTAGCCTCAAATAGTATCCTATTTGAGGCTAATTTGAGGAAGATGGCTTTCCACTAAAGTTCTATTCAGCCTGTCAGATGCTCCATTCTGTTCCGGTGTATAACTATCTGTTTTTTATGAACTAATCCGTTCAGTTTTAATAATTTCTCAGTCTTTTGAACAAAATTCGTCGCCTTTGTGTCTCCTGAGACATTTAGTTTTTCTATTCTTTTGATTTCTAAACAATGTTTTAAAAATTTGAAACAGGTAATTCCTTCACTTTTGTTTCTAATAAAATACGCAACAACCATTCTGGTAAAATCATCCTCAACGGTTAAAAAATATTTTCCACTTCTAAGCGATAAAGTTTCCATAGGGCTTCAACATCAGCATGGATCAAGTCAAGTGGCTCTGAATTTCTAGTACCTTTGTGTTCAAAAGAGAATCGTGCTTGTTTTCCTTCACAACACACAGCACAACTTCTTTTGCTAGTGTCCACATTTCCACTAAAACTTAGTCCATTTACTACACCATTTCTCATCAGATTTAAGTAGCAACTGTTTATATGGCCAAAATGCCTATGCGATACATCTCCTGAAACTTCAAATGACGAAAAACTAGCAGACTTTATTTCATTATTTAATTTCGGTTTATAAACCCCATTAATTAAATCTGCAACAGCAACCAAACTTTGGTAACTATTAAATATCTTACAGCCGCTTGAGTTAAAATCTACAGTGTTTCCTCTTTGATCAACTCACTAACAGACAAGTTTTTTGTAATGTTGGGTATCAAAAAAAGATTTGTTACCCGTATTTTCATACATTGTGCATTAAACAAGATTTCCAATGTGAGTGTTTCAGCACACTTAGCTTTCATAACTATTTTATCAGCTACTAAGACTTGTTTCACAGACGGTCCAGTTTTTCAATCAGGTAATCTTCATTTGCAGTAAGATGCACACTAGACCCTGAATCAATATATCAATGTGTCCTATGAAAATCTTCTGCCAAGGAAAAGGCACTAAGATTGCTCGCAGTATTATTTGCCATCGGACATTTGTTCTGGTAGTGACCATACTCTTTGCAACCATAACACTTAATTTTGACATATCCTTACTGCTCTTTCCATTCTTATCACTGGTCGTGAAATTACGTCCTTTCTTGGAGACTGCGAAACACTCACATAGGAACTTTCTTCCTGCATATCCAATAGCTTAGATTTAATTGCATCAGCAGTGATTGGAATTCCAGAGTGTTCTATGGCCATTAACATAGGACTGAATCTTTCTGTTAAACCTGCCAATAAAAAGGACCCAATCCATTCCTCATCTATGTTGAATCCTGCTATTCGAAATTTCTGAGCTGCTTCTATCAACTGATTAACATAGCTCTTCATCGAATTCCTTAAGAGTCCTATCTTACATGCAAAACCAAACTCTTCGTAAAGATTCTTAATTTTATTCCATACATCTTTACCAAGTACTGGTGTCTTTAACGTGTACGTAGATAGAAGAATCCAATGTTATTATTAATTGTACATCCAAACATTTGGTCCAACCTACCAATACAAACACATTTTCAACAGCAAAGCTACGCTCATCATAGTTTTCCCTTCCACGAGATTTCGGGACCCTTGCAATATAATTTATGCCATTTTAATTCCCACGTTAGCCATGCACTGCTGTACTGTTCAGCTCAATATGGGTTCTGGGCCCATAATCTGTTATCAGATACACAAAATTGAACTAAATCGGTAATTAGAATTAAAATTTCCAGGATCCAATTACAATTATATTAATGAGTTTTTATCAGGTATGACGAGTGACAGTTTACTAAATTACCTGTAACAACCAACTAACACTATATATATATATATATATATATATATATATATATATATATATATATATATATATATTATGTATGTATATATATATTTACAACAATAAGAGCATAAAGCACCTGTAAAATATAACATACGTTTCAAACCAGATATAATTACATAATAACAATTTTACGCCCTATACAAAACAAGTACTTGTAAAAATTATATCAACACTGCTAACTTCACAACCGTGAACATTTGCAAAATCTTTTTTGTGTAATAGTTAGGCGCCAATCATGCGCTGTATCGCGCCGCTAAAAGAAAATTTTTCGCGCCTATAGGAAATACGTAATTGCAAAAGTTACATAAAAAAGACTAACTTCATATCGCTATACCGGGAGTAAATCAAATGAACGGGTCGTTAGATTTTATTCAAACTTTGGTGGCTTATATTAATGCCAGTTTGGGATTTTTTACATAAAAAAAAACAATATGGCCGACTTCCGGTTTCACGGGAAATGACGTCAAGCTAAAAATGTAAATGGAACACCCTGTGTATTTTTACATATTTCGATTCTAGGGATTCACATACATACAGTTCATCTGTCAAATGTCAACTGAGGCGCCATTTTAATTTTTTTATTTTAGATCATTATGACGTCATCTAAATTATAGATAATTGACGTACAATAACCCCCACAATATTATTTTTCCTAATAATTAATTTTTGTGAAGTTTGTTAACGATCAAATTTAAAAATTACGGTTTTTAACTAAAACTCGTTGTTCCCAATACAAACATACATGGGCACTCTGTATATTAAATAGTTATTTCAAGTACTAGTAAAACGATATGCATACTAATTCCCTTAGTTCCTAAATAAAGCAGTAATTTTTAATTTTCTAATGTTTATTAACACAACATGCTCTTGAAGCTTAATGGCGTTTAAGTTGACCCTTGGCAGATGAACTGTATGTATTTGAAGCCGTAGTATCCAAACATATAAAAATATACAGCTTGTTCCATTTAAATTTTCAGCTTTTGTGTCATTTTCGGTGAATCCGGAATTCGGCCATATTGTTTTTTTATGTAAAGAATCCCAAACTAGCTCTAATATAACCTATCAAAACTTGAACAAAATCTAACGACCCGTTCTAAAGTTACACCCGGTATATAAATTAATATTTTCACGCACCATAGTTAGGCACCGATTATGCGCCGTTTTGTGCCCCAAATGTTAAATTTTACGTTATTGTAAAAATTACATCAACTCGCCTAACTTCACAGGCATGAAGTTTTGGACAAAAACATTTTTTTTTGCGCAATAAATGCATAAGACAAACTTGGTTTATGCGCCAATTATGCGCGATTTTGCGCCGTTAAAATAAAATTTTGCGCCACCACGGGAAATAATTTGGCAAAACTTACATCGACAAGGCTAACTGCACATCATTATATATAAACTAGTCTTTTTTGCTTCATAATTGGGCTCCTATTATGCGCCGTTAAAGTTAAATTTTGTATCCCTACAGGGAACAGGTTATTGTAAAATTTACATCACCACGATTAACTTCACAGCTGTGAACTTTTGCATAAATTACTTTTGTTTATGCAATAACTAGGCACCAATTATGCGTTGTTTTGCGTCGCTAAAATAAAATTTGTCGCCCCCCAAAGGAAATAATTTATTGCAAAAATTATATTGACATAGCCTTATGAATAAATGTATCTTTTCTTGCACGATAATTAGGTAACTATTCTTTTTTTTATGAATGTGGACCTGAACAAGCTTAGTTTAGCTTACCGTGTTAAAGCATTCAGCAACACTTAGGAGAATGTATAGCGGGATACTGAACTCCCATGAGATTCCTATGAACGGCTACCTTAAATTTCTTCATACCATAAGTGAAAGGGAAGCAGGAACTAGGGAGATCATTCCAGAGTATAGAAGCCGTGTAGAAGAATGTGGGTTGCATCCATTTGGTGCGACAAGTGTATATTTTTACTGCATACTGATAATGTTAATGAGCGAACCGAGTATTCCTAGCAAAGGTGGATAGAGATGGTATCAAAGAATGGAATTCAGCAGCGCAATAGCCATTGTAATAACGATAATACAAATAAAGAACTGGAACGATTCTTCTATACTCAAGGGACTGTATGTCAGAAGTTAAGGAAGGATCATTTATAAGCCTAATGGATCTTTTTTGAATGCGATCAAAGATATCGAGAGCGTATTGGAGGGCACCCAAACAGAGGTGAGAATTAAATTCTAGATGAGCACGAATTTGGGTCTTATACAGTAGAAGGAATTGTCGGGAGGTAAAGTACTGCTTAAATCCGTAAAAAAGACTATTTTGGGAGCATATGCTTTGGTAGCTGACATAAGGTGGTCAACCCATGATTCCCAACATAGTAATAGTCTGAAAACTTAAGATCTGAGTCATTCATACCTACAGAAGGAAATGATCGATCGTTTTTGGTGGACACAAGGCAACACTAAGTTTTATTACCACTAACTTTAGCCAGATTATTACTTCCCGATTCGAGAACGGTTTGAGATAGAAGGTGGATTAGCATTATGAGTAGACTGAACTACAATGCAGAGTGCTGACGTCAGCAAAGCAATGTATCGGATTAGTTGTTTAAGAAACAAGATTATTTATATATAGCAGAAAAAGTGTAGGCGTTATAACTGATACCTGTGGTACGCCCGCGTGAATGCTTTTAATTGCCTTTTACTGTAAATATGACGTTCATGCGTTTAACTTCACAACCAGAAACTTTTGAATGAATAATGTTTTTCTTATGCAGTAATTAAACGCTCACTACTCCCTGTGTGTTCAAATTAAATTTTGCGCTCCTATAGGAAATTGGTAATTGTACAACTTATATCAAGACGGCTAACTTCACACTGCCGTTACCTTCTGCATAAATTCTCTCTTACACAGTAATCAGATGGAAATTATGCTCCCATAAGAAATGAGTCAACTTGGTGTACGAAAAAGATACTCATGCATATTAAATTTCTAGAAAATTTTGCTATCATTTTTGTCTGAAACTCATCTCTTAAAATAAAGTGGTGGGTGAAGCGTAAACTTCTGTTTGAGAAAAAAAAATAACTTCAGTTTGCTTTAATCGAAACATATTTAACGTTGAAAAGAGTTTCTTAAAAAATATGTAATTCTTGAGGTTTTTCTCAAAAATTTCAAATGAAAATGATTAAATACCAATTAGTTTGGTGAAAACCCCAAATGTCTATTTTTTGTTCAATTAAAAATCTTTACAAAAGACTGTCAAGAAAAGCTTGTAAACAGCTGCAACAGTTTAAAATTTATTCAACAATAATGTAAATTAAAACAATAATAGCTTGCTAAATCAAATTAGTTAGTGCTGACCAACGATTATTATTTTTTTAATTTATTTGTGAATTATATTTACATGGAATGTGATAGTTAACACTTAACTTTATATTAATTAACTTAATTAAGGAATAACAATAAAATATGTATACTGCGTACCAGGTATTTGAAGAAAGCCGTACCTTTTTGAATAATGTGATTTAAACACTTAATTAAGCGCTAATTATGCGCCATTTTGAGCGCTAAAGTAAAGTTTTGTGTGTCAATAGGAAATAAGTTGTAGCAAAACTTCTATAAACACGGCTAACTTCAAGGACCCGCGAGCTTTTGGATAAATGATTTTTCCTTATAAAGTAATTAGGCATCATTTTGCGCCGCTAAAATAAACTTTTGCGCACCTATAGGAAAGAAGTTATTGTAAAAATACATTGGCACGGGTAACTTAACGGTCGTGAACTTTTGCGTAAGTCAATTCTTATGCAGTAATTAGGCGCCAACTATGCACGGTATTGCGCTGCTAAGATAGTGTTGCGCTCACATAGGTAATGACTATTGCAAAGGTTACATCCTCATGTCCTATATATAATTTAATTTAATTAGTCTTTTTCGCGTCATAATTAGGCACCCAGTATGCACCGTTAAAATTAAACTTTACTCCATATGGGAGTATTATTGTTACTAATCTTAACCCTAAATGAACTACAACTCGTGTGTTCTCCTTTGTATATATTCTTATTGTTATGAACTACTTACGAAATATTTTAATGTGCAAATTTCTGTTTACATGCTAACCTACGTTTTCAATTCATAAGGTTGCATATCCCGCACAATGAAATCATTATACATTAATTATGACCTGTTTTACGTAAAATGGCTCATAATTAGTATATAATTAACAAGCAAGGAAAGTTTAATTTTTTACACAAGTTCACGACTGTGAAGTTTGCCATGTCGATGTACTTTTTACAATAATTTGTTTCGTATAATGGTGCAAAATTCAAGTTTAACGGCGAAAAACGGCGCATAATTGGTGCCTAATTATCGCGCAAGAAAAAATTAGTTAATTCATAGAACTATGTATTAGCCCTATTATGTAATGTTTGCAACAATTGATTTTTTATAAGGGCAAATGTTCATTTAGATGCGCAACTCAGCGCCTAGTTACTAAATAAAGAAAAATTGATTTATGCAGAAGTCCATGTCTGTGAAGTTAGCCGTGTCGATGTAACTTTTGAAATAACTTGTTGCTCTTTAAAAGCGCCAACATTTAATTTAACGGCGCAAAACGGCGCATAATGGGTGCCTAATTATCGCATAAGAAAGGATTAGTTTATTCATAGGAATATGAATGTAGCCTAGTCAATGTAATTTTTAAAATAACTTATTTCCTATAGGGGCGCAAAATTTCACTTCAGCGGTACAAAAAGGCGCATTTTAAAAAATTTGTTTAGTGGAAGATCACAGCTATGAAGTTAGCCGTGTCGATGTATTTTTTGCAATAACTTATTTCCTATGGTGGTGCAAAAGTTTACTTTAGTGGCGCAAGCAGCACATAACAGACGCCAAATTATTAAATTAAAAAAATTGGTTCATATAGAAGTTCCCGTCTGTGAAGTTAGCCGTGTTGATGTAATTTTTACAATAACTTGTTCTTCTAGGAGCGCAAAATTTAACTTTTAACACAAAACGTGCCTAATTATGGCGCGCACGTGTATGTATATATGTGTTTGTGTATGTCTCTGAGTGTATTTGTGCCTGCGCGCTAACATAGTTTTTGTGAATATCTGGAAAACTTAAGCCTACGTCAAAAAGTATAAAACTCTTAAAGATAATTCTATTTTAGATAAATTTTCCTTTTAAAAGTTTTGTAGAAAACTTTAAAAATCAAATGGATAAAAAACTGATGTACCGAATGTTCCATTAAGAGAATTAGTGGGTTGTATTTTCAAACTAATTGTCTGTCAGCTTTAAGAAAAACATATTTTTAATAAAAGTTGCTAAGAGACATCGCTAAAAAATATTATCAGGCCTTTGAGATGCCCTTTAGGGAGTGTAATGGTGGCATCAAAACATAGAAATATGATTTTCTTAAAAAAATTTTGAGGTAATGCACATGCAACAATATTCTTATTGTAAGTTTTCTCAGCAGAAAAGCTATCACCTTTGTTATTTATCAAGTAAACTGCAGGGAGAAGGTTACGTCTTTAATTTGAAAAAAAGCTCATAACTCCGGCTTGACTTAACCGAATTGATTGACCTTGGACTGGTTTAGAATAGCTTTCCACACCTCATCCTTATTTTGTAAGTTATGGCTATATACCGTTTACTAATGCCGCTACTTCACTCAATTCAGTTAAGTTAAATTGGAGTTATGAATATTTTTCAAAATACAGATGTAACCGTCTTCCACCACTTTATTTGATAGATATAAAAATGACACCTGAAACTTTTTTCTTGTCGTAACCACTTCTTTAAAAAACATTTTTTTCCTATAACTGAGAGATTTTTTATACAGCTGGCTACCTTTCTTAGTGGTAAACCCGGTATATATTGCTGCGAGATGCGTAGTACTTGTTGTAAACTCTAGGTCATAAAGGTAAGTTACTTGCTGGCACACTCAACGAAATTCATGTATAAATATGGGTTTTAGGTAACAATCGGCCCAAATGATGACATACACTACACAGATTAGCTTTTGGTCATCGAGGGAATCTATTCTTTTACGTGTACAAATACATTGGTGAATCAACGTAGAATTTGGACACAGTTCGGTAAAATGGTCATAAGTCGTTATTTAGCTACTGGGTAAAATCTAATTTTGCCAAGAAATTCTGAGTATACATATAGATCTTGGGCAACGTTATGATTAAATGCTGACCAACACTCATTGCGCATATAATTTAGCTGTTGATCATGAAAAATTCCATTTTGGTGCATTCACAACGAAATATAGATTTTAGGGACAAATTCGGGCTATATGCTGAATAATGCTCATGGGTAACACAGTTTAGGTCTTCGTGGTTGAGGTAACCCATTTGTCCGTCCACAATAAAATTGATGTTTCAGCATAGTTTTGGACTTGATATTAGAAGGAACCCATTTTTCCCGCGCCCACAATGTGATTTATCTATAAAAATAAATCTTGGGTCAAATTGGTCCCAAACGCTGACCATTACTTATAAAATTTAGCTTTTGGTCATCGAAGAAATCTATTTTTCCGCGACCCTAATAAAACTGGTATATGAATATATATTTTGGGCAATATACGGCACAAATACTGACAAACACATATGGGTCAAATCCAGCTCACCAAAAAATCCATTTTAGTGTATCCACAACGAAACTTTTTTATAAGGTTTTTGTGCCAAATTCGGGAAAATGCTAACCAACAATCAATGGTCACATAATTTACTTTTGGTCATCGAGTGAATCCATTTTGTCGCGACCCTAACAAAATTGGTGCGTAAATATCTCAATACATCGAATTTTTCGATTTTTGGATCTTCGGAAATAGAGGAGTTTAGACAAAATTTAATAACGGAGATTTATTTCATTCTACACAACTTTTTCGGAACTCGTATTGTTAAGATACTGACGACCATCCGTAGAGACGTTTTTGTCCATATCCCCGATGTTTATTGGGCAGCTTTCCTATGCAATAAATAGGGAATGTGCTGTGAAAATTTCAGTCTCGTATTTTAATTGAATCAAAACTTAGAGCGCGAACAAAAATATCATGGATGGACGAGCGAGCGAACAAGAAATCCAGTGACTCACATAACAATAACAATTTATTTGCTTTAACTTTAAATAAATGTGTAATTATGCTTCATTTACATGTTATTGTGGTAACATGAGATACCACGTTGGGATATAATGACCAATGCAAGGATATTCTTGTAGCCGAAACACCTGGCACCTAAACGTTCTAAACCGCTAAAAGATTGTGACATTGAAATGCTTTACTGTCCAGACACGGTATTAAATAAATTGTTCGATTTTGATGTGAACGAAAGAGGTACTAAATTTTAGAGAGCGTCTTACGTGTTTCACGTGTAATATAATGTGAATTGCGACCGTTTTGTACGACATGCTAAAAATATGTGCATATTGCACGTATCGCATATATTGTACATATTGCACATATTGCACATATTGCAAATATTGTAAATATTGCACATTTTGCACATATTGTACATATGGCACATATTGCACATACTGTACATATTGCGCATATTACACATATTGCACATATTGCACATATTACACATATTGCACATATTGCAATATTGCACATATTGAATATTGCATATTGCACATATTGCACATATTGCACACATTGCACATATTGCACATATTGCACATATTGCACATATTGCACATATTGCACATATTGCACATATTGCACATATTGCACATATTGCACATATTGCACATATTGCACATATTGCACATATTGCACATATTGCACATATTGCACATATTGCACATATTGCACATATTGCACATATTGCAATGTAATATTGAGCTTATTTGACAAATTTGATTTAGTACACAATGACACTTATTGCACATATCGAAAACATTGCATACATATTGGCCATGTTTTACATACCTCATGCATTGCACACGCAAATCAATTGAAAAATTACCTTCTAGAATTACAATGGTTATCTTGTAAAATTGTTTTCCCTTTCTTTTTCAGCATCTAGTCATCTTATATTGTATTATTTCAATTCAAAATTGTAATACACAGCGATTTATTGGCATTCCGTATGTTTCTGAACTTGTTCTCAGATAAAAAGATTCCGCCAAGGCTATGAATATTTAACTTAACTTAACCTTCACGCCATTACCTTGCGTGGTAGGCAAAACAATCCCTGCCTCTTATTTATTTTTCATTCACAATATTTCTCCATGCTTTTCTATCTCCGCAATCATACATAGCCTCTGACATGACCTTTTATTTTTAAAACTCCTTATCTTTCTTTCCTTTATCATAGACTCTACTACATTCAGCCAAGTTTTACGCAGCCTACCAGTCCCAGCCTTTCCCTAACCTCACCCACATATATTTGTTTCGTTAATCTTGCGTTGATTCATTCTCTCAATGTGACCAAACCAACGTAATGTACTACTTTTATATCTATCCATCATCGTCTTTTCCTCACCACACTCCGTCATTATGCATTCATTTTTATCTTGTCCCTTCTCGTTTTACCACATGTGTTTCTCAGAATCTCATACCCACGGCATTTATTTTCTTTCGTGCTTTTTGACATACCCATCTCACTTCCATACAGTACTGAAGGGACGAATACGCCATTATATATTGCTCGTTTCGCAGCTAGGCTCATGCTTTCATTTCTCATTATCGTCCACATACTTCCAATCACTTTCCTTCCAGCATTGACCCTCGTCCAATCTCGCTCTCCATTGTACCATCTGAGTAAACATTCTACCTAGATATACCAGCTCGTCCACTTGCTCCACAATTTCATCTTGCAGAGTAAATACTCTACTCTCCTTTCCACCTTCCCGATTGAACACCACAATCTTAGTTTTGTTCACGTTTACCTTTAGGTCCATGCTCTCACAGACTGTATCAAACTTCCTCAGAGCAGTTTGTAGCTCATCCGCACTGTCACTTAATAAGACTGTGTCATCTGCATACACCAGAAATCGTACATTTACGTCACCAACCATTACACCATTTGTATCGGTACATGCTTGCCTAACACATTTATCCATGTATACATTGAACAACCACGGTGACATCACACAGCCTTGTCGCACTCCTTGCTCAATATTAAAGTATTCACTCACACCTCCTCTCACCCTAACACATGCCCGACTACCGTTATATACTGCCCTTATTCCGTTTATTAGACCTTTATTTACGCCATATTCATTTAATATTTCCCACAGCTTCTCCCTATTCACTCTGCTGGAGAGCAACCATCTGATCCACACATCCTCTCCCTGGCACGAAGCCACCCTGCACATCTCAAATCTTACTTTGTGTAGTTTCTCGTAGTCTATCAATCAGTATTCTTCCAAATACTTTACCAGGCACGCTGAACAAGCTTATTCCTCTGTAGTTCTTCCACTCCTCGGCACTTTTCCACACATAAGGCATACATTGAATAATTCACACAACCTTCGTATAAGCTTTGCACCACCATACTTGAGCATTTCACCAGTGATTTCATCTAGGCCAGCTCCTTGCCGTTTTCAACCTTCCGCCGTTTTCTTTACCTCATTCATTCCAATATCCTTCTCAGTTTCATTCATCATTTCTTCTATATTCTCCTTATTTAACACTTCAGTCTTACTTTTCTCACTACTGTACAGCTTCCGAAATATTCTTGCCAGCATTTCCTCACTTCACAATCGTCCCATACTATTTCGTTGCTAATATTCATCACTCCTGCAGCTTCTGTTTTAGTCCACGTTTTGTATTTTTGACCCATTTCCAGAAGAGTTTTTGTTTCCTCAAAATCATTCTGCATTTTCTCTCCTTCCACAGCCATCACTTCCTCTTTACTTATTCTCACTGCCTCTTTGGCTTCTTTGTTTCTTAATCTGTACACCTCATACAATCGCTTCTTCTCAGTCTCATTTTTGCAGCAATCATTGCCATGTACCATCTTTTTTTTACACACTGCCTTTTTACCAACTCATTCCATCAAGGCACATTTTTCTGTCCACCTATAGTCGGTCTTCCACGTATTCGCACGGCACAATTGACAACAGAGTTTTTCAAGCTTATCCATGCATTTTCAACGTCAGTGTCTTTTATTTGTTCGTTCCACACTGTTTCATTCACATTCAACTCTTTACTCACAGCATCTGTGTATTTCATTCTCGCACCATTATCCACTAGTTTGTCAACCCTAATTCTGGACGTTCGAACTACGTTTGCTTTCCTTCTCCAGACCCACTTTTGCCCTAAACACACTTTCGATACAACCAAAAGTGGTCCGATCCACACCCGATCCGCGATTACTTTTGTGTCTTTCACCAGGTTTCTAAGCCGTTCATCATACACTATCAAGTCCATCATACTTTTAGATTCACCTCTTTGCCTGTATACATATGCACATTTTTATGTTTAAACCACGTATTGGATACAAACAGGCTTCTCTCCACACCGATGTTCAGCAGGTGTTCACCGTTCTCATTGACTCTTTGGTCTCGAACTTTCCTAGAACGCGTTCACTATGTTCTCTGTACACCCACCCATCCGTTCATATCCCCACTATCATCACTCTTTCGTTTGGCTTACATACGTTCAACACGTTCTCTACTTCATTCGAGAAGTTCATACGCTCCTGATCTCTTTCTCAATTCACCGGTACATAGCATGCAATAAGAAAAATTCTTTGAAACTCCACTTTCATTCTAACCCATATTACCCGGGAGATACCAATTCGTACTGTTTAACGCATCAGTTCGCTCTTTCACTTACGATCACCCCAACCCCTTTTGCGCCATGCACTTCAGTCTTAACTCCTGACCATAGTGCCAGGCAGCCATCCTCCATCTCCACAGCATCCTTTCCTTTGCGCTTTGTCTCCGATACACACAGAATATCAAGGTGTCTTTCGTACGTTACATTCGCAATTTCAAATTCTTTACCATGCATACCTCTAACATTCCACGTACCGACTCGCCATTCATTCCTTGCGCAGTCGTCAGCAACGGGGCTTGTCTGTTTCGACCTTGACCGCCCCTTGTAGCCAGGTCGATCCGAGGCAATTTAATTGTTTTCTTGAGTAATACCATAGCGATCAGACCGGTTACTGGCCAAATCGTGCCCCGGACGATGTAGCATTCCCTACTAACGGACAGTTATTTGTCTACTGTCACGACATAATAGATAGATATATTTTTTTTATATATTTATTTATTTTTTGTATTTAGCTTACATTTACTTACGTAATAGCAATTAAGGCAATATTACTGCAAATATTGCACAAATTTCAGATTGCATTTATTTCACAAATTACTTATATTACACACTTTGAACGCATTGGATATGCAGCACATTACACATATTGAACATATAGCACATATTATGTATATCACTTAAATTGCACATATTGCAAACATTACTCACATTGTACGTATTGCACTTATTGCATATACTACATATATTCCACCTATTGCACATATTGAACATAATTCGTTCATTAATTTACCGTACACATTGCACATATTACACATATTGCATATAAAGCACATTTTGCGTGTGTTTGCAAATATTGCGCAGTTTGTGCATGTTGCGAAAATTCGGCTTGTTGCGCCAGTTGCGAATTTGCAAATATTAAGCGTGTTGCGGAAATTGCGCGTGCTGTACGTGTTGTACATATTCACGCATGGCACATGATTCACATATTGCATAAATTTCATTATACAGGGTGTCTCAGAAACATGTTGCCAAACTTTAGGGGTTATAAAGGCCGATGAATTAAGTACTTTTGCCTTATAAACGTATGTTCGGAAATGAGTCGTTAAGGCACTAGACGAAGAAGTGTTAAAAATTGCAGAATGTTCGCATTTACGACTTTTGTATTTTTTAATATTAGATAAGAAAAACAATAAAACATTATATTAGTTGTTCAAAATTGCGGCCATCGACTTGCTGACATGCGGTCGTACGTCGAACCATTGATTGGCGAACTCGATAAAGGATGTGCGGATCTTCCTGAACAACTTGACTCGTAGCCATTACCCTTCCAATCAATTCTTCTTCTGTAGTTACAGGTGTTTCATACACTAATGATTTGAGGTAACTCCAGAAGAAAAATCGACAGGTGTCAGATCTGGGCTTCTGGCCAGTTAACAGGTCCACCTCGTCCAATCCACCTCTCAGGAAATTGTAAAGTTAGGTGGTCCCGCACGTTGCGAGTAAAATGCGCCGGAGCTCCGTCGTGCTGATACCACATTCTACGACGAATGTCCAATGGAACATTTTCAAGCAACTCAGGAGAACTTCTTGTAGGAATGTTAGGTAGATTTGACCATTTAAACGTGGAGGTAGTAGGTACGGTCCAATAATATGATCTCCTACTATGCCAGCCCACACGTTAATAGAGAACTGATACTGGTTAGACTTCTGAAATGTTCCATGAGGATTTTGGTCGCTCCAAATGTGACTATTACGGCTATTGAAGTAACCTTCTAGTAAAGCAAGCTTCATCGCTAAATAGAATAACTGAGCTAAAATCGAACTGTCGAGCGCATTTTCCAAATACCAGCGACAAAAGTTTACTCTTGGATCGTAATCCCGTTGGGTCAAACTGTGTACTTTTGAAGATGATAAGGGTGTAGCAATTGTTCATGAAGTACACGCCATACTGATGCCCTTGTATTTCCAGTTTGATTTGCTATTGCTCGCACACTAGTGGAGGGTTTTCTTCCACTCGTCGCAATACTTCTTATTCCATCTCCACCGAACGAGCCGTTCTTTGCTGACCCGTACCTCCATTTCGTTTAAAATTTCCTTTTCTCTTAAACGAAGGTGTAATGAAACGAATAATCTGCGAGATGGATGGCGACGATTGAAACCGACCAGCGTAGATCCGTGCAGCTTCCTGCTATTGCATCTTGCTGCTCCATAAATCAGATGCATATCAGCCATTTCCTCAAAACTAAAATGTTCCATAGTAAAGAATTCTTCTTTACTTAAATTATCACTTTAAAATAACAACTATTTGAAATTTACAAAATCAAAGTAACATTCAAAACGTCATTCAAAATTTTAACAATTTTGATAATTGAAGAAAAGTTCTTTGCTATGAAACATTTCAGTTTTGGAAATGGAAAAGGAAATTTTAAACCAAATGTAGTCAAGTCAGCAAAGAACGACTCGATCAGTGGAGATGGAAGAAAAACAAAATTTAAAAAACTTATCAATGAAGCTTGTTTTACTAGAGACAGTTACTTCAAAGACCGCAATACTATATTTGGAGCAACCAAAATCGTGTCGATATTGCCAATTTTGAACAACTAATATAATGTTTTATTGTTTTCTTATTTAATAAATATTAAAAATACAAAAGTCGTAAATGCGAACATTCTGCAATTTTTAACACTGCTTCGTCTAGTGCCTTAACGACTCATTTGGACATACGTTTATAAGGCAAAAGTACTTAATTCATCGGCCTTTATAATCTAAAGTTTGGCAACATGTTTCTGAGACACCCTGTATATACCCATTTCCAACTCTTTCCTCCAATCATGTTTTTCTTTCGTGTATGTAAATTATCCAATTCCCTCAGCAATATTATTGGAAACCATAGTGTTCATTTCTACTATTTTTTTTTTGGTTACAAGCATGCCTGTATTTACTTCAAGATATCATCCACCTTTCTATGTCTTCTTACATATGGCATAATCATAGTATTCCTTTAACCTTACTCAATAAAAGTTGAGGTCTCTAGTTTAATAGGATCACCTTTCAAACCAAAAAAACAGTTACTGTTGTAAATACTTTTCGTATGTAAACGTGATCAGTCCACTAACCATACTTACAAACAGATATACTTTAAGAACTTTTTTGAGTTATCTCAGGTGTTGTCTACTATATTTGGCTTATAGGTTAAACCTGTTCCAGGTGGTGGTGAAAAGCGCTTATGAGCATTAGAGTTTGGGTTAAAGAAACAGTGCAACCGTCATTTTATAAAACAGGCTCAATTTGAAAGTTTAATTTACTATAACAATAATAAAAACTTCTTTTATAGTTAGCGGTAGTGGGAGTTGAACCCACTGCCTCTATAATCACGTAAGTGTGTATTTACTCTAACATTTACTAAAATATACCAATTCTATATGATTGGGACGAACTATTATTACACCTCAATGCGATCAGTAATGGAATCTCAATATATTACACGCTAACCGAATTCTATCCCCTTCTTTTTCATTTAGAGGGTGATATACATTGCATATATCCGCTCTAGTGTATAAAGTTACGGCTCGTCAACACCAAACTTAATTATCTTCCTGAAAAATGACTACTAATTTGTTAGATGCCAAAACATGCAGCTTGTCGAAAGATTTGTTTTTGCGGAAGTAACTAAAATTTCTCGCATTTTTATTCACATCTTTTCAAACCAAATAATATTTTTGCTAGAAGCGAAGTAGACAAAGCGCGTCGGATCGTGAAATTATACGACGTGCCATAAATTTTTATATGTAAGAAAAATCAGAATATACAGGCGCTTGGTGCAAGGTTACAACTACAATAAAATCGTTTTGAAAATAAATGCGAGATTTAATAAGGATTAGAAGAGATAGTAAAATCCTGATCCCCTGAGATGCACACACGGACGATACGAGCTCATCTGTCTACAGGGAACGTTGTCGCTTCAATAGCAGTGGCCCTTGCTCCGATCCCTTGGGAACATCTTCCCCATGCTTATAATGTGATTCACAACACCAAACACACGACACTTGCTACCCCTCACGTACTCCTTTAATTACATATCTTTAAATGTTTAAAACGTAAATTCTTCTTTTAAGAGAGTGTGTATGTATGTGTACAATGCTGAGAAAAGTTGAACGTGTCGGCGACTGGAGGGTGATAGGTTAAAGGTTTAGCTGCCGGCTGCGGTTTTACGACAACCACAGGAATGTGTCCATAAGCCGTAACGTGGCCTGCTCTGATTGATGTCCTTTCGTTTTACTATGCCGACTGACATTTAGCGCTTATTGCTTACTAGTCAACAGATGGTTCGATCAACATTCACAAACGTAAATTTTCAAATATACATTTACTTTTTTTATAACTTCCTCTCTTGCGTATTTTATTTATGCTTAAATGAAAGATTTTTATGTAAGCTAAACGATTTAAAGCCAATTTTATTCTAGCTTGATGAATAGAATGGGATTTTAATAATTTTTCTCTCACTTAGTAATGATGAATACGTATTTTCTGTCACCATACAACCAAACGTAGGTATTTTTTAAATCACAACTTTAAATGTACGCATCAACCATCTCTACTCTAATGCAGTTCTAGTGCTGTTTACATTAAAAAATCATTAATAGCTGACAAATAATACAATCTTCAAGTGCTAAGTGCGTTTGTTTGGGTAACAACGTTAGTGTCAATTAATACGGTAGATGGTTAAGCATAACACTCTTTCTGAAATTCATTCATTCCCTCCCCATCTGAAATTAACAATTGCAGCTTTATTTTACAATTTTGAAGCACTAATAAAGAAAATTATGAAAGTATTAGGAGTAACTTTTCTTCTGCATTAATAGATACTGATTTAGTTCAGATCTGTAGCTAACACAGCTATGTTTTTTTTTTACTTATAGTATTCCCGAACAGGCTAAGATTTGCCTAATGTGCTAAAGCACTCAGGAACACTGGGAGGGTTTAGGGATATTGTTAGGCTACCGAGAAATGTGTATGAATGGCTACCTTAAATTGACTCAAGTCAAAGTTTGGAGGAAAACAGGAACTGGGCAGTGCATTCCACAATTTGAGTCCCGTGTGAGATGTAGATTGAGCCTTTTAAGTAGCGTAATTATGGTGTGAATGGGCAAACCGAGTGTTCCTGAGTGCGAAGGTATTAAGGAGTATATTTCGAGGCACACTTGCCATGGTAGTAGTGATAGAACAAGGAAATGACCGAAACTATTTTGCTATGCTCAAGAGGCTGCAGGTCAGAAATCAGAGACAGATATAAGCCTGATAGCTCTTTTTTGGATGCGGTTTACCATATCAAGGGCGTATTGGGGAGCACTGACCCAGAGGTGGGAATTGTATTCCAGATGAGGTCGAATTTGAACCTTATACAGTAAAAAGAGTTGTTGCGATGTGAAGTACTGTTTAGATCTGTATAGAAAGCCCAATTTACGGGCAGCAGCTTTGCTGCCTGACAAAAGGTTGTCAACCCATGAAAGGTTCGATGATACGGACATCCCTAACATAGAAATAAAGTTTGAAAACTTGAGTTCTAATCCATATTTACAACAGGAAATGATCGGGCTTTCTTGTCGGACACAAGGCAACACTGCGTTTTGTCGAGGTTGAACGTGAGTAGGTTATTTCATCCCCATTCAAGGACGCGTTCAATGTTGATTGAGGCTGCCATTCTCACCTTAACATCCTGGCTAGACTTATTGTTGTGGGAAAACTGAGAAGAACTACAATGTATATTCTTGCCTACAAAGCAATGGATTGAGTAATTAGTTGCGAAATGAGTCATTTTGTATAGCAGAACAATGTGGTATCACTGATCATACGTTAATAGTAGTTTCTTTCGAAAAGAAGCCATCGACGACAACGCGTATACGTCTTTTGTCAAGAAAGCTAGATATCCAATTAATGAGCGTATCGGATAAGCCGAACGAAGTGAGCTTGGCCAAACCTGGTCAAAAGCCTTTGAAATATCTAAATCTACTACGGCCGTTTCACCGAATCTCTCTAATGTATTATTCCAAAGTTGGGTGACATATGAAAGAAGATCGCCCGTTGAACGACTCTGTCGAACCCATACTGGTGGTCGTTTAAGAGTTTATTGGACACGAGGAACGAAAGTAGTTAATGGTTGATGGCTTTCTCCATGATTTTCGACAGAATGGAAATGACAGCTATTGTTCGATAGTTTGAGGGATCGGTTTTGTCGCCCTTTTTAGGAATAGATTGGACAACTGCCAACTTCCACGATGAGGATTGCTAAAACTAATGCACTGACAGGTTAGTAAATTAGTATTCCCACGTAATTATTGTAGAAAAGGGTTTTGACCAGCCAGGGCGATCGCTAGAGAAATTACTAATATATATATATATATATATATATATATATATATATATATATATATATATATATATATATATACAGGGTGGCACATTAGTGTGACAAAGTCCCATATCTCCTTTAGTTGAAGAGATACAAAAAAAATTAAATACAAAAGTTGTAAGATGTTCTGGTGCATATTCCAAAAATATTTTTAATTATACAACGTAGATCATGAAAGCTTAGAAGTAATTTTAAATTTTTTTTTAAATAGATAACCCTATATATTATTACATATTCAGATTCTACATACAATTCTGGACACATTTTATGTTTAATATCCTATACCTAAGTCTAACCGTTTTTGACAAATTTAAAATTTTTTGTCAAAAACGACGTTTGCAGGCCAAAACATAGGTGGAAATCTTTTCTAAACGAAGCCTTTATCAATTAGTTATGGTTGGTTTCCTTGGAAATAGGGACCTACTCTAATGGGCTGCATTGGTATCTTTGTAATACATTCATGCAGGGTGATCAAAAATGGACAATAAAAAGTAGATTCAAAAAAACCTATAAAGTCATTTGTTTTAATGGAAACCCCCTATTTTTTTAATTATATCTTATTTAGCATTAAAATTGTATAAGAGTGTATATTCCAAAAAATTGTAGTTTTTGAAATAATGACAATTTAACATTTTTTTATTGTAAAAAGGCTATACGGCTTTCAAGTTTTGTTGTTAGTTGGCCGTGACGGCGGGGCGCGGCGAAACAAAAAAAAATCGAGCTCTTCAGATCGAAATATTACAATTTATTGAACCCCATATAAATAATTATTTTATTAAACGAACTTAAAGTAAAGACAATATTTTTTTGATTAAACAAATTATGTCCTAATCCTAATCATAAACTTAACACCTCTAATGTAACTAAACCTGTAACTAATTATACAGATAAAAGTACTAGAAACACGTCAAATACGTATTACCTAATAAGTTGTTCGAAATGTCCGCCTCTTTCTTGAATACACAATGCAATACGTCTCTCAAATTCGCTGCTTAAATTTCTACACATTTCAACACAAATGTTTTGAAAACATTTTCTAATCCTAATCTTCATGTCTTCCTTTGTTGTAGGCGGTATTTTATAAACTTGCTCTTTGACGTACCCCGTATGCTAAAGTCCATTTTAGTAAGATCTGGGGATCTAGCAGGCTAAGCAACAGGCCCTCCCCTCCCAATCCAACATTCTGGATATCTAGCATTTAAAAAAGTTATTATCGAACCTGTATGATGTACTGGGGCCCCATCATGAAGAAACCACATTTCTTGTTGAGTATCCTGTGGCACTTGACGCAACAAATTAGGTAGATGGTTTTGCAGAAAGTCTAAATATACTTCCCCTGTTACTCGTTGATCAAAAAAATATGGTCCAATTACATGATTACCGACAACACCTCCCCAAACATTTAAAGACCATCTAGTGTGAGAAGTATATCTTACAAAATGTGGATTTTCGGTAGAATAGTAATGAAAATTGTGTCTGTTTACACTTCCGTTTGTGTGAAATGTGGCCTCATCTGTAAATAAAATCAAATGAACAAAATTTCTTTGTTGGTTTATTTTGTATTGAGCCTATTGACAAAATTCCAGTCGTCTTTGATAATCTTCAGGAACTTCAATATCCGCTGTACCGTACGTCGTTCAACACCAACCTGCTGAGAAATGGGTCGTTGTGCAATATATGGATTTTCGGTAACTGTTAATAGTACATTTAATTGATTTTCCTCAGTCTGTGCACGTTTTTCCCTAGTATTTTTTCATATTGCCAGTTCTTTCAAAACGCTCCAAAAGCTTTTCAAATGCCCTTCTTTCAGGTTGCCGTCTCTCTGGAAACCGTTGTTGATACAGTCTTCTTGCTAAGAGCGTATTCTTATCACTAGCTCCCAAAATAAAAATCATATCAACCATCTCGGCTTGCGAAAAATTCATTATTTACAATTTTAATTCAAGTTTTAAATCAATTTGCTATAAAATACACTAATGCATCACACAAATTATCAACTGACAATAAATAATGACGTTTCTGATGCTGTATAGGCTTTTTACAATAAAAAAATTTTAAATTGTCATTATTTCAAAAACTACAATTTTTTGGAATATACACTCTTTTTTGAATCTATTTTTTATTGTCCGTTTTTGATCACCCTGTATGAATGTATTACAAAAATATCAATACAGCCCATTAGAGTAGGTCCCCATTTCCAAGGAAACCAACCATAACTACTCGATAAAGGCTTCGTTTAGAAAAGATTTCCACCTATGTTTTGGCCTGCAAACGTCATTTTTGACAAAAAATTTGAAATTTGTCAAAAACGGTTAGACTTAGGTATAGGACATTATACATAAAATGTGTCTAAAATTGTATGTAGAATCTAAATATGTAATAATATATAGGGTTTTCTATTTAAAAAAAAATTTAAAATTACTTCTAAGCTTTTATGATCTACCCCGTATAATTAAAAATATTTTTGGAACATGCACCAGAACATACCTTACAACTTTTGTATTTAATTTTTTTTTTGTATCTCTTTAAATAAAGGAGATATGGGAGTTTGTCACACTAATACGCCACCCTGTATGTATATATATATATATATATATATATATATATATATATATATATATATATTTTTTTATTGTAGAGACATTTCGTGCCATAATTTATAATGTGAGATATTTTGGGCAAAGGGGCACTAGGATAAAGTAATCACAACACTAACGTTTTATTCAAATATATTTCAACAGAAAGTCTGTCGTCATCAGTGAAACTAGTAATAAAAATAAAACAATAATATTGGGTTACAATATAAAATACATACCGTTGTTTAAAGTGATCCTGGTAGTTATATAAATCAAAGTAATAACTATGATGGTTTTGGGAAATAATAGATGTTTTATATAATATAAATATAAGTATTTAATAATTTGAAAATTGGAAATTTGATTAGTCAGAATTGATATAAAGTAACTAGATAATTTTATGTAAATTTGCAACTAAGGTAAAATATATATTAATAATTTTATCTAAAAATTTTTGAATTTAAAATTTAAAGTTTTCAATTTTGGTTGCTTAAAATTAGCCAAGAATATATGTTACTAATTTTGTCAATGTCTTTTTTTGTGTTTAAACTATTTTCATTATTCTTGAAAATATGTACCAATTCCAGTATTCTCTTTCTTCTTATTCTTTTCATTTGCCAAAACTTCAATATTAGGATAGTCTATTATATGTCCAGTAGTTTGTACATGTTGAGAAACACCGCAAGCATTAGGTTTAACTCTACAATCACTTTTATGTTGGTTTATTCTAAGTCTTAGAATTTGTGATGTCTGGCCAATGTAAGTCTTATGGCAAGTTGTACATTTTAATTTATATACTACGTCACTCCATTCAGTTGGTTGCTTCTTCAATCTTGTTTTTGAAAAGAATTTTGATATTAAATTTGTGCTTTTTGATATTAATGTGACTGGTTCAAAGGTAATTTTATTAGAATATATATTATCATCCAACTATTTTACTTATAACAACAAATACTTCAAACAAATCTTCGGACTACCGATGGGTTCTAACATTAGCCTTATAATTGCAGATATAATGGTTAATACACTCCTCAAATCAGTTATACCAACCTTAAATTTTCAATTACCATTTTTATATCAATATGTAGATGATATCATTTGTGCTCTTCCAACATCAGAAATAAATAATACTTTATTATTATTAAACAACTACCACCCGAATATTCAATTCACTTTCCAAAAAGAAGACACCTTCAATAGTGTACCATTTCTTGACACTTTAGTTATTAGAAGTCTTAACAATAAAATAATTCTGGACTGGTATAGAAAACCTTCTTCTTCTAACAGATATATAAATTTTGCATCTTATCATGAATTCAAATATAAAATAAATTTAGTCAATTGCCTTAAAAATAGAATAATAAAAATTTGTCACAATTATTTAATAAATAAAAATCTTCTTATACTTAAAAATATTTTAAGTGAAAATGGTTACCCTACTAAGCTTTTAAATAAATTATTATTTAGCACTCCACTAAATAATGACAATCAACTAGCACCAAGGATTGATAACACAAATAGACTATATATACCTATTGAATATAATCATATAATATTTCCTAAACTAAAAACATTATTAAGCAGAGATGAGCCAGTCACATTAATATCAAAAAGCACAAATTTAATATCAAAATTCTTTTCAAAAACAAGATTGAAGAAGCAACCAACTGAATGGAGTGACGTAGTATATAAATTAAAATGTACAACTTGCCATAAGACTTACATTGGCCAGACATCACAAATTCTAAGACTTAGAATAAACCAACATAAAAGTGATTGTAGAGTTAAACCTAATGCTTGCGGTGTGTCTCAACATGTACAAACTACAGGACATATAATATACTATCCTAATATAGAAGTTTTGGCAAATGAAAAGAATAAGAAGAAAAGAGAAATACTGGAATTGGTACATATTTTCAAGAATAATTAAAATAGTTTAAACTCAAAAAAAGACATTGACAAAATTAGTAACATATATTCTTGGCTAATTTTAAGCAACCAAAATTGAAAACTTTAAATTTTAAATTCAAAAAATTTTTTAGATAAAATTATTAATATATATTTTTACCTTAGTTGCAAATTTACATAAAATTATCTAGTTACTTTATATCAATTCTGACTAATCAAATTTCCAATTTTCAAATTATTAAATACTTATATTTATATTATATAAAAACATCTATTATTTCCCAAAACCATCTGTTATATTACTTTGAATTATATAACTACCAGGATCACTTTAAACAACGGTATGTGTATTTTATGTTGTAACCCAATATTATTGTTTTTATTTTTATTACTAGTTTCACTGATCACGACAGAGTTTCTGTAAAATAAAACGTTAGTGTTGTGATTACTTTATCCTAGTGCCCCTTTGCCCAAAATATCTCACATTATATATATATATATATATATATATATATATATATATATACCATATTTGACACATTTGACCTAAAGCACAATATTGTACTTGGCGTAGCCACATATTACACTTACGACCCTTATTACACATATTGGAAACATTGCATACATACTGCACAAATTTGACAAAATTTACTTATCACACATATTGCACGTAACATAACACATAACATAACCTTCACGCCGTTCCCTTGCTGAGTAGCAAAACGATCCCAGCCTTTCATTTATTTTTCATGCACAATCTTTCTGCATGCTTTTCTATCTCAGCATGCCTCCCAAGCTTCCGCAAGATTCATACATTGTCTCTGACATGTCTTTCTGTTCTTAAAACTGCTTATCTTTCTTTCTTTTATCATGCATTCTATTACATTCAGCCAAGTTTTACGCGGCCTTACCTCTAATCTCACCCACTTATATTTGCTTCGTTAATCTTACGTTCATTCTCTCAATGTAACCAAACCAACATAGTGGACTACTTTTATACATATCCATCATTGTCTTTTCCTCGCCACACTCATTCTTTATCTTATCCCTTCTCGTTTTACCACTTGGGCTACTCAAGGATCTCATACCCACGGCATTTATTTTTCTTTCGTGCTTTTTTTGACAGACCCATGCCTCACTCCCATA
The DNA here is from genome assembly GCA_036346205.1 of Vesta saturnalis. Taxonomy (NCBI): domain Eukaryota; kingdom Metazoa; phylum Arthropoda; class Insecta; order Coleoptera; family Lampyridae; genus Vesta; species Vesta saturnalis. The sequence goes on from JARFJB010002180.1 coordinate 61,963, forward strand.
CAGTACTGACAAGACAAACACGCTACTATAGATGGCTCGTTTCGCTGCTTTCGTTTCTCATTATCGTCCACATACTTTCAATCACTTTTCTTCTAGCATTGACCCTTCGTCCAATCTGGCCATCCATTGTACCATCTGCAGTAAATATTCTACCTAGATATGCCAACTCGTCCACATGTTCCACAATTTCATGTTGCTGAGTAAATACTCTACTCTCCTTTTTACCTTCCCGATTGAACACCACAATTTTAGTATTATTCACATTTACCTTTAGGTCCATGCTCTCACAGACTGTATCAAATTTCCTCAGAGCAATTTGTAGCTCATCCGCACTGTCACTTAATAAGACTGTGTCATCTGCATACACCAGAACTCGTACATTTCGGCACCAACCATTACTCCATTTGTATCGGTACATGTCTGTCTAACACGTTTATCCATGTATGCATTAAACAACCACGGTGACACCACCCAGCCTTGTCGCACTCCTTGCTTAATATTAAAGTATTCACTCACACCTCCTTTCACCCTAACACGTGCCCGGCTACCGTTGTATACTGCCCTGATTCCGTTTATTACACCTTCATTTACGCCAGATGCGTTTAATATTTCCCACAACTTCACCCTGTTCACTCTGTCGTATGCTTCCTCCAGATCTACAAACGCATAGTACAGTTTCCTTTTTACACTTAAACCTTTTCGGTCACCTACTGCAGAGCTATCATCTGATCGACACATCCTCTCCCTGGCATGCAGCCACCCTGCACACCCCACACCTTAGTTTTTCGTAGTTTTTTGTCCTGTATCAATCAGTATTCTTTCAAATAATTTACCAGGCACACTGAACAAACTTCTTCCTCATATTGCACGTATTCCTCATGTTTCACATACCTCACATATTGAGCGTTTAAAAATGAAAAAATAACTTCTAGAATTAGAATGGTAACAGTGATTGTTTTCCTTTCTCATCGTCTAGTTATCTTATGTTATGTAAAATTGTAATAAACAGTTATTAAAGTTTTGTTTATTTTTGCATTGGTTTCTACAAAAAATAAAGGCCATGAGTATTTATTTTTTGTATTAGCAATTCATTTCCTTACCTATATAAGAATAATTAAGGCAATAATACTGCAAATATTGAATGAGTTGCAAATATTGCACACATTGCATGTATCGTACGTATATTGCACTTATTACAAATGTTATTCAAATTGTGCATATTGCACATATTACATGCATAGCACGTACTTCACATAATATACATACTGCACATATTGGATATGTTACACATATATCGTATTGCACATAAGACCAATATTACACATATTGCACACATGACATATTTCACATATCGTACATATTGCACATTGTTGAAGAAATATTCTCCAACCCGGCATATAAAAAAACAAAAATAGTTCTAGTTGCGCAAAAAATGTACACGAGATTTAGTTTTAACAAATTTTTAATAATTTAATTATTTTATTCTCGGAAAATATACGCTCAATCTATAAATATAACCGGGAAAGCGACGTTTAGGCACGCTCTTTTAGGCGCGCACCCTTAGGCGCGCGCTTTTAGACGCCGAGTCATTAGTCGTAAGCTCTTTTAGGCGCGCGAACTTTTAGGCGCCAGAACATTAGGCGCGGATACAATTAGGCGCCATGTGAATACGTTTCAGAATGGTGTGGACATGCAATGGAAAAATATGAGAGGTTTTCAATAGTTTTATTTAGCTCGAAATGTATGTATGTATGTATGTATGTATGATAAAGGTTTTAATATAAAAACTAAGGCATATAACCCACAAACTGCATTCTTTATTGAGCGTTTGGAACTTTTACAGTATATTTTATTGCATACCTGTATATCACATTACGGTTTGCAGAGTTTAGTTTTTTTGCAACGTACCTACATTCTTTTTAGAAACCTTGAAGTTGTTCTTGAAAATGTCTAATCATCTGGTAATTTAATCAATGAATGAAATATGCCTTCCAGATTTAAAAGAAAACCATTGCTTAAACCTTATCGTTTTATAACCTTTAATCCCTTTGATTTCATGCCCTTATTAAAGGGGTTGAATAAAAAATGTAATCCGCCAGCTTGGAGCATACACGTGCCTATACATAACTCATACTCCCTCTCGATACTTACCAAACTACATTTCATAGGTAATGTTAGAATCATTCAAGTAGCGCCTAACTGTACCCGCGCCTAATGTTCCGGCGCCTAAAAGTTCGCGCGCCTAAAAGAGCTCGCGCCTAATGACTCTGCGTTTAAAAGCGCGCGCCTAATGGTGCGGGCCTAAAGAGGCGCGCCTAAACGTCCTAGACCAAATATAATCATATCCGAAGCTCAAAAAATATCTTTCTCCTTCTCGCATAAATTATGTTCACATTTAATTACTATTGGCGTTTTAAAATTTCACAAGTTCTGTTGTCGGACATTGCGTAGTACTAGCATAGTTTGTATTAAAGTCCAATTCCGTTAATAAAGAAAGTGTTCTAAAAGATTAACGAAACAAATATACGTGAGTGAGATTAGAGGTAAGGCTGGGCCTGGTAGGCTGCGTAAAACTTGGCTGAATCTAGTAGAGTGTATGATAAAAGAAAGAAAGATAAGAAGTTTTAAAAGTGGAAGGACATGTCAGAGACCATGCATGAATATTTTGGAAGCTATGGTGGTATGCCGAGATAGGAAAGCATAGAGAACGATTGTGAATGAAACATAATTAAGAGGCAGGCATTGTTGTTGTGAAGGTTATGGTATGGTATGGCATGGTTCTAAAAAACTTCATGGTCCTTCGTTTTCTCAAATCAAGTAAGAAGTGTAGGTCTAAAATCCCACATTATTGGTCCCTTCGAGCCAAGATAAATAATTTACGATTTGGTGAGTCGCAGTCTTTTAAGGAAGTCGAATGCAGTTTAATTTGAAGATGAGCTTTCAAATCTCCAAGAAGAACTAAGTGAACATTCAACTTTCCAAGAGGATTCGGCTATTTTACCAAGTAGTTCACAATAAAGAACATTTTCTGTTTTACTTCCGTATTAATCTTTATTGTGCTGTATTGTAATTTACTCAAAATGTATTTCAAAAGGTTTCATTGTCACAATGGGCATGTTAAAGTTACAATCAACTAGCACAAGTGTTAAGGCTCAAATAAGTAGAATTCGTAATTGGGTTTTGCAAAATAAAGGTATTGAAAATGATACCAAAAAATTTAAATCAAGAGGAGATGTTTTGCATGATGCATTTATGGAATATAATACTGCTCAAGACGAAATTGAAAATTTTATTGATATAGAGGATCAAACAGATCCTGAGGATAGGGACGAGGTTGAAAACAAATATTTTGATACTCTTGCTGCAATTAGAATTATCTCCTAAAAATAACTTTTTCTCTGACAGTCATACTTCTCAAAATGACAATGTTAATATAGCACATCACTGTCATCTCAAAATAAAATTGCCGCAAATTAATGTACCTCAATTCTCTGGTAATATTTCTGAATGGAAAACATATTTTGATCTGTTCACCTCGCTTACTGATACAAATAAGTCAATTTAAAAACGTTGAAAGATGCTATTATTTAAAGACATTGCTGAGAGGTGAAGCTTTACGTATTGTAAACTCATTAAAAGTACCTAGAGACAATTTTGTTACTGCAGTTTCACTGTTAAAGGAAAGATGTGAAAATAAAAATAAAAAAAGAAATTCTTGAAGCATTATTAATTTTCAATTTTCAGCAAAAGTTAGGTTATAGTTCTAAGAAAATATTTGACGAAGAAAAAGATATTAAAGCGATAAGTTTTTTCGCGGAAGGGACTTTAGCTCGCTCCGTTAGGCGCTGAGTCATTGGGCGGGTCTTTACGCGCTCGAACTTTTAGGCGCCATGTGGATACGTTTCAGCATAGTGTGGACATACACTTTATCTCTTGCAATGGCAAAATATGAGCGGTTTTTCAATAGTTTTATTTATCTTGAAATATATGTATGTGTATATTATGCCTGTATGTATGTATGTATGATAATGGTTTTAATATAAAAACTAAGGCATATAACCCACAAACTGCATTCTTTATTGGGAAAACTAAAAAAGCAAGGAATACAATAGTGTACTTATAAATTTAAAACATTATTTACATTTACTATTATATAAGGGTCCATTATTATTAATAACGTAATAACTAACAGTGCGATAAAACTTTATGAGTTGTATGTTTAATATAACAGCACAGAGTAGTACTGTATTGTATGAGAGCACAATGGTTTTCTTCTTTGCAGCGTGCATTTATTTTTTAGAAACCTTGAAAGTGTTCTTGAAAATGTCTAATCATCTGGTAATTTAATCAATGAATAAAATATGCCATCCAGATTTAAAAGAAAACCATTACTTAAACTTTATCGTTTATAATCTTTAATCCCTTTGATTGCCAAGAAATCTCTCAAAATTCATCAAAAAATTCTTTTAAATTTTGGGGCATATACGTGCCTATACATAACTCATACTCCCGCTCGATAATTACCAAAGCATATTTCATAGGTAATGTTAGGATCATTCAGGTAGCGCCTAATGTTCCGATGCCTAAAAGTTCGCCCGCCTAAAAGGGCTTGTGTCTAATGACTCGGCGTCTAAAAGCGCACGCCTAATGGTGCGCGCCTAAACGTCCTAAACTGAGTTTTTCAAGTTTCTAGATAAGAGATGCACAGTTCTCGAAAATCTGTCTAGTCTTGACATTAAAATAGAAAAAAAGTATAATAAACATTCTAATAATTTTAATCGCAACATGCAGAAAGAAATATTTTGCTCACACTGTAACACCCACAGAATATATGTCTGCAAAAAATGTGTATCACTTTCTATACCAGATAGATTGGTTCATTAAATCTAAACGTTATTGTTTAAATCGTTTAGGTAATAAACATTTGGTTGAGAATTGCACCTCAAATTCAAGTTGCTCACAGTGTAATAAAAAACATCACTCCTTGTTACACTCAAACCAATATCAAAATGTCGCATCTAATAAATCTCAGCATATTTCGTAAGGTTGCTCCTCACAGTATATGCAAATTCTCAGTCACTCTCAGAACACACAAACTGACACTTCACCTTATGGTAATCAGTGATCTACTTCTGAGATACCATTTCGTAACAATAACAACAGAACCTCAGAGGATTTAGCTCTCGTTCAAGTGAATGATCAACCCTGTAGTTCAAACAGTATTTCAGCTTTATCTATAAAAGCTCTGTAGCTTTTAGCTACAGCACAAGCACAAAATGAACCTATTCAAGTTAGAATACTTATGGATAGACATATATAGAAATTTAAATATTTCGGAAATTTTCCAAAGTCTCACATCCTCGAGTTAAATGATTACTATACTTTTGCACTCTAATGTTGATTGCTCAAAATATTTCAATTATCTTGTGTAGTACTTGACAAAATTAAGAAAAATTCCAGGTCACATTATTTTCAAACCTCGCAAACCCTGATTTTTTCACTCTGAATGAAATTGGAGTTTTACTTGCAGCGGATGTTTATTATGATCCATTAGCATATATGTTTGTAAAAATGGGCAAAAATCTCCATAGTCTTCTCAACACACACTGGGATGGATAATCTCAGGAAATATTTAATTACAGCAGAACAGGGTCACTTGAAGGATTTGGACCACACAGAGGGGTTACTTGAGCAGTTTGGATCAGCCAGTGAGGACACTTGAAGGGTCAACGTGACTGCGAGATCACTTGGATCAACCTTTTAAAGCGATGACTTGGTAGGATCGAGTAATCGGTGTCCGGCTTACTTCACACCCTTTTCTCTCGGGATCAGATTTTGATCCCTCATCCACCCTGGGGCTAAACCAAGAATAAGATTCTTTAATTCTTTAATTACATGCAGAATGTGTCTTTCATTTATGACCAATCACTTTTGGCATTTGAACAACCTGTAATTGCTTGATCTTGAATTTTTCTCTCAATTGTCCCTTAACGATCTAGAAACAACAGGTGGCTCATCTGGTTATTACTCTTTATTTGACTAGTTTTTTTTTGTTTTGAGGGTTACGTGTTTGTACGTTTGTTGTCTTACATGTTTTGTGTTTGGGGTTTTACGTGTTTGCTAATTTTTATGTTTGAAGAGGTTCCATATTTGGGTCTTTTCTTGTTTACTGGTTTCTTTGTGTTGGGTGTTTACTTGTCTCAGTATGTTTGTTGGCTACTATTTTTTCTGCACGTTTTAGTTTTTGTGAAATGTTTCCTTGTTTGTTTCGTGTATATTTGCTTGTTTGAGTGTGTTTTCTGCAAGTTTTATCGTTTTGAGGTTGTATGTTTGCGTGTTTGCGTCTTTATTTGTACGAGCTTTTTTGTTTGAGGGTTTACCTGTTTGGTATGTTTACTGATAGTTTCTCAATTCGCATGCTTGCGGATGTGCTGGTATGGGTGATTGCTTATTTCCTAGTTTCTTGGTTTGCGCATACCTGTTTCTTGAAGCATTTGTTTTTTGCCATTTTTTCTTCTGTATGTTGTCCTGCTTGTTTCAAGTTAACGTAATTTTTGGCTGGTTTCTTTGTTTTTTGAACGGCCTAATTGCATGTTTACTTGTTTGTGTGTTTTCATGCTTATTGGTTTACGTATTTTTTGTTTGGTAGCGTACTTGATTACTAGTCTCTTTGAGTGCTTTCATGTTTTGGGCTTACATGTTTTGGTGTTGACCAGCTTCTTTGTCTTGAATGTGTACTTGTTCGCGTCTGTGTTATTGGCAACTAGTTTCTTGGCATGTTTCAGTTTTTTCAGTTGGTTCTCTTGATGGTTTAGTGTCTTTGCTAGCTAGTACTTCTGCTTTAAGAAAGTTATATGTTTTATGTTTGGTTGCTGAGTGATTTGTTTTGTGTCGTGTGTTTGCGATTTTATGGGTTTGAGGTTTATTTTAGTTCTTCGTTTTTCTGTTTTGTGTTCTATGAGTAGGATTTAGGTGTTTTGAGTATTTACTTGTTTGTTAGTATTTTGCATGTTTTAGTTCCTAAGGTATATTGAGTATTTGGTGATTGTAGGTGAATGTGTATTTGAAGAGTAACTATGTTTAATAGCTTTGGGACTTACATGTTTAGGTGTTAGTTGATATGCTACTAGTATTTTGCGTGTTTTAGCTTCTTTGGTATGTTTTCTTGTTTGTTTGGTACATGTTAGAAGGTGGTAGGCATGTATACTCCATGCCAGCCGGGGAGGTATCACCACCCTTACCATGGGCTCCTTAATATTGGGTCTCCGATTTTCTGAGCTCGGTAAGTGCTGCCGGTTTCCTTTTCCTTCATCCTTAATCTATTCTCATCCTTATTCTTCCTTCTCGCCCTCACTATCTTCCTATCGGATTAAAAGTCCCAAATTAAAAAATAAGATGGCTGTGGTTTCTAGGGTAATAAATTCCGGACGTAAAATCCTGCTCCATTCAGATATCCGGGAGGGCAGGGCCCAAGCGACCACGGTCATCGAAATTATCAACTTTCTGATTCACTACTGCAACATCCGCGGTATCAGGTCTAATCTTAATGCTATTCACCAACATCTTGAACAATTACAACCTGATATTTTGTTTCTATCTGAAACACATGTCTCCTCTGAAAGCTCCGAGTCACCCGATTTGCAATTTCCTCAATACCACCTTCACTCTAACTTTGGATATAAAGGAGGCGTATGTGCCTACATCAAGGACAGAATCGCTTGCAAGAGGGTTTCTTCCTTAGAAAATAAAAATTTTGACGTGATTTGGTTTAAACATTCTGGTCCTAATTTTGTGAAATTCTACTGTTGCATTTATAGGTCTCCTAATGACAGTAACTTTCAAGACTTCTTCGATTACCTTAGTATGAAAGTTGACTATCTCCTGTCTCAGTTTCCATCTTACGATATCTCAATTGTAGGCGATTTCAATGTTCGTAACTCTAATTGGCTTCAGTTTTCATCTACTACAAATCCTGCTGGTCATAGTGCAGAAACATTTGCTATTTCATGTGATCTCACACAAATGATTTCTGAACCCACAAGAATCCCTGATAACCCTAACCATACTCCACATCTTCTAGATCTCTTTCTTACATCAAACCCTCTTGTTTATAAAACTTCCGTTCTTTCGCCTTTAGGTCTTTTCGACCATTGTCTAATAGAAATCATTTCTACTGTACCTAATTCCTCTGTTGTTCGCAAAACCGATAGAACCTTGTGGTGTTTTAAGTCAGCTCGATGGAGTAATTTACGGGATTTCTTTGCAACCTTTTCATGGCGTGAATATTGTTTTAAGTCGTTCTCTTCTTCGGACATCACTCTTTCAGTATCTGAAGTCATCCTCATTCCCACATTCCCAAATAAACAGAACCGTATAGGTCATTCACGTTCCCAACCCTGATTCAAAAAGGCTTGTGCTGATGCAATATCTTTAAAAAATAAATATTATATTAAATGGAAATCTAATAAATCGGTAAACATTCATGTAGAATACGTTGGTGCTAGAAATATCTGCAAAAGTGTCATCACTAAAACTAAAAAGTTGTTCGAACAACCAAAATGCAATGAACTAACTACATCTCCTTTAGGCAGTCGTAAATTTTGGTCTTTAGCTAAAGCCATTAGTAAAAACTTTGGAACATCTTCATTTCCCCCCCTGACATCTATTGACGGATCGGTAGTTGCAGATTCTGTAGACAAAGCCAATGTTCTTGTGGATTTGTTTGCATCAAACTCGTGTCTCAATGATTCTGGGAAAGATGTGTCCCTAGTCAACTCTTCTTCATACACCATAAAACCAATTCATTTTCGGTACAAGCTCTTGGAATCGATCATCAGTAGGCTTGATCTCAATAAGGCGACTGGCCCAGACGGTATCCCAGCTATTGTCTTAAATAAATGTTCCCCCGAACTAGTACCAGTCCTATCTAAGCTCTATACGATCTCTATGTCTTCTGGGGAATTCCCTTCATCATGGAAGTTATCAAATGTTCAACTTATTCCCAAAAAGGCGATAAGACCGATCCCTCAAACTACCGACCAATTGCCATCACTTCCATTTTATCTAAAATCATGGAAAAAGCCATCAATCAGCAACTGCCCACGTTCCTTGAAACTAACAAACTCCTTAGTGACCACCAATATGGGTTTAGACAAAGTCGTTCAACAGGCGATCTTCTTTCATATGTAACCCAAGTTTGGAACAATACAGTAGAGCAGTCCGGTGAAACAGTTGTAGTCGCTTTAGATATCTCAAAGGCATTTTACCAAGTTTGGCATAAGTGTTTACTTGCCAAACTCACCACGTTTGGGTTAAATGATACGTTCATCAACTGGGTTTCTAGTTTTCTTGATAAAAGACGAATATGTGTCGTAGTAGACGGCTTTTTTTCAAATGAAGTTCGCATTAACGCGGGCGTACCACAGGGATCCGTTATAGCGCCTACACTTTTTCTACTGTACATAAATGACCTTATTTCTTCCACAACTAACCCCATCCATTGCTTTGCTGACGATAGCACTCTTCACTGTAGTTCATCTCAGTCTACTCTTAGTGATAATCCACCTTCTATGTCAAACCAAGAAATTAAAGCTGAAATGGTAAATTGAATCAACAAAGACATTCAACGTATTCTCGAATGGGGAAGCAATAATCTAGTTAAATTTAATGCTAACAAAACTCATTGTTGCCTTGTGTCTTCCAAAAAAGATCGATCATTTCCTGTTGTAAGTATGAATGGCTTAGTACTTAAGTTTTCAGACCCTATTACTCTGTTGGGTATGACTGTATCTTCAAATCTCTCATGGGTTGACCATCTTCTGTCAGCTATCAAAACAGCCGCTCGTAAAATAGGCTTTTTGTACAGATCTAAGCAGTACTTTACCTCTCGACAACTCCTTCTGCTGTATAAAGCCCAAATTCGGCGTCATCTGGAATATAATTCTCACCTCTGGGTTAGTGCTCCCCAATACGCTCCCGATATCGTTGATCGTATTCAAAAGAGAGCGATTAGGCTTATAAATGACCCGTCTTTAACTTCTCACATACAGTCCCTTGAGCATAGAAGGATGGTTTCAGTTTCAGTGCTTTCTTTGTATTATCGTTATTACAACGGCTATTGTGTTGCTGAATTATATTCTTTGATACCTTCTCGGGCTATCTTTGCGAGAAACACTCGATTCGCTGAATCACATCATCAGTATGCACTACAAATCTCCACTTGTCGTACCAAATGGACACAATTCACATTTTTCTACACGGCTTCTAAACTCTGGAATGATCTCCCTGCTTTCCTCTCACTTATGATATGAGAAAATTTAAGGTAGCTGTTCATAGGCATCTATTGGCAATCCATTATCCCTCTATCCATCCTCCTAAGTGTTCCTGAGTGCTTTAGCACGATAGGCCAAATTTAGCCTGTTCAGGTCCACAATCATAAAAAAAAAAATGTTTGGGTGTTTGGGAATTTGTAAGTGTATGTGTGAGTATTAATTGAGTAATTTAATTCTTTTTTTGCACAAGTTTGTTTGTTTGAGAGTTTACTGGTGCTGTTTTGGGTGTTTACTTCTTTGCTAGTTTCTTTATTTGTGTATATTTTCGAGCATCAGTTTGCTGATATATAGTTTTTTGCATTTTTTAGTTTCTTTGGTATGTTTTCATGCTTATTTCGTGCCAGTTTGACGTGTTTGGAAATTCTGCAGATTGTGTGATTGAATCCTTTCTTGTTTATGTGTTTATATTCGTGCTTTGATGTTTAGTGATTTCTTGTATTGGGTATTCACCTGTTTGCATCTATGTTTATTGGCTGCTAGTCTTTCTTTACATATTTTGTTTTTTTTATTACTTTCCTTGCTTGTATGAGGTGTTTTATAACTAGCGTCTTTGTTTTGAGAGGGTTGTGCGTTTGTATGCTAGGAGTTAAGTGGTTTGTTGTTTTCAGGTGACCCTGCTGGCTCTGTTCTACTAAAGTACGTCCCAGAGTATTAGAGAGTATTAAATCATGTTATTAGTGAAATAATGTTTTTTTTGCATGGAAGCGGCAAGCAGAAGTCAGTAGCGAACCAGGCTAGTTTAAACGAAGGTGCTGTAAATGTGCCGCCTGAAAAATATTCTGTTAAATAAAGGCGGTACAGGCAAACGGCAAAGAAAAGATGACCCTTTAAAATTCGACTTAAGCCTGAAGATCAGACAACTCATAGAGGTGCGGTTAGAATTTCAGTATACTAAAAATTGTAGAATTTTATATTTTAGAGACTTTATAGTATATCCCTTTAATAAGTACGACACTCATCTGTCGACATAAAGATGATTTATTACTCTCTGACATTCTGGGACTTACTTTAATTACTACGTTTTAGCAACAACTCAGAGTTTTCCCCTAAGTTTAATTCATTGTTAAAAAGGAAAAATGCTTGGTGTTATATATATTTCGGCCAATTCAATCATTTTGGTCATCATCAGGCAATTTACAAATGTTATGTTATCTATGTTTCGATGATGTTCATTTTATACCTAAACTATTAAACCGTTGTTAACAATAATTTAGTTGAATTAAAGCAAGTTTTGAGTGTGTATTTTTTGCTCGAATTTGATTAAAAACGACAATGCACTAGTAATACCCGTTCTTTCTTGTTTCTGTACCACACTTCAGATACCATTACTTATAAATGCTATAAAAACAAAGTCATACATGGACGTTTAGAAGAAGCTATAGAGCACTGCAAACTACTCCACTACTATCAACGTTTGTTAAGATAAGTAGGTAAACTACTAAAATATTAAAGGTACATAAATGAGATTCGATTGACTTATAACACATAAGGAATGACGTGTTGTGCAACGTATGATTTAATTTTTAAATATGTCAGAGGCGTAGATATAGGGGCCATTTGAAGTATTTAACCCTGTAACTTCTACGTCACTGGCATAAAATGAACTTCGGTGGCAGTTTTTGAATATCTAAAGTCTCTAAAGTAAATAGTTTTCGAGAAAACTGAAATATTATGAAAAGATACATGTCTTGTTCCTGGCATTTATTAGTTGCAAATATACAATCTAGTAGGTAAGTAGAATTCACAATACTTTAGAATCAAATTTCAAAAATACTGTCATTATTTAAATGACAGTTTAATTTGAAACTTTTTAAATAAACATGAATAATTTTGAATATTTAACCGATATGCATCTCATTTACCGTGAAGCTAATTGCAATGGCCATGAATCTGTGCGTTTGTATATAGAACCGTTTCCTAACCGTCAACCTCAGTACCATTCAACTTTCGAAAGAATGCATCTTCGATTAAGAGAATACGGTTCGTTAAAACGTCCTGGTGGTGCTGGTCGTCCAAGAACAATTCGCACGGTAGCTATTGAAGATGCAATTTTGAACCGAATTAATAATCAGCCCGTTTCGTGCATTGGCTAATTTCGTGAATGCTAGCAAATCAACTATCTGGAGAGCTGTGAGTGAGGAATTACTTTACCCATATCACATACAGAAGGTTCAAGCAATGACTCCAGCAGATTATCCTCATCGTCTGGATTTTTCCAATTGGTATATTCAACAAAATCGAAATGAACCTGATTTTCTTCGAAGCATTTTGTTTACAGATGAGGCATGTTTTACCAAAGATGGTTATTTCAATAGTCGCAACAGCCACTTTTGGGATTATGAGAATCCCACGCTATTGCTTTAAGAAAAGATCAACATAATTTTTCCATTAATGTTTGGGGTGGTATTATCGACAGTACTATACTAGGGCCATATTTGTTGCCTCCAAGACTACATGGTGATTATTGTTTGCATTTTCTAAGAAAAATTTTACCTGAGTACTTTAACAATTTACCTTTAAACGTTCGCTACAAGATGTGGTTTCAACATGATGGGGGATTCTTTCCAAATCGATGGATTGGTAGAGGAGGTTTTGTGGCTTGGCCTGCTCGGTCTCCAGATCTCAATCCTCTTTACTTCTTTTTATGGAGACATGTTAAATCATTGGTATATGAAACACCAGTTCTAATCCAAGAAGATCGTCTGGCAAGGGTTTGGAGAAATTAGAGATAACCCTGGTATGTTTCGAAGAGTGCACTGATTCGTCGAGATAATTTATGCATTGAGCACAATGGAGCGCATTTTGAGAATATATTGTAATCATTTTTTTTAAATAAAAATTATTCCTCATTTTATCTTAAGTTATTGTGCATCAAAAAGAGATTGACTCTTTAGGTGCATCATCCTACAATATTCCAATTTTCCGAAAACTACTTACTTTAGAGCTTTATACAAGGTAAACATTTTTCGTGTAAAGGCTTTAGATATTCAAACACTGCCACTGAAATTCGTTTTATGCCCGTGACAGGGTTTAATACTTCAAATGACCCCTATATCTACACCATTGACATATTTAAAAATTACCTCATGCACATCACGTCATTCCTGTATTATAAGTCAACCGAATCTCATTTATGTATCTTTATACGTTTATGGGAACTTTTTTCATATTTAGAGGTATACTTTCACCTCCCAACATTTGTTGCAATATTTACGGGACACCCTGTATAAAAGCCACCTCTAAAAGGATACAGAGCTTATTTAAAAAAATAAATACTACACTGTAGAATTTACAATAATTATATTATTTATCTGCTTCGGTGGTCGAACGGTGAGAGTGCTTGTCTTTCACCCGAGCGACGCGGGTTCAACCCTGGCCGAGATAGTTGTTTTGCTAACACGAAAAAAATCAAAATCAAATCAAATTGAAAGTCATTTTAACAACGCCGCGAATCCTCACGGATGAGAAAGGGCCCTCATGGTAATTATAGCGATTGTATTTTATGAAATTACGAAAAATTTCCGTCAAGTTTAATCTCGCTTTCTCTTGGTTTCAATGCTATAATGTAGATCGTGCATTCCCTTATTTAGCACTCCCACAGTAATAACTGAAATAATGTTTTAAAAATATAAAGTACTAATTTAGCATTTAGTATTAAATAATTGTATGTAGTATATGTGAGCACTAAAAATTGCAAACTGATCATAATAAATTGATAAAAACCAAACTAAATGAACCTTATATTAGCACTTCTATTTCGCAACTTATGAAAATAGTGCTCAACTTTTGAGCTCAATAAAAATATATATAATCGAATGTAATTTATTCCTTTGTTCGGTTCAGAAAGGGGATGTAGAGATTGATACATGCGATTATACGGTGTACGAGTTCGACATTTCCAAATCTAATTTTCTGATTTAATTTTCACGAAATGGGCTTGTAATGAAGTTTCGATTAGTGAGTGCATCATAGCCCTCTCGTAAAGAAAATGACCTTTTATACAATTTTTGAACAAAAAAAAACAATTGATTTTTATTCCATAAAAGATTGATAACAACCTAAAAGTGCTTACGAAACGTTAAGAAAAAAAATGAAGAACCTGTGTGTCGTTCAGCCACTAATTCTCCCAAACTCTATTTCGCGTTTGACTGACTACCCTCAGTGTTTACCACCCTTCAGTATATACTACATCCAGGGGTTTTTCGTTTTCATTTTGGTTAGATTAGCAAAGCTAGTAAGGGCGAATATTCAAACTATGACAACGACAAATACTATACAAATTTTTTTATTATTCTTAAGCATTTTTGAATATAAGTGAGGTTAGGAAATGTTTGAAGTTGTGAATTATTACTGAGGGTTTGATCACCCTAGAACAAAGTTGAAGGGTGGTAAAAACTAGTTAAATAATAGGCAATGTTCTGATACGTTAACTTAATAGTTGGCCATGCAAGGGTTGGATTGTTTTGTCATTTAATATCAGTTATGTTAATAAAATGAGTTACCCTTAAAAATCTGTCTTTAGAAATTTGCATGCGCGTGTTGCGACGTTGCAGGTTGTGAAACATACAAAGGGGTAAGCTAAGGGTTAATTTTAAGCTAAATGGTAATTATGCACGTAAAACTTAATCAGGAATATTAAAGATTAACATTGTTGTCATCAGCACTTGTTAATGACGTTAGTGCTATTCTCGTTAACTTACCTATCCAAATTATGTTATTTTACCCTAAATCACATTATTTATTCATAACTAGTGCTAATTAATGTTACGTACGCTATTTTGCCTACCCTGCCTTACCCACACATGTGTACATGACATAACATAACATAACCTTCACGCCATTCCCTTGAGGGTTAGAGAAGACAATCCCTGCGTCTTATTTATTTTTCATTCACAATCCTTCTCTATGCTTTCCTATCTCTGCATACCTCCCTAGCTTCCGCAAGGTTCATGCATTATCTGTGACGTGTCCTTTTATTTTTAAAACTCCTAACCTTTCTTTCTTTTATCATACAT
Source organism: Vesta saturnalis (assembly GCA_036346205.1). Classification (NCBI taxonomy): domain Eukaryota; kingdom Metazoa; phylum Arthropoda; class Insecta; order Coleoptera; family Lampyridae; genus Vesta; species Vesta saturnalis. The sequence continues at coordinate 77,309 of JARFJB010002180.1, forward strand.
TCTACTGCATTCAGCCAAGTTTTACGCGGCCTATCAGGCCCGGCCTTACCTCTAACCTCACCCAAATATATTTTCTTCGTTAATCTTGGTTTGTTCATTCTCTCAATGTGGCCAAACCATAGTAGTGTACTACTTTTGTACCTGTCTTTCATAGTCTTTCCTCGCCACACTCATTATTCATCTTATCCCTTCTTATTTTATCTCATGCGCTTCTCAGGAATATCATACCCACGGCATTTATTTTTCTTTCATGCCTTTTTTGACATACCCATGTGTAACTTCCATACAGCACTGACGGGACAAACACACTATTATAGATTGCTCGTTTCGCAGCTAGGCTTATTTATGATGTCATTTCTTGTTATTGTCCACATACTTCCAATCACTTTCTTTTCAACATTGACCCATTGTCCAATCTCGCCATCTATTGTACCATCTGCAGTGAACACTTTAGCCAGATAATCCAACTTGTCCACTTGTTCCAAAATTTCATCTTGCACGGTAAGTCCTCTGCTCTCTTTTCACCTTCCGCATTGAACACCACAATCATAGCTTTGTTCTTGTTTACCTTTACGTCCATGTTCTCACAGACTATATCAAACTTCCTCAGAGCAGTTTGTAGTGCATCCGCACTGTCACTTAATAAGAATGTGCCATCTGCATGCACCAAAACTCGTACATTTACGTCACCAACCATTACACCATTTGTATCGGTACATGCCTGCCTAACACATTTCTCCATATGTACATTGAACAACCACTGTGACATCACACACCATTGTCGTATTCCTTGCTCAATATTAAATGTATTCACTCAAACCTCCTCTCACCCTAACACATGTCCGGCTGCCAGTATATACTGCGCTTACCCCGTTTATTAAACCTTTACTTACGCCATGTTCCTTTTTATATTTCCCACAGCTTCTCCCAATTCACTCTACCATATGCTTTCTCGAGATTTACAAACGCACAGTACAACTTCTTTTTTACACTGCTGGAGAGCAACAATCTGATCAACACATCCTCTCCCTTGCATAAAGCCACCCTGTACATCCCAAATCTTAGTTTTTGTAGTTTCTCGTACTCTATCAATCAGTATTCTTCCAAATACTTCACCAGGTACACTGAGCAAACTTATTCTTGCAATCGATCTTGCTCCCCTTGCCCTTATACAGTGGTGCAATAATCGCGCTCTTCCAATCCCTCGGCACGTTTCCATACTTAAGGAAATATTGAATAATTCACACAATCTTCGTATACGCTTTGCACCCTCCATACTTTAGCATTTCACCAGTGATTTCATCTGCGCCTACTCTTTTACCGTTTTTCAAACTTCCTACCGTTTTCTCTATCTCATTTATCGCAATATCCTATCCTTCTCAGATTCATTCACTATTCCTTCTACATTCTCTTTATTTAACCCTTCCGCCTTACTTTCCTCACTACTGTATGGTTTTCCGAAATATTCTTGCCAGCATATCCTCACTTCACAATCGTCCCATACTATTTCGTTGCTCTTATTCATCACTCCTGCAGCGTTCTGTTTTGGAACACGTCTTGTATTTTTTTACCCATTTCCAGAAGAGTTTTTCTCTCCTTCCACAGCCATCACTCTTCGATTCTTTATTTCTTAATCTATATAACTCATACAATCGCTTTTTCTTAGTCTCATTTTTTGCAGCAATCATTGCCATGTACCCATATTTCTTCTTACATACTGACTTTTTTACCTATTCATTCCACCAAGCACATTTTTTCTGTCTACCTAGAGCCGCTCTTCCATATATCCGCACCGCATAATTGACAACACAGTTTTTCAAAGCTTATCCATGCAACTTTCAACGTCAGTGTCTTTTATTTGTTCGTTCCTCACGGTTTCATTCACATTCAACACTTTACACACAGCATTTGCGTATTTCATTCTCGCGCCATTATCTATTAGTTTGTCTACCCTAATTCTGGATGTTCGCACTACGTTTGCTTTCCTTCTCCAGACCGACATTTGCCCTAAACACACTCTTGATACAACCAAAGAGTGGTTCGATCCACACTCCGATCTGCGTATTACTTTTGTGTCTCTCGCCAGGTTTCTAAGTCGTTTATCATACACTATCAAGTCAATCATACTTTTAGATTCACCTCTTTGCCATGTATACATATGCACATTTTTATGTTTATCCACGTATTAGATATAAACATGCTACTCTTCACACAGATGTTCACCAGGTGTTTACCATTCTCATTGACTCTTTGGTCTCCGAACTTTCCTAGAACTCGTTTAGTATGTTCGCTCTGTACACCCACCCATCCGTTCATATTTCCCAATATCATCACTCTTTCGTTTGGCTTACACACGCTCAACAAGTTCTCTCATGATTCCAGAAGTTCGCACACTCCTGGTCTCTTTCTCCAATCACTGGTGCATAGCATGTAATAAGAAAACTTCTTCGAAATTCCACTTTCATTCTAACCCGGGGAGATACCAATTCGTACAGTTTAACATCTTTTCACTCTTTCACTTACGATCACCCCAACTCCTTTTCCGCCATGCACTTCAGTATCAACTCCTGACCATAGTCCTAGGCTGCCAACTTCGATCTCTACAGTATTCTTTCCTTTGCGCTTTGTCTCCAATACACACAGAATATCACGTTGCCTTTCGTACATTACATTCGCAATTTCAAATTCTTTACCGTGAATGCCTCTAACATTCCACGTTCCGACTCGCCGTTTATTCCTTACACAGTCGTCAGCAACAGGACCTGCCTGTTTAGACCTTGACCACCCATTGTAGCGAGGTCGATCTGAGGCAATTGTATTGTTCTACCGGACAGTTATTTGTCTACCACATAAGGAAGTAAGAAGTAGAAATATAGGCAGTCAAGAATGTTATTAATAATACAGAGTGTATACTTGCTGATATATATATATATATATATATATATATATATATATATATATATATATATATATATATATATATAATTTTCAATCGCATTATATTTCAATTAGATTATTCCCTTGGCGATTCTTGGTTCTCATGCTACTTACCGGACTTGCTGTTATTTATTTGCGACCAAATAGTTTAATTATTTTTAATTTAGATTTCTGAGGTAGAGTTAGTTATTTGTTTATTTAATTTAATATTTATTTATTTATTTTTACGGATTTACTCAAGTTATCTATTTTTATCATTACAGCTAATAAAAATTCTTATGACAATGGTTATGTTTGTGTATTGTTATATAAAAGGGATTTATACTATTGTAGAGTTTCGTGTCTGTTGACAGCATTAAGATTAAAATAATTTGTTTACATAGGTTTATAATTTAGGTTTGAACCTGCATATTATTATCATTGTAAACTAATCAAATCTATTTTCGTTTTGTCGAGTATTGTGATATTTAACTTAACGTTCCTATTTTTTAAATTTCACTCTTATTTAATCGAAGCTATACGTAGAATTTATACTTTTTTTTAATTTACGGCTTTGCCAAGTATTGCCATATGTAAATGAATCCAAATATGGCTTTAATTTATTAACAAACGTTTCAAAATCCATTAGGTATTGGACACGAAACGAAGTTTTGAAAAACAAAATGAATATTAATATCTGGTGTGGAACAATACATGACCTTCCAACCTACAAAGTGGAAATTAAATGAAATGAAATAATTTGAATAATAATTTTTACCCTCCAACCATAACCACCTAACCATAATACGTAAGTACTTGAGCATGAGTATTTAAGCTTCATTTTGTTTTTCCTGGGGCTGGTTAGATTTTGGGAAAAATCCAGTGGAGGAGTGAGGGGTTTATTAGTCGGTTTTTTGTTTTTATCAAATATTTCTGAAACAACTGCATATTCCAAAGAAATAATAATATTTGCAGATCGACCTTGAACATATTGATTAATTACGTTATATGCAAGTTTTTTAATACGACGCGTAATTCAGTAACTTTCTAATAAATGAAAGTCCTAGGGCCATTTCAAAACAATTAGCAAGTGAGCCAACTGGTGGTTTCTCCGTCATTACGCAAGTGATGAGTCATGCTAATGTTGCCGTTTGCCGTATACGTAATGAGTAGGGAAACCCGGAAAATGAAAATTGCTTTTAACCTTGACGTAACGCAGCGATGTGTAATCTGTAGTTCTCGTAAAAGTTGTAGAAAACCTAGATAATATACTTCAACGATGAGTCATGTGTCATAAGTCATATCTCTCATAATTGAGTATGTGTGTGTGGCAATTTCTGGACAATTTGAAATTATTAAAAAATTTCTAACAGTTACCAAAAAAACATCCTATGACGGAAGACATGGGTGAGACAAACCCACGCAATGGTAGAAAACATGTGTCAACTGGCGTACTTCAACTGTCACACTTCGTGTCAGTGGAGATGTGAAATTAAAAATAGCCGTACCTCGCCTGACAAATGCCTCTATCCAAGAACGCTTCCTTGAATCTTAATGTAACCATGTACACACGTTGCTACCGAAAGATGACAAGTTATTCACTAAAAAAATTTACTGCATTCTGGGTGCATGCCATTAATAACTATATTTAAAATTTATTTTTGCCGTATGTCTCGGTTGGCCTTTGCTATTATTGGCTTATAATTTACTATTGCTGTTTTAATTTGCATTGTTGTGGAATTAATTGTAAACTGTTGCAAAAATTTGCAGCTTTTCTTGACAGTCCCTGGTAAGTATATTTAGTGTGAAGTATTTTTTTGCCAATTTCAGAAAAGTACTACCGTTACATTTGAAAATTTTGAGAAAATAGTAATAATTATAGATTTTTAAAAAGCGTCCTCTGTTAACCACTAAGGGAGGTACAGAAGAATAGTTTATAGTCCAACTCAACTTCAAAAAGAAGTTTTCTCTTCCCCCAGCGCTTTGTGCTTTAAGAATGTTAGACAAAAAAGATTCCAAAATTTTCCAGAAATTAAATACGCACAAGCACATGTCATACCTCAACTTGACACTCGTAATCGAAAAGCTAGATTTTCTAATTTATTGTACCTATACGCTCCCTAGCGGTCATTCACAAACTTGAAAATTATTTTCAGCTTTTTATTACGCCCATACAATTTCTTCTCAAAACTCTAATATTAACCAGATGCAGCCGTTGACCGACCTTAGCAGGACACGCAGAGGTGTGCGTAGATAGCCGGATCATTTTTGAATAACGTGATTTAAGCATGTGTATAATTAGGCGCTAATTTTGAACCGTAAAATTAAATTTATCCAATAAATAACTTTATCAAAAAATAATCTAATATCGAATTTTGATAAATCATTTTTATCAGATTTATGGCAAATAGGCGCTTTTTTCGCATTGAACATAACTTTACATCTTGCTATAAATGTTTTTTTATTTGAACCATGAAACTGCCAAAATATTTAAAGATTCAGTATTTTCGCATTTTAAATGCAAATGCAGTGAAATAAAGTCGACAGTAGGCTAATTTGTTGTTACTAAGATACTGTAATATTGCTATTATATATCATGTCATGTGTTTGCTGTCAATCATGCTGCTTAGCATCAATGACATTTCCGTGCTATAAAGACCACACTACGCATTTAGGCGCCTACTACATAGTAAAAATTATTTATGTAAAGACTTTACGATTGAAGTTAGCCGTGCCAATGTAATTTCATAATACCTTTTTTCTTATAAGGGTGCAAAATTTTATTTTAGTGGCGCAAATTAGCGCCAAATCACTGCGTAAGAGAAAATGTAAAAGTGTATGGTTGTGAAGTTGACTTTTAATTGCGAAATGGTGCCTAATTGGCACCTAATTACGATATAACAAAATTGATTTTGTAGAACTTCACAGATGTGAAGTTAACCATGCCAGTGTAATTTTACAATAACTTCTTTCCTATAATAAAGCAAAATGTTATTGTAGCGGCGCAAAATGACGCCTTACTGGCAACTAATTACTGCATAAATAATTGAATTACGTAGAAGTTCACAGATGTGAAGTTAGCTGTGCCAGTGTAATTTTACAATAACTTCTGTACTATGAGGGCGCAAAATTGTTTACGGCTGCAAAGTTAGTTGTGTCAATGCAATTTTACAGTAACTTCTTTCTATGAGGGCGCAAAATTTTATTTTAGCGGCGCAAAATGACGCCTAACTGGCACTTAATTACTGCATAAAACAGTGACTAATGTAGGTCACAGCTGTGAAGTTAGACGTGCCAGTGTAATTTTACAATAACTTTGCACAAAATTGTATTTTAGTGGCCCAAAATGACGCCTAATTGGCACCTAATTACAGCATTAAAATCTTATTTTGTCTGCGCAACTTAGCACCTAATTACTGCACAAGAAAAAACCAGAAGTTCACAGCTGTAAAGTTAGTCGAGACAATGTAATTTCACAATAACTTCTTTTGCTATAAGAATGCAAAATTTTATTTTAGCGACGCAAAATAACGCCTATCTGGCACCTAATTACTGCATAAACATTTTATTTATGTGCGACGCTAATGTAATTTTACAATAACTGGAATCTTCGTAAAAGGGCGCACAGTTTAATTCCAGCGACGCATATTAGCGTATAATTAGTGCAAAAGGAAAAACTGATTGAATGTAATTTCACAATAACTTTTTTCCTATCACGGCGAAAAATTTTATTTTGGCGTCTAATTAGCACAAAGTTACTGCATAAAAAGATTAATTTCTGTAGAAGTGAGCTCTGCAAGCATAATTTTACAATAACTTCTTTCCTAAAATTGCGCAAAATTGTATTTTAGTGACGCAAAATGACGCCTAATTGGCACCTAATTACTACATCAAAAACTTATTGATGTAGAAGTTCACTGTTGTGAAGTTAGCGGTGCCAATGTAATTTTACAGTAACTCCTATCTTCTTGAAATTGCGCAAAATTGTATTTTAGCTGCACAACTTAGCTCCTAATTACTGCACAAGAAAACACCAGAAGTTCACAACTGTATAGTTAGCCGAGACAATGTAATTTCACAATAACTTCTTTCCTACAACGGCGCAAAATTGTATTTCAGCGTCTCATTGGCACATAGTTACTGCATAGAAACATTAATTTCTGTAGAAGTTAGCTGTGCCAAGGTAATTTTACAATAACTTCTATAAGGGTGCAACATTTTATTGTACCGGCGCAAACTGGCACCTAATTACTTTATAAGGCAAAAAATAATTTGTCCTAAAGTTCGTGAATCCGTGAAGTTAGACGTATTTATGGAATTTATTTCCTAGTGTTTAAATAACATTATTTAAAAGAGACCCGATTAGTTTCACCCATCTGGTACCCAGTACAGATATTTAATTATTGTTCCTTCATTGGATTAATTAAAACAATTAACTATTACACTGTATTTACATATAATAAACTAGTGGTACGTGTTAAGAATACGTGTTACTTGAAAATAATAAGGGTTGATCAGCCCTAACTGATTTGGTTGAGCAAAGTTTATAGAATCATGTAGGTACATTTGCAACATAACTAGATTATTGGCAACAAGGGTTTTAAATAGACAATTAGTATTTTAAAATACCTATGAAACTATGAAATTGTATTAAATTACCACAATAATTAGGAAAATATGGATAAGTATTAAATGTAGATAATAATTACTTGTAGATTAGTTATTTATGCTTGGTTCAAATAAACCGAATATGGGAGAATATGTATCTTTTAAGTTAGTGCTTGGATTGTACAGGTTGTCCCATTTTCGTATGTTTTACGGGGTATCTCGCTTATTTTTTAGGTTAGAACCTTGCGGTTTTCGCGACACCGTGCTACTTTTTAATGAATCCAAAGATGCACTAATCAAATTTGCCATACCCATCTTAGTTTGTGTGCTACAGGGTGATTTTGGAAAAATTGCATTTTCAGTCATCCCCTGTAACTCTGTTATTGTCAGACATATTAAAAAAGTAAAAACTGATATTTGTAGATTTTCTTACGTAGAATCCAGTGGCGTACTCAGATTTTCTTTAGAGGTCTCAGTTTTTGAGATATTGACATAACCTACTTTTTTTCATGGGACACCCTATATATTTTTTTAAAATTTTTTCCCTTTGCCAAGAGCTTTTCAAAAATATAGCGTAGTCTATATTTATTTTTATAAATAACGTCACAAAATGATTTTTTTCTATAATTTACATTGATAATAGTGGACAGCCGTGGGTAACCATGGTAACGCAAAAAACAAAATAATTAACGTTCTGTCATTACTTAGGTATTTGATTTTTGAAGTTTCTGCTTCTCTAAAATTATTCCTGGTTACATTTTCCCAAATTTAGTGCTGATATTTATTGTTATTCGTTGTTTTTGTTTATTGTTGTCGTTCTTGTTCTTGTTGTTGTTGTTTAATTATTTTTTAATATGGCTCGAAACCAAAAATTTTAAAACTTTCAGAAATATGATATGAATACCTGCTTCATATTATCTAATGAAAACGCAGACCAGGCCTTAGAACTCTATCTGAACAGGTCAGTTAATCTTTACCTTAGAATTTTGTATTTATTTTATATACCTATTTTGTCATATAGATATCCCGAAAGAAGACAACCCGACAGAAGAATATTTCAAAAATTAAAATTTAATCTTTGCCAACATGGATGTTTTGACAAACCTCGCCCCGAGTTTACAACAAAGAGAACGAGGAATCAGAGATCAACGTTTTAGCAGTTGTTCAAGCCACTCCTGAAACGTCGTGCAGGAAAATAGATGAAGAGACCGGTGTGTCTAAAACAACAGTGCAAAGGATTTTAAAAAAACATAAATTCAAACCCTACAAGTATAAACTTGATCATCATCTGCACCCTGGTGATGCTGAACGTAGATTGGAGTTCTGCAATAGGTTTATAAATATGAAAATTCAGGACAATAATTTTGAAAAAAAATAATTTGGTCAGGCGAGGCACATTTCACAAGTTCGGGAATTCTTAATAGACACAACTCGCGGTTTTGGAGTCAAGAAAACACCCACGTGATTTTTCCTAAAGAGCGTCAAGGCAGGTTCGGATTTAATGTCTTCTGCTTTATTTTTAACCGAAAAATATTTTACAAGATTTATGAAAAAACCTTAACTTAATAGTCTTTAAATTCTACAAAAATAAACTTATGTTACATTTTAGACAGGATATTCCACTGGCTCAACTGAACGATGTATTCTTCCAGCGGATGGGGCTCCAGCCCAAAGTAGATAATTCAAACTGCTAAATGAACGTTTTCCCATGTAGATGGTTGAACAATATAGACCTGTTCGATGGTACAGATACGGATCCTCGGTGTCTGATATTTATGTGGATTTAAAGAATAAAATTCTATATAAGCCAATACTGCCATACATGCAACGAATTAATAATTGCAACGGAAAATGCTTTTGCAGAATTACGAAAGACAATCATTTATTCTGGACAATATGCTATTAAAAAATTTATAAACTTGGTAGGAGACATAATGGTTTGCAATTTGAACAATATTTGTGATTAATTAATTATTTTGTTTTATCAATGTAAATTATAGCAAGAATCATTTTTCCGTTATTTATAAAAATAAAGCTATTAACTATGCTATATTTTTGAAAAGCTCTTGGCAAGGGAAAATATTTTAAAAATACTAGGTGTCCCATAAATAATGGTTATGCAATATTCTCAAAAACTGTGACCTTCTAAAGAAAATTGAGTACGCCACTGGATCTCTACGTTAAGACGTATCTACAAATATAGGTTAACTTTTTGCAATATGTCTGACAATAACAGAGTTACAGGGGATGACTGACAAATGCAATGTTTTCCAAAATCACCCTGTACACAAAGACTAAAATGGCTATGGCAAATTTGATTAGTGATTGTAATAAGTAGCACGGTGTCGTAAACGCAAGGTTCTAGACCTAAAAATCAAGCGAGATATCCCATGTTAAAATTCATACGAAAATGGGACAACCTGTACAAAAGTGCTCACTGCTATTCCTTAAAATTGGCACGAGTAGGATTGATAATTGGGTGGTAGTACTTAATGCCCATTGTTATAATTATAATGATTGCAAAGTTAATGTTCTTAATTATTAATTAATAACTATATAGTTACTGTTACATTCTTTTGAGTTAGAAAATATTATTAATATGTTAAATAAACATTATTAGATAGTTTTTAATATTACATCATAACTTATAGCACTTATCTTAATTTTTAAACCAGGAAAGTTTGTGAGATGAATAAATGTTTAGTATCTACAGAAAGTAGTTAATTCGTGTTTTATGGTCCATTTAATAGCTTAAAAATATTAAGATTTGGTTTGGAAGTAAGTAATCGCTACAGGTGTCTATATTTATGTTGATTTAAGTCAAAATTCCTATATTTACTCCGTAACTACTGATTACAACACGAATTAATTAATAGTGGATGTAATTGTGATTTAAAAAGAATACTGGACTATGTATATCAATAGGTGTAACTGGAAGTTGCGCGCAGATTTCTATTGTTCATAAAAGCGCATCCGATCAATATACAAATTTGCAAGTCAGTTTTTTTTTTATTTTTCTCTGAAGCTCTAACACTATGTAAGAGCACTAAAGTGTAGTTTAAGAAATACCTGCAAAATAACTCGTTTGCAGATAGTTTCAACTGGCAATTTGGAGACAAGTTCTACCTTCTGGACGTCTGTCTCGTGTCTACAGACCGTATTATAAATAAAAGGGGTGGAAAATTTTTGCAATATCTCAAACAATAGAGTAACACAAACATGTTTTAAAATTTAAAAGCGAATTCGCGGCAAGGTTTGTTTAAGGCATTTTGTAAAAATGTGGAAATTTGGACCCATCGCGTGCAGTTTCTGTTTGACCTAGAGACCAAGGGATCCGTAATTTGTGCATAACCAATGATCTTGGTAACACTCTAATATAATTTACAATTGTAAATATCACTGCAATGTACATATGTGACATGTGTTTTCTTGTTTATCATTTAGAGGGCGCGCATGTTTTTGAAAGTTAAAGGTGATAGGGTGAAATGTCATTGTCACTGATTATTCAACAATAAAGAATAATTAGATCCGTGTTCGAACGCCATTTGCAATTGTTTCAATAGGATAAAACTAGACAGCGGAGACAGGGCTTGTTATAAAATATCGTTGAGATTAATGACAGTACCTAAACATATGTCGGCTTCAACATAGAACTCAGGGTTAATCATTCGTGACCAAACACTATATTAGCTAAGGTAGATTTTTGTGATTAAAAAACATTGATAATACAAATTAGCAATCAGTTGTTCTTTAGGAAAGAATAAAAGATACAGGGATACTCACTCATGTATCAACGACTACAATTAAAATTTTAACATGCTTTCATATCGGCTTGAAACAGGTAACATAGCACACCTACTAGAAAATGCATAATTGATTGTTTTTCATTTTATTGCCTTAATGTGAATAAATCTATGCTAAAACTTTTAAACGTGCACTTAAAGGATACAAACACTTTTCGTAAAAATGTTAATCCTAGTTTTGTTTGACAAGACAAGAGAATGTAATTTTGCTACACTTCCTACCAGAAATTTCAGAAACACACAGTGATTCACCCATTGTAAAATACAGTTTATTTAAAAGTCAACAAGTACATAAATTATAAAAAATGAAATATAAAATGGATCCACGATGTTGAACGCCATTTGCAATTAAGTTTCAAGTTTGGATATAAAAAAAAGTTTTATAAAAAGATTGAGATTACAAGAAGTACCTAAACATATGCTGGTTCACGATTAAATCATTAATCATTGACCCATATAACTTTGATATTGTTTCAAATTACTTTTCTACGACAGAGTTATCATTGTTCATTCTAGGAAGCCATTTTCACAGGGTATTATTTTCAAAATATCTTATTTTAGAGTATCATCACGTGAAAATTTAATACAAACACTAAAAAATATGATAATTGGTTTTATCATGTCAATTTAAACGGTCTAAAAATCGAAATGAATAACAATGCGAACAAAATTGCATGTATTGTGCGATTAATTAATTTGCAATTTATTGTATTAACAAAATTTAGCACTACAGTTGCGAGTTCAGAACTCTTATTGGGAAAACTAAATCTTTTTCATTTAAGCCATATTTACATAAACTTAATAAAATATGTAGAGGTAAAATGCTACAGGGTGAGTCAACGAAAGAGTAATTATTTGCTATACCTGGTAAACTTTGCAAATAAAGTGCAAAAATATCATTCCTCTATATAGACCACCCTGTTAAAGAAATCAGAAACAAATTATATTTTTCATATGTAATATTCCTTGTATATCATCTCACTGTTTGTGAGTTACGTTTAATTTTATACCTATTATTCAATAGGTTTCATATGTAAAATTTTACGTTTGCATCTAGGAATAACTCTCGGAATTCAATTAAAATCAGCTATGAGCGGTGAAACTATTATTCTTTGACCTACATAATGATGTTTTGTTAAAAATCTAATAATATACGCTATGTTCTAATAAGTATTAATATAATCTACTATATGTTGGTGTTCAAGAGATATATGTTCATACCTCAAATTATTTCAAAATATCTTTCCCGTATTAATCCAACTTGTTAAAGAAAATCATAAAACCAAATTAGCTAAATCTATTGTAATGTAATTCATAACTCCATGTTTTTGATTAGTTGATTTTTGCTACATTATTCATACATTTATAATGTTTCAGTCATTGTGCATCTAGAGTAACTTTGATATCGAAAATTTAAATGAAACGATAATGAATGAAACGATTTGAATGTAACTAATAATATTTTATAATCGTTTTATTATTATCAAACAAAATTCGTATATACTTAAAATAATTTATATTTCAGCATAATGTTCGATAATGTACCTCCGTTAAGTCAACTGATCAATAGCCTAATCAATTCTACAAATTCCTGCTGCACATTTCGATTTACCATTTCGGGCGTTAGTTGACAATTATACGGAGGCATTCTCGAACGATTTGCTGAAATAAAATTATTTTTCAATTTACGAATCTTTTGTTTTCGATATAATAAAACGTTATAAAATTATTGATGCTATCTGTTCAAGTTTTCATGATCTTTATTCAATTTTTAAATATTTGAATGCGAATAACTTAAAACCTTGTCTTATACATGCTACATAAAAATTGAAGAATTGTAAGGGCATATCCAAAATGCAGTAAAAATTGGTTTAATTAAAAAATTTTTTTAGCAAATTTTTGAGACAACTGTATAAAATTTTTTTCGCTAAAATATGCTCCTGAACAGTATATAAAATGACGGGTCGACGATTTTGAAAAAAATTGTGCTTTACGAGATATTGAATTTATTCCTTCCTTTAAACACCATGGTATATATAATAATATATATATATATATATATATATATATATATATCAGGATGTATTTTAAAATCACCGACAAACGAAAACTGGAGATTCTATGATTCAAAATAAGACAAAATGATCATAAACGCTTTTCCGAAAATGCTTCCTAATCGAGATACAGGTTGCTTAAAAAATACTTTTTTAAAGGTTTTTTTAAGATTCCTCAAAAACTACAAAAGATATTACACTGAGATTTAGTACACCTAAATGTCTAATTAAATACAATATATCAGGTGAGTTTGAGTTAACTGACTCCATCCAGTGGCGTAGAATATTTTAAGTTAATCAGTTTAAGTAAAAAAAACGCACGCCCCTGGTTTTTTTGAAGAAACATTTTTTGATAGATTCAACATTTAATTCTGCAAATAAAATCATACTTAGTATTTTTTCGCTTCGGCACCCCGTTTTTGAAATATTTTGCATTAACATAAACGACCACATGATTTAACAAAAATCAAAATTTGTTTTATTTTACAAAAAAATAACGCAATTAACTATTAGGTACATTATTAAAGAGATATTGAAGGAATCAAAAATAAAATAATAATTATTTTTATACATATTGTTCAAAATGTCCTCCTTCATTTTAAATGCAAGCTTGTATTCTTCTTAGCAAATGAAACCTAACACGCTGAAAAATTTGTGGCATAGCCCTAATCTCATCGCATGCCAACTGTATGCAATTCCAAAGTTGCTCTCGATTATCAATTTGAACAGAATAGAAACGAGTTTTCAGATACCCCCACACAAAAAAATCCAATGGGTTTAAATCTAGCGATCGTGCCAGTCACGGTACTTCACTTCCTCGTCCAATCCAGCGTCCAGGGAACCATGCATTTAAAAATTCTCTGACGTTTCGTGTAGAATGTGGTGGTGCACCATCATGCATGAAATACATGTTCATTCTAACATCTAAGGGTACGTCGCCAAACAATTCTGGCAAAACTTCTCTCAAAAAATTTAAATATAATTCGCCAGTAAGTCTATGAGGAAAACGGATAGGTCCGATTAGATGATCGTCTAGTGTACCTATCCAAATATTTTCCCTAAATCTATGTTGGTGAGCTGTAACTGCAGTTGGATGCTGATTTTCATCTAACCATTTGTGGGAATTATGCAAGTTTATTATTCCATTTCGGAAAGAAATACACTCATCAGTGTAAAACTTTCCAACACTTGCTATGCGACACACCAAATTCATGACAAAATGATGACAAAATTCATATTCAATGTAAAACATCGAAAACGTACAATTAAAACTAATACTAGAAACATTAGAAAACCGTAAAATTATTATAAAATTATGTTTTGTAATTTTAAATAATAGACAAATAAAAAACAAATTTATTTTAAAGGTTAATAAACTCACAAAAGATATTCAAAAAGATTCTCGTTATTCTCTAAACATAAATAGCATCTTCTAACTGTAGCATCTAAAACATTATTCAGCATTTGAGGAGTAATACTAGCAAACGCTTCGAGAACTAATCTTTGTAAAATTTCTTCGTTTTCAATATCATTTCCATAAATGTAATTTTTAATGTATCTCCAAAGAAAAAAATCCAAAGGTGTTATATCTGGAGAACGGGCTGGCCACAGTACATTTGCATGCCAATACATCTTTCTGGAAATCTAACTGACAGGTATTCTCTGACAACTCTAGAATTATGTGCTGGTGCACCGTCCTGCATAAACCAGCAACCTTCAACTTCTTGGAAAGGCAAATCATTCAAAGCTATCTCTAATTCATTTTGGAGCAAAATTTGGTAACGTTCAGAATTTAATGACTCGTTATAAATGAAAGGACCTATAATTCGAGCACCGAATATAGCAGCCCACATATTAAATCCGAAACTGTGTTGGTGTTTGGCCGTTTTGTACAGACGTGAATTTACTCTTGCCCAATAATGAGCATTTCTACGATTAAAAATTCTATTATTATTAACCATACTTTCATCGGACCATATTATTTTATTCGAAAAATATTCATGGTCTTGAGATTGACGTGTATACCATTCGCAAAATATTCTACGTCTTTCTGGGTCACCTGGTCGAAGTCCTTGGTAAATTCAAAATTTATATAGATGTACTTTCCCCTTCTTTAGAACATAATGAACTGTGGAATGGGCTATGCCAGTTGCCTCTTTAATTTTCCTAGTAGAAACCTCTGTATTTTCCGTTACAGCTAATAAAACAGTATTGGCTTTTTCTTCATTGCAAGGTTCAGCAGTGCTATAGTCATTGTAATACCGATAATACAGAGGAAGAACTGAAACGATTCATTTATAACCCTATTCGCTCTTTCTTGAATACGGTCATCAATATCGATAGTGTATTAGGGAGCACCAATTCATAGGTGAGAATTATTTTTTAAATGGGGCCGAATTTTGACCTTATACATCAGAAAGAGTTATCGGGAGATAAAGTACTGCTTGGATCTGTACAAAAAGCCTATCTTACGAGTAGCTGCTTTGATAGCTGACAGAACCCATTGTAGATTTGAAGATACAGTCATTCCCAGCGTAGGAATATGGTCTGAAAACGTAAGATGTGGGCCTTTCATACTTACAACCGGAAATGATCGATCGTTCTGGGCGGATACAAAGCAACACTGAGTTTTATACAATTAAATTTAACTAGATTATTACTTCCCCATTTGAGAATGCATTGAATGTCTTTGTCGATTTAAATTGCCATTTCAGCTTAATGCCTTGTTTTAAGATAGAAAATTGAACTTTTCTAACTTTCATGATGAAGGAAATTTCGCAGTGACATAGAGATCAAATAGAGCTTAGATTGGGCTGGTATTAGTGCGGGGGAACGTTTCTTTAATGCAATACCTAGCATAGCGTCTGGCGCCTTATTGAGATCAAGCCTACTAATAATCGATTTTAGGACTTGTCCCGGAAATTAATTGGTTTCATGGCGTGTGAAGAAGAGTTAACTAAGGACATATCTTTTCCAGAATCATTGAAATACGAGTTTTATGCAAATAAATCCCCTAAAACATTGGTTTTGTCTACAAAATCAGCAACTATATACGTCAATACGTGTGAGGGGAAAAATGAAGTTTTTGCTGATGGGTTTAGGTAAAGAGCAAACAACTTTTTAGCCTTAGTGATAACACTTTTTCAGATATTTCTAGCACCAACGTAGTCTGAGTGACTCTCGACCGTTTTATTAGATCTCCATTTAATATAAGATTTATTCTTCAAAAATATTGCATCAGCACAAGCATTAATGAACCAGAGTTAAAAACGTGAATGACCTATACGATTTTGTTTTTTGGGAATGTCCATGCCATGCCCATGAGGATGACTTCAGGTACTGAAAGAGCTCTGTCCTTAGAAGAGGACGACTTAAAACAATATCCACGCCATGGAAAAAGGTTGCAAAAAAGTCTCGCTCTATCAGTGTGGCGAACAATAGAGGAATTAAGGACAGTAGAAGTTATTTCTATTAGACAATGGTCTGATAGGCCAAGAGGGGAAAGATCTGAAGTTTTATAAACAAGTGAGTTTGATATAAGAAAGAGATCTAGAAGATGTGGATTATGGTTAGGGTTATCAGGGACTTTTGTGGGTTCAGAAGTCATTTGTGTCAAATGTTTCTGCTTTATAACCGGCAGAATTAGTAGTAGATGAAAATTAAAGCCAATTAAAGTTATGAAAATTAAAGTCTCTCACAACTGAGATATCGCAAGATAGAAACTGAGACAGAAGATAGTCAACTTTCAAACTAAGGTAATCACTAGGAGACCTATAAATGCAATAATAGAATTTCACAAATTTAGGACCGATTCACGTCAACATTTTTATTCTCTAAGGAATAAATTTTCTGGCAGGCAATGTTGTCCTTGAGATAGGCACATACGCCTCTTTTATATCGAAAGTTAGAACAGATTGCATTAGGGGAATACCAAATCGGGTGAATCGGAGCTTTAAGAGGAGACTTGTTTTTTCAGATAGAAACACAAGTACTATCGTACTACCGGAGAATCGACTCCTGAAACGTTTCTGCTTGCAACAGATGACTTCCTTGGGCATCTTTCGGAATCCTCAACCTGGGTCATTGATAGAAACTATTCGTTTGCACCACTCCTATCCACACAACAGTGTTTGAAATAATTAATCGAGATTGCAAACAATGAAACATATATCTTGGTTCAACGCATGTCTATGTGGATTTCGAGCAGGCTGCTATCCAAGCAATACATACAATCTTTGGAGAGCATGTGGAGATCAGAGGCTGTTTTTACCATCTTGCGCGTGGCACCTACAGGGAAGTGCAAGAACTGAATCTGGAGGGTCGATACAGGGAGGACTCGGTATTTTAGAAATGTTGCGGTATGCTCGAAGGACTGTCTTTTCCTCTCAGAGGAAATATTCAGGGAGGTATGGCGTACTTTCAAGAGAATATCACCCGAGGAACCGAATATCTGCTAGTTTATTTAATAATACGTATGTATCCGGAGCATACAGAAGGATAGGTGGGGGTAACAACAATGTTCCAGTACCGTTGCGAAATATTCCGCCAATTGTTCCACTTAGAACGTGCAACGTCCACCATATTACATTAGAAGACAAACAAAACTGTGGAGTGGAATCATCGATTTGTTAATTTAGCGAGCCAAACTCATCCCACGGGGTGAGATTTAATTATTTAGATAGGTCCAAAAAAAGAAGAAACGAAAACAATCAACTGTCAATCGGACAACCGGAAAATATAAGTATTATCCTTACCATATTGAAATACACCAGGAATTACGCAATGATGACTTCGAAAGACGCGTAAGTTTTTGCCAGTGGATTAGTGCTTATTTTTTCTGACGAGGCTGCGCTTAGAAGCAATGGTGCTGTAAATCGTCATAATATGCACTATTACGCATTACACAATCCATTTCGGGTCCGACAAATGCAAAACCAAAGTCACTGGTCTATAAATATTTGGTGTGACATCTTCCACAATAAAATTACTGGACGGTATTTTTTTAACATTCCCCTGACTGTTTCAGGACGGTGCACCTCCGCAATACCACCGCAAGGTACGTGAATTTTTAGTTCATAATTACCTTTAAAAAATGGATTGAGCGTGGAGGTTTCATCTAGTGACCCCCACGGTCGTGCAATCTTACCCCACTAGATTTCTTCTTATGGGGATATATCAAAGAACATGTATGTGTGATATTTCCCACTACAAGAGCAAATATGGAAGATGTGATGCAAGACGCTTGTGGAACGATATCGATCATTAGTAACTGTTGAATTATTCAATGACTTGAGAATGTTCGTTTGTTTTATATCAAGTTCTTATAACGTAATATATCTTCTGTTGGAGTTAATTTATATCTACGTTAGTGTTTAGTATTTAATTCAACTTGTTGTCTCTCTTAAAAACCACATAATAATAAAGTTGTACCCGCAAATGCGATTTTTGGGTAAAATTCAAATGATTTGAAAAACCGCATATTTTACATATAAATATAGTTTTATAATTGCACGTAGAACCCCAAAATCGAGCGATATACAAGGTATTTCATTAAAAAATACGAACTTTGTCTTTTTTTTTTTTTTTATGATTGTGGACCTGAACAGGCTAAATAAGGCCTATCGTGCTAAAGCACTCAGGAACACTTAGGAGGATGGATAGAGGGATAATGAATTGCCAATAGATGCCTATGAACAGCTACCTTAAATTTTCTCATATCATAAGTGAGAGGAAAACAGAACTAGGGGAGATCATTCCAGAGTTTAGAAGCCTGTAGAAAAATGTGGATTGCGCCCGTTTGGTACGACAAGTGGAGATTTGTACTGCATACTGATGATGTGATTGAGCGAACCGAGTGTTTCTCGCAAAGATAGCCGGAGATGGTATCAAAGAATGTAATTCAGCAGCAAAATAGCCGTTGTAATAACGATAATACAAAGAAAGAACTGAAACCATCCTTCTTTGCTCAAGGGACTGTATGTGAGAAGTTAAAGACGGGTCATTTATAAGCCTAATCGCTCTCTTTTGAATACGATCAACGATATCGAGAGCGTATTGGGAGCACTAACCCAAAGGTGAGAATTATATTCCAGATGAGGCTGAATTTGGGCCTTATACAGCAAAAGGAGTTGTCGAGAGGTAAAGTACTGCTTAGATCTGTACAAAAGCCTATTTTACTAGCAGCTGTTTTGGTAGCTGACAGAAGATGGTCAACCCATGAGAGATTTGAAGATACAGTCATACCCAACAGAGTAATAGGGTCTGAAAACTTAAGAACTGAGCCATTCATACTTACAACAGGAAATGATCGATCTTTTTTGGCGGACATAAGGCAACACTGAGTTTTGTTAGCATTAAATTTAACTAGATTATTGCTTCCCCATTCGAGAATACGTTGAATGTCTTTGTTGATTGAATTTGCCATTTCAGCTTTAATTTCTTGATTTGACATAGAAGGTGGATTATCACTATGAGTAGACTGAGATGAACTACAGTGAAGAGTGCTATCGTCAGCAAAACAATGGATGGGGTTAGTTGTTGAAGAAATAAGGTCGTTTATGTACAGCAGAAAAAGTGTAGGCGCTATAACGGATCCCTGTGGTACGCCCGCGTTAATGCTAACTTCTTTTGAAAAAAAGCCATCAACTACGACACGTATTCGTCTTTCATCAAAGAAACTAGAAACCCAGTTGATGAGCGCATCATTTAACCCAAACGAGGTGAGTTTGGCAAGTAAACACTTATGCCAAACTTGGTCAAATGCCTTTGAGATATCTAAAGCGACTACAACTGTTTCTCCGGACTGCTCTACTGTATTGTTCCAAACTTGGGTCACATATGAAAGAAGATCGCCTGTTGAACGACGTTGCCTAAACCCATATTGCTGGCCACTAAGGAGTTTGTTAGTTTCAAGAAACGTGAGCAGTTGCTGATTGATGGCTTTTTCCATGATTTTAGACAAAATGGAAGTGATGGCAATTGGTCTGTAATTTGAGGGATCGGTCTTATCACCTTTTTGGGAATAGGTTGAACATTTGCTAACTTCCATGATGAAGGAATTCCCAGAAGATATAGAGATCGTATAGAGCTTAGATAGGACTGGTACTAGTTCGGGGAACATTTCTTTAAGACAATAGCTGGGATACCGTCTGGGCCAGTCGCCTTATTGAGATCAAGCCTACTGATGATCGATTCCAAGAGCTTGTACCGAAAATGAATTGGTTTCATAACGTATGAAGAAGAGTTGACTAGGGGCACATCTTTTCCAGAATCATTGAGACACGAGTTTGATGCAAACAAATCCACAAAAACGTTGGCTTTGTCTACAGAATCAGCAACTACCGATCCGTCAATAGATGTCAGGGGAAATGAAGATGTTCGAAAGTTTTACTAATGGCTTTTGCTAAAGTTCAAAATTTACGACTGCCTAAAGGAGATGTAGCTAGTTCATTGTATTTTCGTTGTTCGAACAACTTTTTAGTTTTAGTGATGACACTTTTGCAGATATTTCTAGCACCAACGTATTCTACATGACTGTCAACCGATTTATTAGATTTCCATTTAATGTAACATTTATTTTTAAAGATATTGCATCAGAACAAGCCTTATTGAACCAGGGTTGGGAACGTGAATGACCTACACGGTACTGTTTTTCGGAATGTATAACTCCATTCTCAAGAGGATGACTTCAGATACTGAAAGAGCGATGTCCGAAGAGGAGGACGACTTAAAACAATATGCACGCCATGGAAAGGTTGCAAAGAAATCCCGTAAATCACTCCATCGAGCTGACTTAAAACACCACAAGGTTCTATCGGTTTTGCGAACAACAGTGGAATTAGGTACAGTAGAAATGATTTTTATTAGACAATGGTCGGAAAGGCCTAAAGGCGAAAGAACGGAAGTTTTATAAGCAAGAGGGTTTGATGTAAGAAAGAGATCTAGAAGATGTGGAGTATGGTTAGGGTTATCAGGGATTCTTGTGGGTTCAGAAATCATTTGTGTGAGATCACATGAAATAGCAAATGTTTCTGCACTATGACCAGCGGGATTTGTAGTAGATGAAAATTGAAGCCAATTAGAGTTATGAACATTGAAATTGCCTACAAATGAGATATCGCAAGATGGAAACTGAGACAGGAGGTAGTCAACTTTCGTACTAAGGTAATCGAAGAAGTCTTGAAAGTTCCTGTCATTAGGAGACCTATAAATGCAACAGTAGAATTTCACAAAATTAGGACCAGAATGTTTAAACCAAATCACGTCAAAATTTTTATTTTCTAAGGAAGAAACCCTCTTGCAAGCAATTCTGTCCTTGATGTAGGCACATACACCTCCTTTATATCGAAAATTAGAGTGAAGATGGTATCGAGGAAATTGCAAGTCGGGTGACTCGGAGCTTTCCGAGGAGACTTGTGTTTCAGATAGAAACAATATATCAGGTTGTAATTGTTCAAGATGTTGGTGAATAGCATTAAGATTAGACCTGATACCGCGGATGTTGCAGTAGTGAATCAAATGCCCTGCATTTTTGGAGCACTCTGTATAGTCAAGAATAATTTTAAAATGCGTACACTTACTACCCATATAATACGATAAATACATTTTAGTGTCAAAGTTTACCCATAAAGCACTAGTTTACTTGACTCTATCATTGACTCACCTTGTACAGGGCGATGTAACTAAGGATTCACTGACTAAAAATACATATTAACTTTCCTATTTTAACTGAAACAGTAAGTATTGGGTATTAAATTTGAATATTTCGCAGGCAAAGAGACAAGATCAGTAGTTCAACCCACGACCAGTGTACCATTGCCGAAAATGGAGTTGGCAATATTCCGAACACGTTATCTATACCAAATACGGAAAAGATTCAATATAACAACGCCATCTTCTATCAGAGTAAATAACAAGCTTCTTCCAACATCAAATATCCCATCGAATGGGATACTTTAAAGAAAAGGCTGAAAGATTCAAAATTCTGAAAATTCCGATGGCAACATACGAAACTGTTGAAAGCATTGTCACTATATATGCGTATCTGAAAGATATCCATAAAACGACACCACCACAACATTTTAATCATTCTGAACAAAGAGATTAATAAAATGGGATGCGGATTAAACCAGAACTACCGCAGACTCAACTGATTAAATAATGATGCCGTTTTACAAAATTTGGAACTGATAACGTTCCAAATATTAACCGAGTTAAAGGTTACCTTGTTACTTAAAGATGGTATAAGAAGTTTTTGGGTAACGTGTAGACATACCATACAGCGACAGCATTGCGTTTAAAATAGAAAAAAATAAGCAAGGATATGACAAAACTTGATCGTTTGATTTATTAGAATCTCCAATAACTATAACCGCAAAGCTCATTGTTGCCGGACAACGAATTGATAATGTTTCCGAAGTGGTTATGAAAAAGTTTAGATCCAATTCACCTAAAGTATAAAGTAAAGCAAAAGATATCGGATTAGAGTCCAAATGTATCAAAAAGATAGCTGTGGTTTCTAGGGTAAAAATTCCGGACGTAAAATTCGGCCTTGTTCAGATATCCGGGTAGGCAAAGCCCAAGTGACATCACTGATTAAAAGCATTCTCTTTCTGCTCCATTGTTGTAACATACGTGGTATTAGTTATATTCTTAATGCAGATCCTCAACAATTACAAGCTGACATTTTGCTTCTATCTGGCATACAAGTCTTATCTGAAAACTACGATTCATGCGACTTACAATTTCGCAATACAGTCTTCACTCTAACTTCCGATACTTGTTCTTATCTCAAGGGCAACATCGCTTGCAAGAAATTTTCTTTTCGGCGTGATTTGGTTCAAACATTAGGGTCCTAAATTTGTGAAATTCTACCATTGCTTCCATAGATCTCCCAATGAGAGTAACTATCAACCCTTCTTTTATTATTATACTTTGTCTCAGTTTCTATCTTGCCATATCTCAATGTTGGGAGTCATAACCCTGATTAGCTTCAGTTTTCATCTACTACTAATCCTGCTGTTAGAGTGCAGAAACATTGGCTATTTAATGTGACCTCACACTAATGATTTCAGAACTCACCTGTTCATAAAACTTCAGTTCTTTCCCAACTAGGTTTATGTGACCATTGTCTAATAGAAATAACTTCTACTCTCCCAAATTCCTCTGTTGTTCACAACACTGATACAACCGTGTAATAGCTTGAGTCAGCTAAATGATGTTTTAAGTTGTAATCGTCCCCGGGCTTCGGTATCTGAAGTCATCCTCATGGACATCGAATCATACATTTCCAAAAAGCCAGGCTCACTATCGTTTCTAACTCTAATTTAATAGGGCTGGTGCTGATACAATATCTATAAAAAAATATTATAATATCAAATGGAAATCCAACAAAACCACAAACTACGTTGGTGGTAAAAAAACCTGCAAAAGCAAAAAAGTTGTTCGAACAGCGAAAATTTAATGAACTAACCACATGTGCTTTGGGTAATTTTAGTTTTTCGCTAAAGCGATCAGTAAATCTTTGGTACATCTTCATTTATCCCTATGACAGCTCTTAACGGATATGTAATAGCTGACTATAGACAACGCTAAGCTTTCTGTGGACTTATTCGCCCTAAACTCTGTGATTCTGGAAAAGATGTACCACTGGTCAACTTTTCTTCATATACTATAAAACTAAATTCGTTTTAATCAGTGGATTGAATCCTATAAAGCGACTGATTAAGTTATTATCTTAAAGAAATGTTTGCCAGATCTAGCCTATCTTAGCACTTTTGGATTGCTATAGGTCTTCTGGGAAATTTTCTTCATCACTGAAATGAGCAAATGGTAAACCTAATCCCTAGAGCTACTATAACTAGCAACCAATTGCCATCTCTTCCATTTTCCTTAAATCTAACAAACTCTTTAGTGGTTTTAGGCAGAGTCAGTCAACAGGTTTGCCAAACTCATCCCTGTTTGGGTTAGCTGATAAGCTCATCAATTGGGTATTCAGTTTTTTGATAAAGGACAAATAGGTGTCGTAGGTAGCTTTTTTTCAAAAAAATGTAGGTATCAATGCTGGCGTGCCTCAGAGATCTGTCGTAGGTCCTGCAATTTATTTGCTATACTTAAATAATCTCATTTCTTCAGCAACTAATCCGATCCATTGTTTTGCAAACGACAGCACTCTCCACTGTGGTTCATCTCAATCTGCTCATAATACTAATTCACCTTCTATCTCAAATCTAGGCAAGTAAATTGAAATGGCCATTTCAATCAACACAGATATTCAACGCATGCTTGAATGGAAAGTAAGAAAAATGGAAAAGCAACGTGTTTCATTCTTTGCGCAAGGGGGAGGACGGACGTTTAAGCTTTCCAGCGATGGATTTCCAACACACATGCATACATTGTGTATACACTGTAGGATTGAGGAGAGGTGCAGCCACGATAGGATCGGAAGGAATAGAATTAGAATTCTGAGGAGCAAGATAGTACCCCAGCATTCACCTAAATCGCCGAACATGATATGTATGAGAAAATCCCCGGAAAAAAAACCTCATTAATGATAGATGGTAACGGACATCGAACCTATCATCTCCCGAATGCTATTCTGCCAAAAAAGATAAATTATTACCTGTTGCAAGTAGAAATGATGATATTATTTACTATAATAAAAAAGCGGTTAGGCTCACAAATAATCCGTTGATAACTTCTGGAGCACAGAAAAATAGTTTCAATCCTTTCTTTGTATTATCGGTATTACGTCAGCTACTGAATTACATGCTTTTACACTATCTCGGATCACTTTTGCTGGGAATTCTTGATTATCTCATTTGCGTTATCAATACGTAGCACAAATTTCAACTCGCTGTACTAAATTGGCACAATCCACATTCTCATACACGACTTCTAAGCCTTAAATGGTATTCCCAGCTTTTGTTCTCCTCTCACTTACGATAGGAAGGAATTTAAGATTCATCTCTTGGCAGCCCAAAATCCCTATACATTTCCTAAGTATTAGACTAAACTTAGTCTGGTGAGAGCCACAATTATTAAAACAAAGTACTAAAACTTATTGAACATGAAGAAAATCATATGAGCAGAAAATGATAAATTTGTTGGACATCTTGGATTCCTACCCCCCTAACGTCTTTCTTCTTTTTGCCCAATGATTACATTTTTCTAAGGAGCCGCGGTCCAGCATTTCGGGGGCCAGCATCTCTGGCACAGCATCTTAAAACTAAATGACCGAGACTCATCGATGAGTCACACTTATGTCTTTATGGAATGAGAGTGATCCACCGGTGGGCCATAGTTATATTTTCTTTTGCAAGATTATTGAAATGACAGGTACTTGCGCGGTTAGGTTTTAAATTGTTAGTTTCTTTATTTTGGAGGTTTAGTCTTTGTACGTTTAGGTGTCGTGTGTTGTTTCACACCAAATATTTTTAATATGCAAACCGTATGCTAGCTATCAATTATACCAAAAGATGTCGTTACTGGCTTGATTAGCTTTTAAATTATACCACAGAGTGGTGTTTCAAACTGTATAAATTTAAACTATACCACAAGATAACATTGCAAGCTGTGGAAAAACTTCCAATTATACTATAAAATAGCGCTGCATTTACTTGTAATTTCAAGAGAGAGACCATTAAGAGGAAACGGGAACCTTAGATGGTGAAACCTGTTTCAAGATGTTGAATTCTCTGAAAAGGATCTTATTCCAAAGTGCTGACAGCAAACAAAGATTCAGAACAATATTTTTCAAGATGTTGAATCCAGCCCCTAAACCTTGTCAGAAGAACGTTAGCTGCTAAAAAAGTGGAATTTATCGCGGCTGTACTGTATGGAATCTACACGGTGCCAAGATGCCGAAATACCAATAAGGCGGACGCAAGCAATATAGCGAAACGCGGACACAAGATAGAGGTAAACCGAAAAGGTACACGGAAACAATATAGCAAAAGGTCAATAGGCGCACAGAAATCTGGTGGCAGCAAAGCCAAAAAGGTAAAGGTAAACAAGATGGCAGAATAAATACTAAAGGGGACACATGAACAAGACGTCGGAACACAAAGACAAGATGTCAGAAGAGCACACGGAAACAAGAAAGCAGAACATGGAAACAACTGTTGATATCGGAAACCGAATATCATTAAAAGGAATTAAACATCATAAATCAAAGATGGCGCTGAAGGCAGTCTGCTTCTATCGACGTAGAGATTATAAATTGTAACACTAGTTTTCCTACTATGAACTGATATTAATTATGATTTTTTATTGTATTACATTAAATTAAAAAAGTGTTCATACCGTATAGGGTGCATACGCAAGTAAGGTGGCGAAATACGGAAACAAGATGGCCGAAAACCAAAAAGGCACACGGATACAAAATGGTAAATATTTTGAAAGGCACACATAAGCAGGATGGCGGACAACAGGGTGGAAAAAGTCAAAAGGCACATATAAAGGTGAAAACGGAAAAGCTGAAAAGGCACAAGTAAAAAAGATGGCAGAAGATCAAGAGGGCATACATAAATAAGATGACGGAACACGAAAATAAAATGACGAAAAGCACACGAAAAAGCTTAACGAAATGACAGAAAGTCGAAAAGAGACTGGAATGAAAAAGCCGCCGAAAAGAAGACAATCTCTGTGTGAAATATTAAATGAATATAGCGTAAATAAAGGTCTAATAAACGGAATAAGGGCAGTATACAACGGTAGCCGGGCATGTGTTAAAGTGAGAGAATGTATGAGTGAATACTCTAATATAGAGCAAGGAGTGCGACAAGGCGGTGTGGTTGTTCAGTGTATACATGGATAAATGTATTAGGCAAACATGTACCGTTACAAATGATGTATTGGTTGGTGACGTAAATGTACGAGTTCTGGTGTGTGCAGATGACATAGTCTTGTTAAGTGAGAGTCCGGATAAGCTACAAACTGCTTTGAGGAAGTTTGATAGTCTGTGAGAGCATGTACCTAAAGGTAAATACGAACAAAACTAAGATTGTGGTATTCAATCGGGAAGGTGGAAAGGATAGTAGAGAATTAATTCTGCAACGAAATTGTTGAACAAATGGACGAGTTGGTATATCTGGGTAGAATGTTTATTGCAGATGGTGCAATGGATGGCGAGATTGGACGAAGGGTCAATGCTGGAAGGAAAGTGATTGGAAGTTTGTGGACGATAATGAGAAACGAAAGCATAAGCCTGGCTGCGAAACAAGCAATCTATAATGGCGTATTTGTCCCATCAGTACTGTATGGAAGTGAGACATGGGTATGTCAAAAAAAGCACGAGAAAATTAAATGCCGTGGGTATTAGATTCCTGAAAAGCGAATGTGGTAAAATGAGAAGGTATAAGATAAAGAATGGGTGTATAATGCGGGAGTGTGGGGAGGAAAAGACGATGATGGTTGGACATAAAAGTAGTACATTACGTTGGTGTGTTCATTGAGAGAATGAACAATGCAAGGTTAACGAAGCAAATATATGTGAAGGAGGTTATAGGTTAAGGCAGGACGCGCGGCGTCTTAGGAGAAAATACCTCGACCTCTCTGAAATTTTAAAATAAAATAGATTACGTCACTCTACCACGCCACTAAATGTGGAATAACCACGTTTTTGTAAAACGTCTTATGTAATAGCATTGTCTGCCTTACAGATAAATTCTTTGTGTTTAAAACTGTTTCCTTGTCTGGATGTAGATTTATAAACCTTCATGTTAATTATACTAGTACTTTTGAAATATCATTCGTATATAAGAATAATACAAGGTTTGCTTCAAACGATCTTCATCGTATACTTTAACAGTAAACCTTTTTCAGATAGTTGATCACCCTATTAAAATGGAGCATTAATAGTTTATAGAAGTACGAGTGTAAATAAAAAATACGCTACATAGCGAATGTGTTATAAACTAGTGGAGGTCGTTATTAATTCGTGTATAAGTTGAATTTATGTAAGTAGAAGGTTACAACAAATAATACAGATCCACTTACACATTTTATATATATTGAAAACAATTACTTGAAATAAAACGGCGTATCAACTCTAATAATATTTTTAGAAATTATGTTAACCATTTATATTGGTTTTTTAGACTATTAAATTAAACAAAAGTTATATAGTTACACGGTAATTAGTTAAAAGTAAACGTGAACAGTGATTTCTTACTACAAAATGTTATGGAATTTTAAACATTCCAAACACTTAATATGGTTTTTATAAAACAATTTGTGTATCCGTATACGAATATTTTCAAAACAATTTTATTTTAAGAGAAAGGTTAATACGATTTCCAGTAAGTGCAATAAAGACAATGAGGTTGTATATTTTACACTCTAATTATAGCTGGCTTTTACACAACTAGAAAGTTTTAGTTGACAGATAACACAAAAGCGGTGACCATCACGCGTAAATCAGTGCCTCAAAACGTTCTTTAAGTACAGATATGGTAAGTGTGTATTAACCCTTTTATTTATTTACAGATTTTTAATTACAGTTATAAACACAAGCATTAAGTTTCTTTAAAAATATTAAGGCGTACAACATTTTTTTAACGGACGTATGGATATTATTTTCAATGCAGGTAAAACTATGTTTTTAAATAATCGTTTAAGAAAAGACAAACTGTTATGTAATTAACTTAATAAATTATGTATTTTTAGTATTCATCATATCCTTGAATGGCAAAGTAATTGTTCTATAGCACTGAGGTCTTTTCAGTTACTATAATAAAAGATAAGTGTTCTATGTATTAGATTTACATGTCGATGAAAGAAATTGTATGAGATCAACTTAACGATAGATGCTATCTCATCTCCTTATTAGAAACGTTTTCTCCAATAGCATTTATGACACTTTTGAAAGCAATAATACTGAACAATAATAGTGTATAAATGTAATTATTGTACAGTTGTGTCTGCCTAACCTCCAGGAGTTAGCAACTCAGAAGCCTTACTATCAGCAAATAACCCTAAGACTGTGTCTGAGCAGATAGCCAAGCTCCAACATAGCTTCAACTCCAAGACCTGACTCAGACCCTAGAATTTCCATTCCAAGGCCAAACTCTGTGACTTGAAGTTGACCAGCCTAAGACTCACAGTTTCCGGCTAGAGAACCAACCAGTATCAGCACCACTAAGCCCTTAGCTCAACTGCTAGACTATAAATACAGCTCTAGTTAGAGCTACAAGGACCTAATACCATCAAATACCTTATGATTAAAGATCAAATAGTAATAAATTAGCATTCTAGCCAAGACCAGCCTCCACTGTCCTCGCGTAGAATCCTAGCTGTCAAATGGCTTAATCAGCCATAAGGTTTAAAGGAAATTTTATAGAATTTAATACTTAGTAATACGGTCCTTAAGATGTATGCGAGTAAAACGATAGATTAGGGTTGTAAACACGGTCTACACGTAAATGTATAAAATAGGGGTGACAAATACATGTCCTATACCAATCGTAAAATTAAGTCAGGTTTGTTTGTAAAATCCGGTCTCAACGTGGATGTGCAATCAAAATTGGTGGTTTAGAAAAAACGTCCTATACGTAAGCATTGTAAAATTACGTTGAAAGAGTCCCTTACTAATCTCGAAGGTGAAAGCATTTTACTTTTGTTCCTAAAATGTAATAAAAATTTATGATTGGTAAGTGCTTCCTAACCTAATTTTATAAAAACAAAAGCCTATTCGCAAAAGTTAGACTATTTAAAACGAAAGTGAGGTTAGTGTAATAATAAGTGAATTGTAAAATTTATATTTCAATTTAAGTATGGTTTTTTTTAATGTAAAAAAAATTAATTAAACAAAAATCGAGTTTACTAATTTCTTAGATATTAGAAAAGTTTTAATAAATTTAAATTGAATACCGATAATTATTGCATTAAAATTATGCAAGATTAAAATAAAGTTCTTATGATAAGTTAATAAGTAACGTAACTGAAGAAGCTCTTGGTCCATAACAATTACTGTTGTGCCGGCATACATCGTGGGATCCACCATACAGCTGATCTGGAGAACGAGACTTCAACAATTGGAGATTGCAGCAACAGAAGGAAGATTAATATGCTGTAAGTTATATGAATCAATTATTAGTAATTTAAGGCTATATTTATGAATTATACGTATCATCGATGGTTACATGTGTATAGAATCTGAGCAAATTAGATACGTCAACGAATACGAAGGCAAATCATTAAGTATCTAATAATATTACTTCGGTTTAAAATAAAATCAAATCATACTTACAGTAACAGTATTTTATTTCATTGTTCAACCATGGAACACACAATGCACATATTTAACATCAGTATTTACAAACATACGCGCAATGTGTTGTAGAATTGCTTATTATACAAGGTGTTTGAATAAGACAATTTAAGTTGAATCAAAATTTAATTGTAAGATAGTAATTGAGTTATCTTATAAAAATCTCAATATGAGTTTTATTTAATATCATTACAAAAGTAATTCCTTGAACCCTTTCCCCTGAATTGCTAGTTGAGGCGAAATACATATCAGATTATGTAATTCAAAATTATTATTAATTTTATTAAATACATAAATAAAAATTTATTGTAAGCTTTGTTATGAACGAATAAGTTCAAAGGTAAATATGTAATAAAAATTGTTATTAATTTTATTAAATACCTTAAGTCGGATTTTAACCTACGACCTGTACTTTGCTAGAGTACCGCGCTAACCAACTGCGCTATCGAAGTACTACACAACTGATGTAAATTCTAAATTTAATGAATAACAATCAAATTACTTATAAAGGGTTTTCCAATAAGAGGTGTTATTTTGAATAGCCCGCTATTTCGGTAGATGTCACTTTTGAAGCTGTTATTTATTGACATTTGACAAGTAAAAACTACGCGATTAATAAAAATGGAACGATACACGCTTCAACAACGCATTGAAATTATTAAAATTCACTATAAAAATGGTGAAAATTTGGCAGACGGTTCGTAAAACTAAAACATTTTTGGGTCATCGTGAAGCACCTTGTCGGATCGTAATACAGAAATT
The DNA here is from genome assembly GCA_036346205.1 of Vesta saturnalis. Classification (NCBI taxonomy): domain Eukaryota; kingdom Metazoa; phylum Arthropoda; class Insecta; order Coleoptera; family Lampyridae; genus Vesta; species Vesta saturnalis. The sequence continues at coordinate 108,721 of JARFJB010002180.1, forward strand.
GGTGAACAAATTCGAGCTGTTGGGACAAGTTAATGATGTGAAGAATAAAACCCGTGCACGTCACTCAAGAACAACTGAGAATATTGCTGCTGTAGCCCAAAGTGTTGAAGAAAACCCAGGTTTGTCCATTCCTCGTCGTTCTGTGGAATTAGGCATTCCACAAACGTCATTACGCCGTATTTTGCATAAAGACTTGGGTGTTAAGGCTTATAAAGTTCAGTTAACACAAGAACTCCAGCCGGCCGATCATCAACAACGTCGTGTCTTTGCTGATTGGGTCGTTGAAATGCATGAAAATGATCCGGAATTCCATCGAAAAATCATCTTGACTGATGAGGCCCATTTCCACCTCGGTGGGTACGTCAACAGGCAAAATTGTCGCATCTGGGGCTCGGAAAACCCAAGAGTTATTGTTGAAAAGCCTCTCCATCCTCAACGTGTGACTGTTTGGTGCGGTTTATGGTCTGGCGGGGTCATTGGACCTTACTTTTTCGAAAATGAGGCTGGAGCAACAGTTACGGTGAATGGATTGCGCTATAGAGAGATGATTAATGATTTTTTATGGCCGGAATTGGATGGTATTGATCTGGACAACGTTTACTTTCAACAAGACGGCGCTACGTGCCACACAAGCAACGAAACCATTCATCTTTAACGGGATAAGTTTCCGGACCGTGTTATCTCTCGAAGAGGTGATGACAATTGACCACCGAGATCTTGTGATTTAACACCTTGCGACTTCTTCCTTTGGGGCCACGTGAAAGATAAGGTCGGTCTACGCCAACAGCCCAGCGTCGATTCAAGACCTCAAAGATGGAATTCGTGAGGCTATCGATGACATAGGGCAGCCACTTTGCGATTTGGTTATGGAAAATTTCATGAAAAGGATATGGTCCTGTAAGCGCGGTCGTGGTAGCCATTAGGCTGATATTGTTTTCCATTATTAACGGCATACCTTCCTCTTTATAATGAAAGAAACATCCGATCGATTATCTCAAAAAATTCCATTTTTCTTTGAATATCAAAATAACACCTCTTATTGGAAAACCCTTTATTAATGAAATGTGAGCCTGCAATATCGCAAGGATTCGCACATACCAAAGAAACGACGAATATTAAATTATTATAAGTTTTGTTATGAACGAATAAGTTCAAAAGTAAATATGTAATACATAAATAAAAAGTTTACCTCGAGTAGGATTTGAACCTATGACCTGTACTTTGCTAGAGTATCGCGCTAACCAACAGCGCTATCGAAGTACAAGCCTCAATCTCCATAATGAGTATTTAGACAAATCCATTTTGTTTTATGCGCAAGGCAAATCAGAGTTCATTTCCGTTCCTTCTGCGTTCTAATGCATGTCGTACCTTAAGTCTCTTTCCTGAACAAAGTATGCAACTACTTTTGATTACATTTTGGTATATATTATATTTAATAGGGAAGGCCCCTAGCTTTGGGATATCCTCCTTTATTAACATCCAATATGATAATGAATTTCGTATCGTGTAATTAATGGTACAAGAAGAGTAGTTGATGACGTCATGAAGTTAAAGTCATAAAATAGTGTGCATGATAATGCAAGTTTTTATCTTGAAGAACTTGAAATGGAGATACCTTTGTATCTTTACCGCATGCTGTAGGTTAGCCTACTTTTGTAATCTGGTCTACATTTTGATTATTTTATTTGTACGTTAATGAAGACAATTGAAATTATCTTACCGTACCGTATGTTTATCATGTTCATGGGCAGACTTCGGTTTCTAAGATAAATATATTGGGTGCATACGCTAGTAACTGTAATGTTTGTTGACATATGTTAAATAGATGTTACTATTATTGATATAGTGTTGATAATCTCTAATTTTGAATTCTAAAGATAAGTTACACAGGTATGGAAAAATATTATTGCGGGTCTGACTTATAATAAGTAAAACAAAGACAGTATATGAGTTCACGTCCTAAGTGAGATAGAGTACACAACAAACTAAAAGCGCTGATGCCATACACGCGTCTTTTGAGTAGAAAGTACGATTATGCGTACTGTTTGTAAATTTGTAAGATGTAGATGTTTAAATAATTGTAGAAAATGCAGTAGCATTGATGTTAATGATGGTGAGCATCCTGGTCGTAACTTAAACGAACACTGCGAACACCAAGAAATTGCTAGTGCAATAGTACAATAATTGCTGAAGAACTTAATATTGAACCAAGAACAGTTCGCAATATCTTGAAAAGGAATAAATACCGTTGCTATAAGTTGCACACTACAGAAGAAGTTTTTGCAGAAGATCATCAAAGGCGTATGTAATTTTGTGAAGATATGATGAATCGGGCTAATTAAAACGAAAGATTTATTGAAAATATTTTGTTTACCGACGAGTGTTCTTTTAACTTACATGGCCATCACAATCCGTCTGTCGCTGTTGGTTACTCTCGGGAAAACAAACACATTAGTATTCCTTACCGCACACAATATCCCCAAAAAGTAAATGTGTGGGCAGAAATTTTGGGCAATTTCGTATTGGTCCATTTTTTACCAACGGAAACTTGAATGCGGACAAATATTTAGAACTGTTGAGAAACCAGATAGTTCCAGCTGTTCAACGCCTCAATATAAATTTTGATGACATTTGCTATCAAGAAGATGGCTGTCCTGTTCATACTGCAATAAGAGTTCAACAGTTTTTGGAAACTACATTCCCTAACCGTATTATTAGTGGAAAAGGTACCATTAGATATCCTCCTCGCTCACCTGATATCGCGCCGAACGACTTTTTTGTTTGGGGATACGTATCCCAGCAAATTTATGGGCAGAGGCATGAACGTGCTAACAATTTGGACGAACTTCGTGTCAAAATTACAGACTCTTTAAACAGCATCACCCAAGAAATGTTAGAAAACACCCGAACTGAATTTTATCACAGATTGGGTTAATGCCTTGTGCAAGGTGGAGGTCTTTTCAAAAATCTTACAAAGTAGAGTTTTGAAAAAAGGGTATCCTGTTCATTTTTAAAAATAGTTGGTTTTTCAATAAGAACTATAATATTAAAGTTAAATCTTAAACTTAAGTTATACTATCAATGTAAATGCTAATGTTCTTGTTTGTAGCTCTCGTAAGTTTCTTCTTGGTTCTTCTTACGAGTAGTAACCGAACCATGTCATAAATTCGCAATTACAATAAACTTCAATGTTTGAGGTATTATCATTTAATGTTTAAGTGTAAAGCATTTACTTAATAGTTTTAAGGAGCACGCAACTTTTTAGCATCATCGTAATTGCTTTGGTTTCGTTAGAAATGTTGAAGCTAGATTGAAGGAGACTTTATAATAAAGTTGTGTAAATTGTGTAAAATTTAATAATAAATAAATGTAATAATGAGTAGAATAAATAAGTTCTCCAAACATACAAATCGTCAAACTGACTGGAGATACAAACCATTCACCACAATAATGCCTTCGACTCCAATCGGTAGATTAATTAGGGTAGGTTCATTAATGATTTGCTTAATTACCTCAAAATCTGCTGTGTTATTCTCACTGAACATAAATAATACAAAAATGAAAAGTAATACTAGTAAAATGATCTCGGACGCCAAGTTATTTTTTTTTTAATTATCTCGGAACAACTAAACCGAGTTTGTTAATAAAATTTTATCAAAATGTAAAAAAATAAAAATATAAAATTATGTTTATTGGCAGTTAATATGATGATTAAATAAAATATATCTTAAAAACTAATTGTAAAAACCTTAAAATACTAAAAAAATCATTACATAAATACGTTTGTAAAATTTTTGTACACAAATTTTTTAATAACCTCTGGTATCTAAATGTTTACGAAACGGTTAACCAAGGTGATGTCATCCTTGCATCATTATTGCGCAATCTCTTGAAATAATTTTATCAGCCACACCCAAAAAAAATGGAATTATCCTTATACTTTTCTTCTTGAAATTTTGAATCCAATATTTATTGCATTATTTTGAAGTTTTAAATGCAAAAATTGCAATCATAAAATGAAAACGTACGCAACAGTAAAATTAAATGCGTACTTAAAATGTAATTAAATTAAAAATGCAGTAAAAAAGTAAAAATGCAGTAAAAAAAGTGCCTGAAAAGAGCAAATGTTTTAATTTTTAGTATTACGAGTTAAAAGATATATTACCATAAAATTAATGGCACTTTCACATAAATTTAGGGAAAACCCAAAAAATTAAGCTTCCTGCTGTAATGTGCATCAGGAAGTGAGCAAAATGGATGCTTAGGAAGTAGCATCATGTCAGATGATGTAGTCCTGCGCAAAGGGTTAAGTTATGACGCGTTGCGCAAATCAAATGCTCAGAAAAATAATTTGAAGAGGGAATATAAACCTTAAGAAATATATACTGAAGAATATATGCACTATAAACCCTTAAAAAGATATGCAAATTAAGTTGCCTACCTCATACCTATTTTCCAATAATTAAAAATGTTTCTATTTACTACTAAATGAATGAAAGACCTTAAACTAAGGTATATTTAATACAAGTCAAAAACGGGTTGTTACAACTTGAGTAGTTCATATATTGTGCCTACATGCAAATATGTACAAGTAGCAACATCGGTAAAGTTATGTCTCTCTCACACTTATATAATGCTTATTGGGTTTCTTTCTAGCTTATTATAAGTCAGACCCGCAATAATGTTTTTCCGTACCTGTATATGTTTATACAGTTGTATTGAATTAAGAAATTAGTTAATATTCTAAAGCTTTACGACAAGTACTGTTGTAGTTGGTTTTATGCTAAAATTAAACATTATTTTGTTTTATTAACTATACAAATAAATACTGTTTAGTATTACTCAGATTACGTGTGGTATTAATGTGCAACTTTCTCAATTTTTGTTGTATTTTAATTATTTAACCTATAAAGTTGAGTGGTGCCTAACAAATCAAATGCTTACTGACTACAGCTGTAGATATACCTCTGGCTCCCTCACAACCTGATAAAATAAATGAGTTCTCAACCTACAGTAAGTTTCGTAAGCGTTGTACCTTGCTGTGCTAGACTGAGGCGCAAACATACCATTTTAATGCTCAAATTTCAATCGATACCTCTTTATCTGTTATAGCGTGTAGGTGTGTATAGATGTGTGCGTGTTTGCGTATGCGCGTGTGTGCGAATGTATGTGCGTATGCGTGTGTTTGTGCGCGAGTACGTGTGTGCATGTGTACGTGTGCGCGTGGGCGCATGTGCACGTGTGAATGTGTGTACTTGTGTGTGCACGTGCATGTGCGCGTGTGTGTGTGTGCGTGTGTGAGTGTGTGTGATTATGCGTGTGTGCATGCGCGCGTACTCGAATGATTTTGTTTCTCTGGAAGCTAATTAGATTTTGGGAATAATCCAGCGACGGGACTTATTAGCTACAGTTTTTGGTTTTGTCCAATATTTTTTAATCTGCTGCATATTTTAAATATATAAAAATACTGGCATGTAGATTTTAAAATCCCAAATTAGATATAATGTGTTAAATCTTTTGATATGATGATTTTGTTGGCAAAAAATCTTAACGCATAGTTAAGTGTTTCTTCAATTATTTTAAATATCTCAATAACGATAATTTTTTTAGGAAAATGTGTAAACGCATTTTTTAAACATAATTTAATTATACGTTAGTTTTCTTTGTAACGTTTGTTAATTCAAAGCCAAATAAGCTTTAAAAGTTAATTAAACGAGATTGAAAATGTATTATCTATAATTTATAGAATCGAGCGGTTTTGACTTTTTTTTACCTTCCAACCTACATATACATATCTAGGTATAGAAGGTTACGCAATTGACTTTTTTTCACTACCGGTAAATCGACGTTTTAATTCATTTTACAACGTTTGACCAAGTTTCGCCAAGATCGGCCATGATATCTGTATGTGTGGATGTATGTTAACATACACGATAATTGCAGAACAAAAACACGTATGTACTTAAAATTTTGTATTTAAGCTTCTTTTTTATATCCCCTGGAGCTGGTTACATTTTGGAAGAAATTTAGCGGCGGAGAGGGGGGTTTAGTAGTAGCTGTTTTTGATTTTTATGAAATATTTCTGAAATACCAATGTGGAGACGTTCATTATATAGATTAATTATGTTATATGCAATTATTTGATACGATGCGAAAAAATGCAAAAAAAAATTCCTATGGTTTTTTAAAGAAAATTTTATTTTACATTACTTTTCTTTATAAAGTTTCTTAATATAAAAAGAAATAAGTGTAAAAATTTAATAAATATGATTGAAAATACTATCGATATTCTTATAGACGCGGGCGGCCTTGGAATTTTTGTTTTCAGGTTAGCATCTAGATGTCTATTAGCCTTTATCTGACATGAAGCTTTAATAGATATTTATGTATTAAGGGCATAATCAGAAAATTATGGCTCGAGGGAATGTTAAAAGCCCGACGCGAAGCGGAGGGCTTTTATATTCCTGAGAGCCATAATCTACAATTATGCCCGTGGTACATAATGTTTTATTTTATTTTGCACCATGAAACTGGAACAAAATTTTAAAAGATTCAGTATTTTCGGCAAGTTTTTAAATGCAAATGCAGTGAAATAAAGTCGACAGTAGTCTAACTTGTTGTTACTAAGATACTGTGATATTGCTAAATTGTTGCTAAGGTACTGTTTGGTTGTAAATAATTTACATTCTAAAATGGAAGGTGAAAACGCAAAAACTTATTCACAAGAAATTTTAGATGAATTTGAGGCCCCAGGCAAAAATAATTCAAGTAAATCGAAATATTTATACATAAAAGAGTACGAAAAGTTTTGCGCGTGGCGGAGCACAAAAATGTGTCTACAAAATGTGATGAAAAGTTGTGATGACATACTTGTCTCAAATGGTAAGGATTGTATATATACATTAGTCAATTATCTCTATTCAATAAATATCTATTTTTGCAGTCAAAGATCTATAAGCCGTCGTCATTGTGGTGTTTATATTCTAAATTGAAAAAGATGTTCAAGTTGAAGGAAGATGTTGATATATCTCGTTTTTCCATGCTCACAGAATTCATGAAGAATAATTCTGTAGGTGATCAAGCTAAAAAGTCCTATCTATTGCAACGGCATCAAATTGAAGAATTCATGTTGAAGGCGCCTGATCATACGTACTTATTAGTTAAGGTTTAACGATTTTAGTTGTTTTTTTTCCAATTCTCATTATAAAAATTATTGTGTTTTATAGGTTGTCACAGCCTTTGGTATTTTTGGAGCATGTCGTCGCGAAGAACTGCACGATTTGGCTGTACAGGACGTAACAACTGAGGGATCAGTGCTATTAGTGAAGATCAAAAAAACCAAAACTTATACTTCAAGGCAATTTACAATTGTACCAAGCGATGGATTGGTTGATTACGTTTCTTTGTACCGAAAATATGCAGCATTACGACCGGAACATGCTAAAATTGACAGCTTGTCTTTGTCGTATCATAATGGCAAATGTAGTGCTCAGACTGTTGGGAAAAACACCTTAGGCAAAATGTCGAGCATAATAGCAGGGTTCCTCAATCTACCGGATGCCCATAAGTACACAGGGCACTGCTTTCTCAGGAGTGCGGCGACGATCTTTGCAGAAAGCGGCAGTGATACAAGGACACTGAAGCAGCTTGGTGGATGGCGATCGGATAAAGTAGCCGAATCATATGTAGAGAATTCTCTGCAAAATAAAATTAAAATTGCTCAGAACATTACTGGTACAGCAGCTATAAGTATACCACAAAACGGCGAAGGAACTGTCAGCTTTGGTGTTGGCTCATCTGGAGTTACAATTTCAAATCCATCCAACTGTATTTTCAATTTTTATAAAGAATAAGTTTTATTACCATTATTTTTATTAATAAAGGTTGTATAGTAAGGTTGTTGTTTCAATCATTCTTTCAACTTACGTGACATATCATGTCATGTGTTTGCTGTCAATCATGCTACTTAGCAACAATGACATTTCCGTGCTATAAAGACCACATTACGCCCGCATTTGGGGCGTATAAAGAACATTATGGTGGCAAAATAAAATAAACATAGATTATTGTTTTTGTTTTTACAATGTTCCCTATTTTTGTAATAAACTTATTATGAAAGATTAAAAATTATTATTAATTTTATTAAATACATAAATATAAAGTTTACCTCGGGTAGGATTTGAACCTAGGACCTGTACTTTGCTAGAGTACCGCGCTAACCAACTGCGCTATCGAGATTCAAGCCCCAATCGATGTAAATTTTGTCTTTATGTATGTAGAACTGATGTAAATTCTAAATATCATGAGATTACAATCAAATTACTTATATTAATGGAATGTGAGTCTGCAATATCGCAAGGATTCACACATACCAAAGCAACTTGACTAATATTAATTTATTATAAGTTTTGTTATGAACGGGTAAGTTCAAAGGTAAATATGTAATTAAAAATTACATGGGGTGCCCACTAATTTCTACCTGACTTGAGGTTTTAAACGTCCATTTGAGATAAATTGTTATTGTTTTTACAATGTTATCCGTTTTCTTATGAACGTATTACAATAAAGGTTGCATAATTGTAGGTACTAAAAAATCATTTCTTTTAATTTTCATTTTATAGGTTGGAAGGTAGAGTGTTGTTCCACGCCAGATATTTCTCTAAATTATGTCTAAATACAAAGTTTAGCAAAATTCCATAAACCGTTTTAAATTTATAACACAAAAGATTTCAAAATAGTAAAAGCACAAATTAAAAACTTTGTATCTACGGTAGGTTGAGTTAAAATCGGCTTATTTTGAGACAATGAACGTATGCTGTTTTTAGGTACACTCTCAGCTGGTGCCTTGGTGGTAACTGCAAAGTGTTCGCATTTAGAAATAAGGCATCATCTAAATAAGTTTGATCAGAAAGTTTTTATACAAAATTTTTTGTAGAATCTACGACTATTATTACATTTTTAAAAACAACAAATAAATGAAAGAGTTCTCGTTTCTATTTCATTTACAATAAATGTATATCTCTAAGCCAGAACTTGTATCAAAATAATTTTCTAATAAAAATTCATTACTTTCTACAAGAGATGCTACAAAATCTTAATGAAAACTGAAATATTTTTTTTTGCTTCTAACAGGATAGAACTGAAACGAATTCATGAATATCTTATAAAAAGTGTGCGGAATGAATTTAAGATGTAAAGCAGCTCCCTGTGCGCTTATTAACAACCATGAATAATAAACCCATCCTAAATATGACAGAAATTGAAGTCAAAAAACTCACTAAGGGATTACAAAATTAAACACACTTAAGTGAAAAAGAAAACCTTCCCCTTATGTTTTTTTTTTAATTTTATTGATTTCTCTTTTTCTAAAACGTACAAATTTGAAAAGCATAAAAACGTTTGCTTGAGTGAAATGCGCGTGTCTAAAGGGAGATAAGGTTCCAAAGACAGGAGATTAAACCGGAAAACTCGACTTACATTACACTTTTATTTATTGCACTATACGCATTAAAAATAGACGCGTTGAAAACCTAAAAAAGAAAAATTTATTATGAGCAAAACATTAAGTTTAAAATTCAAAAGCTATTAAAAACAGCGAACGGTGAAAACCAATTTCGAACTTTTCAATACACACACTCATATAAGAGAAAAGTACGGTAAAGACGTTTAATAGATGTCTTTAAATTCAGAATCTAAAAGGGCTAAAGTTCTTTCAAATTTCATTGCTAAAGAGATCTCTGAAAATGACGGCTTTCTTTACGAAAACTCCCTTGAGATGAATAGTTGGAGGGAGAAAGTTTTTCAACTTTTACTTTGGTATTAATTTTTAGTTATAAACATTTTTACATTACCTATGGCGTATACTAAAAAAGGTTAACAAGTGCTCCTTAAATGTGTTACTTCTGTATTGATTATTCATAATCCCGTTTTTAAAGCAACATATTGAGAATGTTGTCAAATGATGAACTGAGATTTATCATTTCCTACACATTCACCACTCATTTCTGTTATTTTCTCGCTAAACACAAGGTTTATCTCTACTTTTCAGGTTTATTCTACGAGACAAATAAAAAAGTTTTTTATCTATCAATTTGTCTTGTAACGATTTTACTCCACTAAAATACTTCTTCCACTTGATCTTCCAAATGGTCACCAACCTCATCCTTCAATTGCTTATCGTCTCCATTAATAATCGTCATTGTGATTTTATTCATTTACCTGAAAGGTAATTGAATACGAAATCGAACTATGTTGTGCGTGACCCAGATTAAAGGGATTAAAGTATTACGGTGGCTAATTGCTTTTCTACCAAAACAAAAAACGATATTATGAGTCTTCCAACTGAATACATAATTTTGTACCCTCGCACCCATACACAAACCCACGCAAATATACACACACACACACACGCACGCACGCACGCACGCACGCACGCACGCACGCACGCACGCACGCACGCACGCACTCACTCACTCACTCAGCACGCACGCACACGCACGCACGCACCACGCACGCACGCACGCACGCACGCACGCACGCACGCACGCACGCACGCACACGCACGCACGCACGCACGCACGCACGCACGCACGCACGCACGCACGCACGCACGCACGCACGCACGCACGCACGCACGCACGCACGCACGCACGCACGCACGCACGCACGCACGCACGCACACGCACGCACGCACGCACGCACGCACGCACGCACGCACGCACGCAGCACGACGCACCACACACACACACACACACACACACACACACACACACACACACACACACACACACACACACACACACACACACACACACACACACACACACACACACACACACACACACACACAACACAACACAACACACACACACATACAGACACACACACACACACGCACACATACAGATACACACGTATGCATTCACGCACGCACAACATACACACATCCACGCAGACACATATACACGCAGACATACACACACGTACGCACACACAGTGTACGCACACAAACTTATTCACGTACGCACGTACTCAAGCATTCATACGTACCTATACATATTAACACACAGCCGCACGCACGCCGGCACCCACACACTTACACGCACGCACATAGGCACACGCACACATCTAACCCCACATACACACACAGACACAAAAACACACAAACACACCTAAGCAGACACATCCCGTCACAAACGCATCCACGCACGCACACATGCCTACTCTCACCCCCACACGTACCCTCATACAAGCAGTCATAGTGGCCGATCTTGACAATACTTTGCCCAACTTAGTAAACTAAGCTAATGAGACGATCTAGCGTTAGTGAAAAAAGTCTATTCTATACCCACATATTTATATGTAGGTGAGAGCGTAAAATAACAATCAATTTACTATGGCACTGACAAAAATTGAAACATATGCAAACTTTACGTATATGGTAACATACATCCACACAAACGCGCGCACGCACGCGAGCACTCACTCACGCAGGCGCTCACGCAGTCACACACACAGCGCGCATACACACACCACACATATGCACACATACGCACACACTCACAGTCACACACAACACACACATACACACACTGGCAAGCGCACACACACACACACACACACACTCACGCACACACACGCTCACAGATAAACAGTCATAAACATTAAATTAAATTGAATTTAAAAAATATGTAGACGATATAATAGCATCCCTGAAAATCAAATAAATAAAGAAATTTTACAGCTATGACCAAAATGTACAGTTCACAGCTGAGGTTGAAAACGATTTTTGTCCGATTTTATAAGAATTATACGTCCTCTACAAGTGTAAAGTAATTAAGTAATTGTCTTAATTATTATTAGCTATAATAATTATACATTTTAGCATATCCACTCTTGATTCTGTTCTTACATGTAATAATAAAAAACTTATGTGAAAGTTACCCTCTGGAACTTGTGTTCGAGGCGCATAATTCCGTAGGGTGCAATTTAAGATTTTGTGACTTTGGCCTTTGACATATTTTGAGTTTTTATTAAAAATTAAACTGGTAGGGTTGCTTCCCCTCTCTCTCTCTCTCTCTCTCTCTCTCTCTCTCTTATATATATATATATATATATATATATATATATATATATATATATATATATATATATATATATACTGTCGCGCTGCTGCGATCTCAGAATGGGGAGGGATATTTAAATTTTGTGATATACGTGTCTCATAATTATTCGAGTCAATCGATACATGGAATAAAAAGTTAAAAAAAACTCAACCCGTCATTTCACCCCCTTAGGCGGTTTTAGAATGTGTGTTACGATTTGGCACTATAATTAGATCAACAAATTATAATTCAACTCAGTTACAAATATATTAAGTATTTTTGATTGCTTTCTGATTGTGGACCTGAACAGGCTAAATTTGGCTTATCGTGCTAAAGCACTCAGGAACACTTAAGAGGATGGATAGAGCGATAATGGATTGCCAATAGATGTCTATGAACACCTACCTTAAATTTTCTGATGATGTGAATGAGCGAACCGAGTGTTTCTCACAAAGATAGCCCGAGATGGTATCAAAGAATATAATTCAGCAGCGCAATAGCCGTTGTAATAACGATAGTATAAAGAAAGAACTGAAACCATCTTTCTATGCTCAAGGGACTGTATGTGAGAAGTTAAGGACGGGTCATTTATAAGCCTAATCGCTTTGTTTTGAATACGATCAACGATATCGAGAGCGTATTGGGGAGCACTAACCTAGAGGTGAGAATTATATTCCAGATGAGGCCGAATTTGGGTCTTATACAGTAGAAGGAGTTGTCGTGAGGAAAGTACTGCTTAGATCTGCACAAAAAGCCTATTTTACGAGCAGATGTTTTGGTAGCTGACAGAAGATAGTCAACCCATGAGAGCTTTGAAGATACAGTCATACCCAACAGAGTAATAGAATTTGAAAACTTAAGAACTGAGCGATTCATACTTACAACAGGAAATGATTGATCTTTTTTGGCGGACACAAGGCAACACTGAGTTTTGTTAGCATTAAATTTAACTGGATTATTGCTCCCCAGTCGAGAATACGTTGAATGTCTTTGTTGATTGAATTTGCCGTTTCAGCTTTAATTTCTTGATTTGGCATAGAAGGTGGATTATCGCTAAGAGTAGACTGAGATGAACTACAGTGAAGAGTGCTATCGTCAGCAAAGCAATGGATGGAGTTAGTTGTTGAAGAAATAAGGTCATACATGTGCAGCAGAAAAACTGTAGGCGCTATAACGGATCCCTGTGGTACGCCCGCGTTAATGCTAACCTTTTTTGAAAAAAAGGAATCAACTACGACACGTATTCGTCTTTTAACAAGGAAACAAAAAACCAGTTGATGAGCGTATCATTTAACCCAAACGAGGTGAGTTTAGCAAGTAAACGCTTATGCCAAACTTGGCCAAATGCCTTTGAGATATCTAAAGCGACTACAACTGTTTCACCGGACTGCTCTACTGCATTGTTCCAAACTTGGGTCACATATGAAAGAAGATCACCTGTTGAACGGCTTTGCCTAAACCCATATTGGTGGTCATTAAGGATTAATTGGTCGGTAGTTTGAGGGATCGGTTTTATCGCCTTTTTTGGGAATAGGTTGAACATTTGCCAACTTCCATGATGAAAGGAATTCCCCAGAAGACATAGAGATCGTATAGAGCTTAGATAGGACTGATACTAGTTCGAGGGAACATTTCTTTAAGACAATAGCTGGGTTACCGTCTGGGCCAGTCGCCTTATTGAGATCAAGCCTACTGATGATCGATTCCAAGAGCTTGTACCGAAAATGAATTGGTTTCATAGCGTATGAAGAAGAGTTGACTAGGGGCACATCTTTTCCAGAATCATTGAGACACGAGTTTGATGCAAACAAATCCACAAAAACATTGCCTTTGTCTACAGAATCAGCAACTACCGATCCGTCAATAGATGTCAGGGGAATGAAGATGTCCCAAAGTTTTTACTAATGGCTTTAGCTAAAGACCAAAATTTACGACTGCCTAAAGGACATATAGCTAGTTTATTGCATTTTCGTTGTTCGAACAACTTTTTAGTTTTAGTGATGTCACTTTTGCAGATATTTCTAGCACCAACGTATTCTACATGACTGTCGACCGATTTATTACATTTCCATTTAAAGTAATATTTATTTTTTAAAGATATTGCATTAGCACAAGCCTTATTGAACGAGGGTTGGGAACGTGATTGACCTATACGGTACTGCTTTTGGGAATGCATAACTCCATTCCCATGAGGATGACTTCAGATACTAAAAGAGCGATGTCCGAAGAAGAGGACGACTTAAAACAATATTCACGCCATGGAAAGGTTCCAAAGAAATTCCGTAAATTACTCCATCGAGCTGACTTAAAACACCACAAGGTTCTATCGGTTTTGCGAACAACAGTGGAATTAGGTACAGTAGAAATGATTTCTATTAGACAACGGTCGGAAAGATCTAAAGGCGAAAGAACGGAAGTTTTATAAACAAGAGGGTTTGATGTAAGAAAGAGATATATAAGATGTGGAGTATGGTTAGGGTTATCAGGGGGTTCTTGTGGGTTCAGAAATCATTTGTGTGAGATCACATGAAATAGCAAATGTTTCTGCACTATGACTAGCAGAATTTGTAGTAAATGAAATCTGAAGCCAATTAGAGTTATGAACATTGAAATCGCCTACAATTGAGATATCGCAAGATGGAAACTGAGACAGGAGATAGTCAACTTTCATACTATGGTAATCGAAGAAGTCTTGAAAGTTACTGTCATTAGGAGACCTATAAATGCAACAGTAGAATTTCACAAAATTAGGACCAGAATGTTTAAACCAAATCACGTCAAAATTTTTATTTTCTAAGGAAGAAACCCTTTTGCAAGCAATTATGTCCTTGATGTAGGCACATGCGCCTCCTTTATATCGAAAGTTAGAGTGAAGGTGGTATTGAGGAAATTGCAAGTCGGGTGACTCGGAGCTTTCAGAGAAGACTTGTGTTTCAGATAGAAACAAAATATCAGGTTGTAATTGTTCAAGATGTTGGTGAATAGCATTAAGATTAGACCTGATACCGCGGATGTTGCAGTAGTGAATCAGAAAGTTGATACTTTCGATGACCGAGGTCGCTTGGGCCCTGCCCTCCCGGGCATCCGAATGTGGCAGGACTTTACGTCCGGAATTTATTACCCTAGAAACCACAGCCATCTTATTTTTTAATTTGGGACTTTTAATCCGATAGGAAGACAGTGAGGGCGAGAAGGAAGAATAAGGATGAGAATAGATTAAGGATGGAGGAAAAGGTAACCAGCAGCCCTTACCGAGCTCAGAAAATCGGAGACCCAATATTAAGGAGTCCATGGTAAGGGTGGTGGTACCTCCCCGGCTGGCATGGTGTATACATGTCTACCACCTGTACAAGGTATAGTGAATTTAATCGAATTTAAAATTTAAAACAAGAAAAAAATGATGACGTGGTTTTGATTGGTAACAACTAGAACTTGCCATTTTAATGATTTATACATCGTTCTGAACGCGGAAATATGTAAATTCAGTGGACAAAAGACTAATAAAATATAGACAACAATTAAAGCCGACGGTTTCATCTTTTGGATATCAGAATGTACCGAACATATTATCAATTATGTGTTGAAAACATGTTTGGGAGTATGTTGTCTGTTCGTCCGTATGTGTATTTTATTGTTAAACTAGACCTTAAACGTCCGATAGAAATGTAAAAGAAACGTTTACAGATGCAGATTATTCGCGAACGATTTTACGTAGAAATACGCGGTTGTTGTCACATTTTACAACGTAAACTAACAAGTAAATCATGCATGGACTTTAACCAAGGATGTCACACGCGGTATTTATGCAAAGATTGCGGTGGAAACACCGCAAACGCATGATCTTAATGTCCAATAAATGAATATTATGGAGTACCAAAGATAATACAGATGGTGAGCCTGCCTCAACACCATCTGTGGAATCAGAAAGAGTTCGTTTCTTCAGTTGCTCTCCTCTCAAAAAGTAGAGAGAAAATTTTTAAAAAGATATAATTTCTTGACACTTTAATGAAAGGCCTTGGCAAAAAAACTGGTTTTCCACCAACTTTCTCCCTACTACTTCCTATAAGCTAGATCGGTCATAATTCCGAAACGGTAGATCACAGGTGTCCCAAGCAACTACCCGTTTTGGATACGTCAAAAGTTCAATCGTATCATTACGACTCCAAATCGACCTTTTCCGCGGGATGAGAGGGTTAAAATTTTCTCGACGACCTTAGTATTTCCACAATAATTTGTCAAAAGGATTTGCAAAAATGCTCCTGAGTACATCATAACAGTACTTTAATAAAAGGTCCCGAGGCGAGGAGAAGTTCTCCATCAACTTTCACCTTTCCTCACTCCCTGTAAACGAAATTGCTTATAATTCCTAAACTGTAAATCACAGATATGCCATGCAACTGCTCTTTTCGGCACAGCTTCGGGTTTATAACATCTGGCTTAGGACGATTTATTTGTCGTCCAGATGGAAAAAACACTAAAGAATGGATAACAACCTTTGTGGTTTAATTACTTTGAACATGGGCTTGGATCAAGCATTTTCAAAACCCGTTTTTCAGATTATTTAATAGTACGTAGCGAAGAATAAAAAAACGTTACAAAATCTTAAATTACACACTACGGAATCATGCGACTCGAACACAAGGTCCAAGTGCAACTTCCACATACGTTTTTTTATGTTTCAACCCACACACTCGCACACGCGCACGCACCCATGCACGCACGCACACCCACACGCATATATATATATATATATATATTTTCTAATATATAAAAATGAATCGCCAAATGTGTTGCTAAGCGCAAAACTCGAGAACGGCTGGACCAATTCTGCCAATCTTTTTTTTCTAGTAATGGTTGAAGTCTGAGGAAGGTTTTTATGAAGAGAAAAATTGGTAAAATCTCCCGGAAAAACGCGCCCAATACCTTATACTTTCTCTCTTACACAACGAACATTTATCTCACCGCGAATGCGAGAGTGCATTTATTTGTTATTATTAAGCCACTGGTATCTGTGTTGGAATAATTAATTTTATATTCTTCCATTCGCTAATATCGCTTATATGACTGTTTTAGCGTTAAGCAGAATCATAGAATAACCAACTATTTCAGTTCATTCTGTCTACATGAAAGAAAATTGACGTAATGGTGTATCCAGTTTCAGTAACCATGTACTACAACGGGAGTTGTAATGTCTAATGAACTGTGAATACACCAAATTGGTTAAATGTTCAGTTAATGCAGCAGTCTTTGTGTGAAGTACCAAAACAAAGAAATCTACCTAGACTCAAATCAAGTTAGAGAGCAATTTAACTTTAACTTTAGGTATTATTAACTTTAGGTTATTGATTAGTAATTTTTGTAGCAATCTTAATAGGTAATCTGTGTATATAAAATTCAAAGTCCTGACTGACTCAGTGACTGACTGATGTATCAACGCACAGTCTAAACCGCTGGTCCTACAGACTTGACAGAGGGTGTGTTTTTTTGAAGTGTAGGTATCCACTAAGAAAGGGATTTTTCGAAATTCCACCCCTAAGGGGGTGAAATGACGGGTTGAGTTTTTTTTAACTTTTTTATTCCATGGGTCGATTGACTCGAATAATTATGAGACACGTATATCACAAAATTTAAATATCCCCCTCCCCATTCTGAGATCGCAGCAGCGCGCGACGGGTACGGCTAGTATATATATATATATATATATATATATATATATATATATATATATATATATATATATATATATATATATATTAGTGCTCATAATGGTCAATGTTTAAAAGCTCACTGATTGTTAATCTGTAAAATTGTTTTTCTAAAAAACAAGTTTACAAACAAATCGCTTTGCCTTAAAACGTGCCCACAAAGATCAATGTTCACAAACTTACTTATTGTCTCACACCCTATGAACAGAACTTAACCTATAGTTTTGCTTAATGTGTTCACATAACGGAATCAGTGCATTAATTATGCACAAAATGTATTTGTTCATAATGCGTTCGACGACAATTTTGGCCGATAAACAGTTTTGCTTACTTACTTTTTGTTTACATTAAGATCATAATTCTATTCTTTTTACATGGCTATGACAATACACTGAACTAAACGGTTACTGGAACTTTTAAATACCAACACTTATGAACACTAAACGCTTGTATTTATTGGTTTATGCCATTTACAGTGAAATTGTGTTTAAGTCGAAACCCTAACTAAAAGGAGTATTGCCATTTTTTAGTTTGAAGTTGCGTTTTCCTCATTGTCTCATTCCACAAAGGGTGACCGGAGGGGGATTGAAGTGGCAGTTCAGTGCAGATTGTCAAGATCTTTTCAGCGAGTGCTAGAATAATTCACCTACGATATATGGTTTCGGAGTAATGATTTCACTTATAGGGGGCAGTAGAGGGCCGAATGTTGGTAGAGAACCACCCCTTGACAAACAATTTTCAACAAAGAGTCGCATGACATCTATTATCTATCGTTTCGGAATAAAAAACGATCACGCTTATAGAGAGATTAGAGTTGCTGGATAAATACTTCTCGTATCGAGGCCTTTCATTGGAGTACCACTATTTTTAACCCTCCCAAGGGTGGCTAGAGGAGGATTGGAGTGACAGTTAAATGCGGATTGCGAAGTGGTCGCATTCTTTATCTACGATCTATCGTTTTGTTCCTGATTCTACAGATGGTGGCCGGAGAATGATTGGAGTAGTAGTTCGAGACGGATTTCGGGAGCTTTCCTATAAAGACCGATTTCGATTATGTGGGGTAGTAGATGGTGAACGTTGGTGGAGAATCAGTCGCATTACATCTACGACCTATTGTTTCAGAATAATGACCGATCTCACTTATAGAGAGATTAGAGTTGGTACATAAATACTCTTGTTATCGAGGCCTTTTATTAGGATACCATGAAAGTGTACCTAGGACCATTTTTAACCCACCTATCTATCCTTGTAAGGGCACCGACTCCTTCAAACACCTTTCTATTTTTCACTCTAAGGAAATGACACAACTCAGTGCGGCTTTCCAATGAGTGGTCGCATGACACCCTACCATTTCGAAAATACGACCGATCTCGCTTATAGAAAGATGAGTGTTGATGGTAAAATACTCACTTCATTAGAATACCATGAAAGCATACCTAGGAGCATCTAAAGAATCCCCCATTATCAATTTTGTGTATACCAAATGCCTCGATCAATGGGAATTATGAACGATCTCGCGTATAAGAGATCGGGGAGAATGGCAGTCGGTAGAAGATCATTCCTTTCATATAAACTTTCGATTAGCGCGGTGAAGCTACCCTTTTAAAAATCCCTCTTTACCAATTTTGACAGTGAAAACGGGAAAGGTGGCTTCACTTATTGGAGATTGTAGTCATGCCTTTGCAAGTTTTTTTACGGAAATCTTTGTTTAAATAACGATTCTAAAATCTCTGGTCTAAATCTATGGGACCGTCAAAAATTAATTACATCCACTAATTTGGTATGGGTACATCACATAGTAAAATGCGTTAAAAACCGCGTATTTCTATGTGAAATCGTAGGCGAGTAATATGCATTTTCACACGGTTTTTAAAAAATTAACACCGACATTTGTCCACCAGGTAAACCATAATAGTCTTCACGATAAATGCTTTCTAATAACACTCATATTATCATTAAGTATCATTTGCAATGTTGTCTCTCTAACTCTTGGGCCTAGGAGTAAACAGATCAAGGTCACAACAAAAGGGGTCCTTAATTTCTGTACTACCTGCTTTGGACCTCATTTTAATGTGTAATGTGTACAGGTCAATAAAGTACACATTTGAAATCTCCACAAAAAAGCTTTCGATTGATACCGATATCAGCATAGATTATCAACTGAAAGCTTTGTTAACTTTGACCTTTGATATCAAGAGAAGCCACCCGATCGTGGTTAAAATAAGAGGTCACATTTTTTAAGAATAGGTTATTAGACGAGGGCTATAAAATACACATTCAATATCTTTATTAAAAGTGATTTTCAATGTCACCCGTATTGCTATAACATGTTCATTAATATGTTTGTTGACTTTTAACCAAACATTGAGTCATTCAATTAAGCACAAAATGTAAGGCACATCTATAAGTGCTTTGCAATCGATTGAAGGAAAGAGATAAAAAAATTGGAGTGGTAATCGCGGACATGCACAATAACCTAACCCTAAAATGCCTCAGAACGCCACTGTCACACACACGCGCACTCACACATACATGCACAAACACACACTCGCACGCATATACACACACGCGCACGCACGCACGCACGCACCCACGTATCTTGCATTGTCATGATTTTTGGAACTTGAGAAAAATAGCGCAGTAGTTTCTCCTTTCTGTACCGCGACCCTATGACCGAGTGGGATTTACATGATGCTTCGCCATAAGTTTCCTATAATAAACCTTTAAGGAAGATAAGTTTACAGTAGCCCTATTTCGGTACGGCCAATACCGCTGCCTGCTATCAGCCAGTTTTGGTCCACCCCAGGTATTTCCCTGGTACGCACCTTATCTGGTGGGCATTCCCCTATCCGCCACCTGGGGAGGTGCCCGATGGGGGACTGGATGGGGCCCTCACGGGATCCGATACCAAAGGATGCAAATGAGATCAAACATTTTTAAATTACTTTAGGTGTTATACTCTAAATTTAGGGGAAATTGTTCATTAAACGCGAAAAATACAAAATTTGGATAGAGTAATGTGTGCCAAGAATCATTTGAGGTTTTAAAAAATCATTACTTACTCCATCAGTTTCAGAAACTCAAATTATGATGTAGATAATAAATTTATTTTAAAATGGATACAAGTAATGACGCATTGGGGGTCGTATTGTGTTCAGCAACAGTAAAGCAATGGGACATGCAGGGAAATAATCATAATGAAGAAAATGAAAATAATTTGTTGAAGTACTTATTTTTTGTGTTTAAATGGTATATATTTATATAAATATAAAAATACACCATATGAACCCAAAAGATAAGCATCTTAATTATGTGTAGTAAAGGTGAAAGTTTATATAATAATTTATTAAAGTTTATAATATTAGGGTATGTGTAAAAAAACGAGACAACTATAATAGTCATTCACTTATTACTATTTAAAAGAACTCATGCAAATATCAGAAAATATTACATTTGAGAGAATTTAAAAAATGATGTACAAAAATTTGTTAATAAATGTATGTAGTGCCAAATACATAAACAGTCAAAAGCGTGGAAATAACCATTAACGAAAGCGACCACAGCAATGTGTAGAGGATTATCCAATCGAATATTAAGAAGCAAACCCGACGTTTCAAAATTAGGTATTCAAAAAAATATAGTAACAGACTAAGTAACGGAATTTTTATAGAAAGGTTTTTAAAGAATGTGCGACAATGTTATGTTCAGATTTAAGGTGTGTTAGAAAACAGTCATAAAAGTCGAAACGTTTATTTAAGAATACAAATAGCTAAATATGCAAAAACGTGGAGTCCATGGATACCATTCTGTTGTTTTTCTTTCAATAATACGGTGTACCGACACTACACACACTGAAACAAATGTAAGGAGTTTGCTGAATTCATCTCCCCACTATAATCTACACTTGTATTAAAATGGCACCAGGCATTACTCCGTTCTTGTTTCTCGTATTAATATTTTATAATCGGTTACAATCGTTGCAAATTCGAAAAACTGAACTAACCGTTTTCCATTATTTTTCACGGTTTATACACTTCTGTTGATAATCTTGCCATAAGCATTTTGAAACATGCATGCTTCATTAAGAAAAACAAATTGGTAAGGATTTTCTTTCTTCATATTTTTGTATTGTCGCAGAAAACAGATTTTTTTGCTAGCCACATCGGGTAATTCCACTAAACTTCTTATGCGTTCATCCTTTTGTTGTTTAAATCTCTTTTGGTGCGGTACGCAAAGATATCAGAAACCCATGAAATATTTTCTTTCTACGAGGCGTTGTGTGAATCGGAGAAAGATTAATTTTTAGTACGTCTGCAACCTGTCACAATTACATTAGTAATTGGAAAATAATTAATCTTTTTCAAAGTTTTTCGTGATTATGAGAAATAATGGTTTGCCACAAGAAAAACTTTCTTCTGTAAAGAACAGTTTTGTTGGTATTATTGCTAATTTAGGAAAGAAAAGAAACACGTTAAACGGGAAAGAGCAAAATATTGACAACACAATAATAACATAACCTTAGATCGTTAACGGAAATATCAAACACGGTGTAAAACAACTTTGGCATCGTTGGTTTTGAGGTGCGGGACCAGTGGGCGCCGGTTCGCCTACGTTTCCAACAGCTTTCCTCCAAACTCGTTGACTGAATATGTAAGTCGATTGAGTGCAATGATTTTCTGGAGAGATGGTTATTTTTCTCTGCTCAATATTAGTTTGGATTCAAAGGTTTTATGATTTTATGAACATACATATAGTACGAATAATTTCAAGCAGCTAAGTGTAAACAGCGTTTTATTTTTTCAGGCGGGGACCGCTCATGCAAAATTCTCCCGCACCAACGGGGTAGTACCTTCCACCCACGACCTGATTTTGAGTGCACACAGCAACGTTGGTATATGAAAATGTAAACTTTCACGATTATCACACATAATTAAAATACTTATTTTTTGGGTATGAAGTCGTGTACGGCTATTGTAGAATATTTTATGGGTTCGTTTTAAAACACATTAATTTTCTGTAAATTTTAAGGTTAAATATAACAGCTGTCAAATTTTGTACATGTTACGCTTATATTTTCGTTTACATACCTAATAATATACATTATATAATATATGTTTAACCATACATTTTTCTTCTCTCTTCTCTAACCATTTCCCGTGCACGCAGCGTTTCTTTCACAAATAAACGGCTTATTTTAGAGAAGTCAGGTTACTTATTGAAATTTTATGTATGCGATACTTTTATACCATTGTAATCTTAAAACACAACGTTTCCAATGCTTACTGTGGGTGCCAACTACTAACACAAATCCTAATCTCGAATCTAGTTATTGTCACCCTGTGCCAATAAAAGAATGTTTAGGCGTTTTGTTGTATTTATTAATTGACACTTGCCATTTTAGGTACCTAGGTACCCACTAATTAATGTAGGTACTCAATTACCTAATTTGAAAAATTAATTGTAATACCTGCCACTCGCCTATTTTTGCAGATTATTATAACCTTGCAATATGACAAAGGTAAAGGGCGAAAATTACACTGAAGACGATATCGCCAAAGCAATAGACAAGTGTCAAGGAAAAGGGATTCAATTCTTTTCAAAGTTCGTAAATTGATTATTCAGGTTAGCTTTTCTGAAAAGTTTAGGAATACAGGTCATGGACCACGACCAGCTTTCTCAGTTGATCCTGAATAAACTTTGATCCAATGGATCTTGGAATTACAAAAACTTTTCTTCTAAAGAAATTTTTAGGTTGTGTTGAAAGTTTTGTTGCGAGTGCAAGTTCCTCAATATGGGAAAGACCTATGTACCCTAAGTTGAGGAGTCCAATCTTAAAAAACCAATCCATCAAATAATAATATTTTAGATATGCGTCGAAGCGGGTATGTGAGAAAAACCCATGGTGTAAAATGGTTAATTCAAGATTTGTCAGAAGCTGTAGTTAAGGTTAGAAACCATCACTTACCAGTGAACAGGCTGCTGAACAATGTAATGTTCCAAAAAGTAATTTACAAAGAAGAGTCCCTAATAAGAATAAAATTTGTGAAAGAAAATGAAATATATTTCGTACGATTTAGAAATATATTTAGTGATGAACAGGAAACTAAGCTTGTAGAATGTGCCCTTGAGATGGAAAGCGATATTTAGGAATTACGTTTTTTTGCGTAGATTTACGAATGCTTCCTTAAGAAAACCAGAAGCAAAACATCTTATTCTAGTTGGAGCCACAGGATTTAACAAAAATGCAGTTCAAAGTTTCTTCTTAAACCTTGAAAGTATTTACGAGAGATATAATTTAACACCAGATTGAGTCCGAAATTTCGATGAAACGGGAGTAAAAACAGTTCAAACATTGACAAAGGTGCAGTCACAAAAAGGCAAAAAATAAGTTGGTGGCTTGACAAGTGCTGAAAGAGGAGTCAAAGTTGTTGCTTCCATGAGTGGAAATTTTTTAGCATTGCATTCATTTTTCCCAAAACGAGGATAAGTCTGAGTTAATGGATGGTGCACCGAATGGAAGTCCAGCATTTTCGCAAGAAAAAGGTTCAACGAATCGTGATGTGTTTCTACAGTTTACCCAGTATCTTGTAAAATGAACTAGACCATCAAAGGAATGGCCCGTTCTGATTATCTTGGATGGCAATAGTTCTCACACAAAAAGTTTGCAAGTTATTAACTTTTGTCGCGGATTTACTTTGCTTGCCACCTCACTGCACATATGCGATATAAGCGTTAGATGTTAGTTATTTTATTTGGTTGTTGAAGCGAAACCCATCTTTGATCCAATTGACCTAAAAAAAAATCACCCAGTTGACGTTTTGTAACGTCAGTAATGTTTTTAACTGTCACACAAATCTGTCTGTTTATTTTTATATTTCACAGTCATTTTAAATAGTGCGAACTTAAAATGGCATTTGTTACAAAAAATCAACGTGCGGTCAATTCAATTTTTGTGTGCTGAGGGTCTGCAACCAACGCAAATCCATTTCCGATTACAGACAGTTTATGAAGAAGCATCTTTTGCTTGTCCAACTGTAAAGAAGTGGTGCCGAAAATTTAGAAAGGATGAAAAGGGAACGCAAGATGCGCCGCAACCAGGTGCATTGTGTACTGCACCAACAGACACCAATATAGCGCGTGTGGGCGGTTTGATTAGAGAAAATCGTCGAATTTCAATCAGAGCGATATCACAAAATATTGATATGAGTGTAGGATCCGTCTATAGTATCGTACGGAAACTAGGTCACAGAACAGTTTGTGAGTAATGGGTTCCTCGTTCTTTGTCTGAGGATCAAAAATGTTTGCGGCTAGGTTAGTCTCAGTAACACCTTACCGAGTACAACGAAAATGCTAATAACTTCCTTTTATCAATAGCTACTGGTGACGAAACTTGGTGCCATTATTTCGAACCATCGAGTGAGTTGTCATCGATGCAATGAAAACATTCAAAGTCACCACGACCAAAAAAGTTTAAGGCGCAACATTTCACAGACAAGGTGATGCTAACATTTGCTGATACAATTTAAAAAACACAGAGTGAATATTAATGCAAACCTATACAACGAAACTCTGAATAAGATTCATCAAGCAATAAAACGAAAACGCCCTGGAAAACTTTCAAATGGTGTCATTTTGCTTTACGACAACGAGCGGCCTCATGCCTCAAACGTAATGAAAAAATTAAAGGTTTTCGAACATCCACCGTACATCCTAGATTTAGCGCCTTGCGATTTCCATATATTTGGCCCACTCAAAAAGGTATTGAGAGGTGGACGCTTTGAATCGGACGCCGTCAAGGAATTCTTCAACCAGCAGCCACGAGAATTTTACGAGCAAGGTATAAATCGGTTGGTGAAGCAGTGGGATATGTGCCTTAATTGTAGAGGTGATTATTTGTAAATTTATTTCCGAATATATTTTTTAAAGACCAAAAATAGCTTTCAATTGAACATTTATGGCTTACTATGGTATGTACCTAACTAGATAGCTAAATAATCATTGTGGTAGCTGTATCAAATTGTAGGGGTGTCACAACCCTTTTTGAGTTGTATTAAAATATACCTTAATTTAAGGCCTTTCATTCGTTCTGTTGTAAATATAAGAAAAAATTTTAATTATTACATTATAGCTATGAGGTAGGCAACTTAATTTGCATTTTGGTGTAACTTAAGTGCATATCTTCTTACGGTTATATATTTCTGATCATTTTATTCGCGCATTACGTTATCATTGACTTAATTCTTTGCGCAAACCCTTTCGCGCACGACTAGCTCGTCCAATTTCAAAGCATCCATTTTTTACTTCCTGATTACTGTTGTGTGTGCAAGAAGCATTTTTTGGGTTATTTACCTAAATTTTAGTGTAAAGTGCCATTAATTTGATGGTAAGATATCTTTTAACGCATTATACTAAAAATTAAAACATTTGCTCTTTCCAGGCACTTTTATTTCACTTTTATTTTACTTTTATTACAATTTAAGTACGCATTTAATTTTACTGTGGCGTACGCTTTCAATTTATGATTGCAATTTTTATTTGAAAATTTCAAGAAGATAAATTTATAAGAAATAAAATTCCCTTTTTGGGTGTGGCTTACAACGTAAAGGATTATTGCAATTTATTGCGCAACATTACACAGGGATTACGTCATCTTGGTTTGCATTTCCGCATTATTTTTTATAATACCAGGGATTCTCAAGAAGATTTTGTATATTTAGTAACAGGTATTTAATGTTTAATGATTTTTTTAGTAATTTAAGGTTTTTACAATTAGTTTTTAAGATATATTTTATTTAACCCTATCACTTTAGATATTTAATAAACATATTTATATATAATAAAATTTGTATAATGATAAAATTTTTAGTGTAGAACTCGGTTTAGTTATTCCGAGCATTATTAAAAAAATAACTTGACGTCCGAGATTATTTTTATTAGTGTTACATTGCAATTTTTTATATTTATAGTTAAGTGGTAATTAAGCAAATCAAAAGAGTGGCTCTATATTAATCTACCGATTTCAGTCAAAGGCATTATTAGTGGTGAATGGTTAGTATCTCGTGTTAGTATAACGATTTGTTTTTGGAGAACATTTTTACACTCATTTACTTTTACTCTTATTTCTTTATTTATTATTAAATTTATTATACCAGTTCGACCACTTCATTATAGGGGCTGTTTCAGAAGCGTTTTCAAAGGCATCCATTCAATGACCAAATATTTCAAGAATGGGCAAGGGAGAAAAGAAAAAGTTTTCAAATAGAAAATCGTTAAAGTCCACGATTCTCATAGAATCGCTTACAAAATATGAGTTGGAAACTTCACTAACTGAGAAAAACACTTAATCGGTCAAGAGAATTAATATAGAAAAAAAATCAGATACTAAAAAGAATAGCCAGAATAAAACGAAAATTATCAAAAAAAACAACTAAGCGAAATTTTGAATCAAGCAGCACTGGAGATGTGGATGACACAATGTGCTCGGTTTCCGAATAAGTTACAGTCATAGTAAGGAGAACTGGTATAATTGTCAGAAATGTTTATGCTGGGCTAACGAATCGTATGAAGTTCTAGATGACCTGTATTTCACTGGCGCCCATTGCGAAAATTGATGTGTCATCTTTGGAAGCCTACTGGCCCATCTTAAGAGACCGGCCTCACAAGATGGGACATTGGTTTTTTTTTATTTAAAATAAAATATATTTGTTCTTTTAGTTTTAGTGAGAAAGACACTTGTTCATTTTAAAATAAATATTTCCGTTATTGTTTAAATTTAGTTTGTTTTTAAATTATTGGATCCCAAAAAAAACTATCCCACCTTAGTTTACTCTCCCCATTATGTTTTAATAACTACAGTTCTCTAACTTTTTTCAAAATATGATTAAATAACGATTTTTCCTAATTTGCATTCAAAACGTGAAAATTATCAAATAAATTAAAACTTGGAAAACATAAAGGTCATGGTGGTTATTAATAGGCCGTGCACTGTATTACATTCTGTTAAGAATGCCAATAATTGATAGGTTTACCCTATGTTTATGAAAACGAACATATACGGTACGTTAATGAATTAATAACGTCCAGTACAAGAAATTTTAGGTATCATACGTCCAACCTTTTTTTGCGAGTATTCGCAAAACTATCGTTTGTGGTCTAATAAAATCATTATTTAAGCACCGAAATAAAAAAGTATTTTAACTTTAAACATAAAATACACTTAACGTTAAAATTAGTCGTGTGCCTTTTGTAATAATTTTAACTGTACAGTAACAAGCGTATTGGTGTGATCAATTTACATTTTCAATTAATATTTGTTATCCATATAATTATTTACAACTTTACGAACAAATGTATCCCTTAACTCTAAAAAGCTCACCATATTTACTATAAAACACTAAAAACAAGCACATTTCCTAACCCTATAAATAACGAAAACGAAAATTTAATGCGAACCATTAAAATTTTAGGGTCGAACAGGTGCTGAACTGTCCCAAGTCCAGTTTCGATCCGTTTAAAACCGGGATTATGAAACTGTCATCGGGATTAAAACCCCTAACTCGCTTCTACAAAATATACAAACAGGCAAAATAACAACATTATACGAAAATTGATCGGTCATAAAAGAACGCCTTTGGCAAGGCCGTAGTGGAACTGTAAATAATTTTACTTAATCGATTCGTAACTCATCGTCCAAGTTATAAAATCGTACTTGCGTTAAAAGTAAAAATAAAAAAAAATGTGAAGTTAACGTGTCAAAAAACGATAAAAATTTTTAAGGAGGAAACACTTGGACTTGAGATGAATTTTTAAGGAAGTAGTGACATCTATTGTTTTAAATGATAGTCTTTTAGTGTATAGGTTTAAATATAATTGCTACCCTTAGAACTTAGGGGCGGTTTTTATTTCACGTTAAATCAAGCGTGTTTGTCAGGTGAATATTAACAATAACAGGATTTAAATTTTGACTTCTGTCTGGAAATTTCAATAACTCGTTGGGTGGCGGCGGTTAATGGTTGTGTTGGTGGTGGAATGTAAAATTTTAGTTAGTATTCAGACTACGCCAAACGGCTTAAGTAAATCCGGATTTAAAATGAATATATGCCAACCACAAACTAAGGGGTACGCAGTTTTAACCCTCTAACTGATATTATACACTGACTGAATTTAAATTTACAAATATTTGTCCTCTCTTTCACTTTAACAAATCAAAAATTCATATTTCACGTTTTTAAATTAAAGAAAAAAAAATTTGAAAGGAAGCGAAAAAAAAAAGGAAAATATGTGCGGCCATCACTAAGTGTTAATTCTTTAGACGCAAATATCTGATTGGCGGAGAAAATTCTCGAGGAAAATTGATTTTGGTGACGTCAACAGACGTAGGGGAAAAACCTCCCTTGAGTCAAGATGTTTTAGAAGAATCTTTACTCTTTCAATTTGTTTAAGAGTGTAAAAACAACAGGAAACTTGTAGATTCCCGACTTTTATTTAAGTTTTTCCTCAACAATTATTTAATTTTTACATAAACTTTTTCTAGTTTTACTTAAGGAAAACAGAATTAAAAAGTGCATATTCCTACTATTATTGTTATTCTCTTCGAAACTTTTAGCAATTGAAGTTGTGTAAGGCAATATGGTAATTGCAATTTCCCGTTATCTTTTTTTAAAAATTCGAAAGGCAAGAAATTTCATTATGAAAAATGTGTGTTACGTATTATAGTTTTAATACCAATTAATTTATAAGGTAAATGATTATACAGGGTAGCCCAATAAGCGCACGTCAGTCAATAGTTACTAAACCGTTATACTTATGGAAAAATGTTCTTAACTGGTGACATCTCAACTTCATACACTTAAGCTCACACGGAGTCTGACAGATTCCCGGAAAAAATGTTTATTTTTGATATTTTAGAAAAGTTTTAACTTTGGCATATTGAAATCACAAGGTATCAAAATTTATTTATTATGTCAGAAAAGAAAAATAAATATAATAACAACTTAAACGATATAAGCTAAAATAAATAATAAACAATAACATGATACACTAATATTATTCAGCTTAGCAGAAAATACAAAGCGAATCAACATTTCTGGCATTATATAATCATAGTAATAACATACTTATCTTTTTTGGGGTTTTTAATGGTGTATTTTAAATTATACAATCTAAACGTTTCGATAACACTTACAGTTATCTTCGTCAGTAGTAATATTTGTTAAAAATTGTTAAAGATGTTGTAAACAATTTTGTCAAAATTGAAAAATTGAAACATATACATCAGCCTGCTATTAATATAACAGTCTGAGAAACGTATAAAGCCAACTATAGGATTCAATTTTAGTAAAGAGTAACTAGGTCATTAACAATTAAATATTGTTAAACTGCCTTAAAGATGACAAACCAGAACGGCGAAAGCTAACAATGAAATTTGCCAGCCAAAAAACACATTTAACAAAATTTAATCGAGTTATGATGTAAGTGTAAAATTGTGAAAAACCTCAATTTGAAAATCATAGAAGCATTCACAAATTCAAACATCACATCAAATAAAATAACCCAGTTAAATCTAACAAAGAGATATCTTTATCAATAATTGGAAGTGTTATTAACAATGTAAAGCACAATGTAGAACGTGTTTTGTAATTTTTAATTTTAATTTAATTTCAACTACTTACCTATGTTAAATTATAGTGCTGTGGTAATTTAACATATAATTGGTAAAGCATTTGCTTCAAGGTCTAGGAAAGAGACAGCAAAAAACCTAGACATACCAAAAGTTAAAATAAAAATCAAAATTAAGACGTATCATTATGCTTTCGTTTTAATTATAAGATGCCAAAACATATTTAAACGGAGATTTTCTTGTTATCTATTAAAATTATTAGGGTGTTTATATATCTCAATAGATTCACGTTGTAAACGAACATAGTAATGAGTTTGTCTTGACAATATTTTCATATTGTCAAATTGAATGTCATGATTTAGATTACTCAGGGCATGGTCAGCCACAGAAGACCTCTCTGGTTGACCTAATCTACAAAATCTCATATGTTCTTTGCGTCTTGTATCAAAGCTACGTTTTGTGGTTCCTATGTATACTTTTCCAAATGAACAAGATAACTTATACACTCCGGAAGGTGATAAAGGGTTTGACGCATCTTTAGGTGATCTTAAATGTTCTTTAATTTTTCTTGTAGGTTTAAAAATAGTCCTAATGCCATATTTAGTTTATATTTAACATATTACGTAAAACAAAACCTCCAAAGAGCAAGTTATCCTTTCGTCAACGACATGCTTTACTAGATTTTAAACGCAATGAAAGTATAATAATATTAAAATCAGATAAAGGTAATGCAACTGTTATATTAAATATGAACGATTATAACATTAAGATAGAACAATTATTGGGACCAGAAACATCGTGAAATACCAAAAGAAAAAACTAAAGAACTGATTAGATTATCATCTATTCCTGAAGATATAAAAAAGAAACTAACTAACTCTGAAGCTATTTCACCAAAACTATATGATTTACCAAAAATTCATAAACCTAATATTCCTTTAAGGCCTATTGTTAGTGCAATTGGTTCTCCTACATATAGCCTTGTAAAACATCTTACATTTTTATTACAACCTCATATAGGAAAAGCACCCCATTACATTAAAAATTCTGCCGACTTTGTTGAAAAAATCCATAGTTTCAAAATTGAAGAGGGTGATATAATGGTTAGTTTTGATGTTGTTTCACTGTTTACAAATGTGCTTCTAAAGGAAACTATTGAATACATTGATCATCTTTTTCCAAAGGACATAACCACTCTTTTTCAGCACTGTCTTACTACAACTTATTTTCAGTGGAATAGTAAATTTTATGAACAGATTGAAGGTGTAGCAATGCGTAGTCCCCTTAGTCCTGTTATAGCTAATTCTTATATGAAAAAATTTGAAACATTAGCGTTATAAAATATACCTAAAAAACCTTCAGTTTGGTATAGTGTAGATGACACATTTGTTATTTGGAAACATGGAGAAGAAGCACTGCATGAGTTTTTGGTTTTCATAAATGGTATACATCCTAGTATTCAATTTACCATGGAAAAAGAAACTAATGGAAGTCTGCCATTTCTTGACATATTAATATCTAAAAATAATAATTTACTATCTTTTAAGGTTTACAGAAAGCCGACACACACTGATAGATACCTTCATAAATTATCCAACCACCATCCACGTCAAAAAATTAGTGTAATTAAATCTTTAGTAGATCGAGAAAAACGAATTTGTGACCCTGAATTTTTGAAGGATGAATATAAATATTTAAGAAAATCATTACAAGACAATGGATATTCACCTACAGATATTAATAATGTTATTACACCTTCTAAGCGTAGCCATAACGAAAAACCAGTTCTTAATGTTGGTACTGCTTTTCTTCCTTTTATAACTAATGTTACAAATAGAATTGAAAAAATTCTAATTAAATATGGCATTAGTACTATTTTTAAACCTACAATAAAAATTAAAGAACATTTAAGATGCGTCAAACCCTTTATCATCTTCCGGAGTGTATAAGTTATCTTGTTCATGTAGAAAAGTATACATCGGAACCACAAAACGTAGCTTTGATACAAGAAGCAAAGAACATATGAGATTTTGTAGATTAGGTCAACCAGAGAGGTCTGGTGTGGCTGACCATGCCCTGAATAATCTAAATCATGACATTCAATTTGACAATATGGAAATATTGTCAAGACAAACCCATTATTATGTTCGTTTACAACGTGAAGCTATTGAAATATATAAACACCCTAATAATTTTAATAGACAAGAAGAAAATCTCCGTTTAAATAGGTTTTGGCATCTTATAATTAAAAAAAAGCGTAATGATACGTCTTAATTTTGATTTTAATTTTAACTTTTGGTATGTCTAGGTTTTTTGCTGTGTTTTTCCTAGACCTTGAAGCAAATGCTTTACCAATTATATGTAAAATAACACAGCACTATAGTTTAACATAAGTAGTTGAAATTAAATTAAAATTAAAAATTTCAAAAAACGTTCTGCATTGTGCTTTTCATTGTTAATAACACTTCCAATTATTGATAAAGATATCTCTTTATTAGATTTAACTGGGTTATTTTATTTAATGTGATGTTTGGATTTGTAAATGCTTCTATCATTTTCAAATTGAAGTTTTTCACAACTTTCACTTACATCATAATTCGATTAAATTTTGTTAAATGTGTTTTTTGGCTGACAAATTTCATTGTTAGCTTTCGCCGTAGGGAGTGTTCTGGTTTGTCATCTCTAAGGCAGTTTAACAATATTTAATTTTTAATAACCTAGTTATTCTTTACTAAAATTGAATCCTATAGTTGGCTTTATACGTTTCTCAGACTATTATATTAATAGCAGGCTGATGTTTATGTTTTAATTTTTCAACTTTGACAAAAATTGTTTACAACATCTTTAACAATTTTTAACAAATATTACTACTGACGAAGATAACTGTAAGTGTTATCGAAACGTTTAGATTGTATTTTAAAATACACCATTAGAAACCCCAAAAAAGATAAGTATTTTATTATGAGTGTTAATGGTGAAAGTTTCATATAGTCATAGTAGTACAAGGAAAAATAAAAGTATGAACTCTAGGTCTGAGAGAAAGAAAACGTGCAAAACACTAATTCATATAATACACAAGTCATTGATAAAGCAACTAGAATCGCCCAAACAACTGCAACCCTTCTAAATTTGGTTTTCATTTCCAACACGAAACTGGTTACTCACGTTGATGTAGTCGGAGTTGACAATATTGCTGATCATGAGCTGGTGTCATGTGAGTTGATCCTTAAAAAACCACAGAACAGTACTTTTCGTACCTACAGGCAATACAAGAATATAGATCCTGAATCATTTATGATAGACCTGTTGGAACTACCCTTACCTGAGTTATATTACATCCTTAGTAGATAACCATTCTCCTCTAATATGTCGACGTTTTACAAAGAAACCCGCCCCATGGCTGACTGTTGCGATACGTAAGATGATAGCGTTAAGAGATGCCGGTTTCAAAAAGTATAGTCAGAGCAAGCGGCAAGATCATAGATCTTATTATAATCAATTACGTAACTTAACATCTAAAGCTGTAAATCGTGAAAAAAGAACTTTTTTCAATGCAATTTAACTGGGATCAGGGAAATCAATGTGACACATGATAAGGTCCTATTTTATAAACAAGAACAAGTCAGATAGATTACCAGAGTTATAAAAGATCCAAATGACATTAATCAATTTTTGATTCTATGTCCAAGCCATACTTAGTTCCTAGTGCCGATTTAATAAATTTTTATAATACCCATAGTCTTCCTATCACTAATTGCTTTTCCTTTTCGCTAAGTACTGACTCGGATATTTTGAACGTCATAAATACTGTTAGCACTACAGCAGAGGGTTGTGATGGCTTAAATATACAATGTGTCCCAAATTCGCTTCTCTATAAAGGGATCTCGGCTTCTGTTATACTTACGGCAAACGTTAAATGGGGAAAGTTTTAGAGGAAGCTTAGAGCATTCGATATGCGGTTTCAGATTTACGATCGGTCAATTGGTTTTGAAAATATCGGCGAAAAACAGAAAATGACGGATTTCGTTTGTCGCCAGTAAATCCGAAATGGTTAATTTGACAGCTGTCACAATGTGAGAATATTGTGACACTTTTTTAAGAAGAATAAGATGGCGTGTATGACATGTCACAATCGTCTTTTGTTATCCCACAATCTGCCTCAACTTTCATTTTTCTTATTGCCGCCATATTTGATTTTTCGATTTTTTGAAAGAGCGCAATATTTCCAGTTTAGTGATGTCTCACAACTCCATAAAAGATTAGAGTTTCATGGAAATATCACACTTTCTAAAGTTAGGTCTTATTTGTTATTAGTAGACCATGATTTATTTGTCGCAAAATAACATTAATAAATAAAGTATAAAATTCTTTGAATTTTCAATAAAACATGAAATTAAATAACGGCCTCTCAACAAGACAGATGTTTTGGGACAAATTTCCAGCTATGAGTGTGTTAAAAATAAAGCCAGAAAAATCGTCATTAATTTAATTAATACTTGAACCTTTGAACAATCTACAATAAAATTACAATTACAATTAATTCACAGATTTACAAAATGACGTCCATTTACATCGAGACATTTTTGACAATTGGTGACTGTTTTTCGTACAACCCTAGCAAGTGTATTTCCATTAACACTATTTCTAAATGTATCCACAACCCTCTGTCTCAGGATTTCTATGGTCGCAGGACGATCAAACTCGTAGACCTCATTCTTTGTGTGACCCCAGAGGTAGAAATCCAAGGACGAAAGGTCAGGGGATCTAGGAGGCCAAGATATTGGACCATTTAATGCAATAATTCATTCATCAAACTGCTCCCTTAAGAAGTTCCTTACTTGAATGGTGTTGTGTGCCGGACATCCTTCCTGTTGAAACCAGGTTCTTCTGAACTCGTCTTCGGTGAGAGTAGCTCGTAAAGCCGGCACAATCTGGTTTCGCAAAAGCTCTAGGTACCTCTGTCCGTTTAAGTTATAGTCAAACAGAAATGGTCCCATAAGTCGATTTCCTACAATGATTAATAATTTATAATACATAGGTGCCCAATTAAAATAGGTAAGTTAGATTAAATTACCAATAATCCCACACCAAACGTTACTTCCAAATCTGGTCTGTAGACGTCTCTCTGCCACTTCGCGAGGGTTTTCTACAGCCCAATGATGAATGTTGTGCTTATTAAAAACTCCGCAATTCGTAAACCTATTCTCATCAGACCACAAGACATGATTAACAAAATGGGGATTTTCATTACACATTCTAGTATACCACTCGCAGAAGCGCATTCGTCTTGGAAAATCAGTTTCCTTAAGTCCTTGAACTATTGTGGGTTTGTATGGATAGTAGTTATTCTTTTTTAACACTCTTTGTACCGTTGATTTTGACACACGAATTTCCCGTTCCACCGTTCTTACCGATGCACTGGGGTTTTC
This sequence comes from Vesta saturnalis, assembly GCA_036346205.1. Classification (NCBI taxonomy): domain Eukaryota; kingdom Metazoa; phylum Arthropoda; class Insecta; order Coleoptera; family Lampyridae; genus Vesta; species Vesta saturnalis. The sequence goes on from JARFJB010002180.1 coordinate 144,578, forward strand.
GTTGACAACTTGTAAAATGTTTCTGTCACGATTTTCATTATCAATATTGTATCCGCTTTTAGGTTGTTCGAAGGCCCCATAGTTAATTAAATTAATTACAATTTTTCTGAAGTGGGTTTTATGAGGCTGCCGTCGTTCGGGGTACATCTCCTCGCTGAGGTAATGTCGGCGTTTTTGTTTGACTGCAAGTAAAGCGCTAACATGTCAAACTTTTCTTCATTTGAATAGGGAATACCGGCCATTTTCAACAGGCTTTTACAATCTGTGTGTCACGTTTATGATTTTAATGACAGAAAAGCGTAGTACTTATGAAAACACTACTTTGAATTATTTAACGTCAAAGTCAGAGCCACCTTATATGGAAAAAATGAAACCCAATTTTACTGACAAATAAATCATGTCCTACTAATAATAATAAATAAGACCTAACTATAGAAAGTGTGATATTTCGATGAAACTCTAATCATTTATGCACTTGTGAGACATCACTAAACTCGAAACATTTCGCTCTTTCAAAAAATCGAAAAATCCAATATGGCGGCAATAAGAGAAATGAAAGTTGAGGCAGATTGTGGGATAACAAAAGACGATTGTGACATGTCATACACGCCATCTTATTCGTCTTAAAAAAGTGTCAGAATAATCTCACATTGTGGCAGCTGTCAAATTAGCCATTTCGGATTTACTGGCGAAAAACGAAATCCGCCATTTACGGTTTTTCGCCGATATTTTCAAATCCACTTGACCGATCGTAAATCTGAAACCAGATATCGAACGCTCTAAGCTTCCTCTAAAACTTTCCCCATTTAACACATACACAGCGGCACACGCACACACACGTACATACACACACGCACACACGGACACACGCAATCACACGCGCACATACAACCACACGAACATAAGCGCACGCACTGACGCACGTCCGCACACAGGCAAGTACGCACACACGCAAGCACGCACGCACGTACGCACACACGAACGTACGCACGCAGACCAGCACACATACACACACAGACACTCGCACACACACACACACATACACACACGCACACACGGACACGCGCAGATACAACCACACATGCATGCATGCACGCACACACGCAAGCACGCACACACACACACACAAACACAAATATACACGCACGCACACATTCATGTACGCACACATACGCACACACACGCACATACACGCGCACACACGCGATCACACGCGCGCACAGACCACACGCACACACGCGTACGCATTCACGCATGCACGCACACACACATATGCACACACGCAAGCACGCACACTCAAATACACACGGACGCTCGCACGCAGACATGCACGCACGCACCCACATGCACGCACACACACGCAAACGCGTACACGCACATACGCGCACGCACGTACATACGCACCCATGCACGCAAGCACGCACACACAGACACACACGCACGCACACACACACCCACGCACACACAGGCACCCACACACACCACACACACACGAGCACGCGCGCGCACGCACGCGCGCACGTACGCACACACGCACATACGTACACACACAAGCACGCACTCATGCATGCAAGCTCGCACGCACACACACATACACACACTCACACACACACACACACACACACACACACACACACACACACACACACACACAGACAAACATACACTCTCTCAAGCACACAGGACCCCAGCCACGTACACAAACACACACGGACGCTCGCGCGCGGACATGCACACACGCACCCGCATGCACGCACTCACACACGCACGCATGTAATCACACGCGCACATACGCGTATACGCACACACGCTCACACGCACGTACGCACGCACGCAGGCAAGCACACACGCTCACGCACGCATGAAACCACCCACGCACACGCATGCACGCACTCGCACGCACCTACATACGCACATATGCAATTACACGCGCACACACGAACACACGCGCATGCACGTACGCACACACAAACTTACGTAGACACGGAAACACAAACACACGTACGCACACACGCACACACACACACACACGCACACACACATACATACACAAACCTACATACACACGCGCTCGCACACATACACACTCACACACACACACACACACACACACACACACACACACACACACACACACATCGCATTCGTGAACACCTTGCTGCATAATTTGATAGCTAAGACGCATTCAAAAAAATACAGTCTTTGTTCATACATAAAGTATCCCGAAATATTGGTCGCTATTTTCATGTAAATACAAAAAAAAACTATTGTAGCCGACAACGCCATCACACCCATAGACACAAGCTCACGAACACACACACACACACGCGCACACACGCGTATGCACTCGCATACGCACATACACACGCTTGTACGCTCACACGCAAGCACTTACACACGTACGTACGCATACGCAGGCACGTACACACACGCACGCACAAACACACACGCGAACGCACGCATGCCCGTGCACACACGCATACACATGCACACACGCAATCACACGCACACACACACGCCCAAGCACTCACGCATGCACGCACACACACACACACACACACACACACACACACACACACACACACACACACACACACACACACACACAGAGTTTAGTTGAATATACTCCTTTTAAAGTATTGTTAAATTCGGTATTTAATGCGAGTACTTAACCAATTAATCAATTAATTAGTGCGCCGTGATTAATATAATATTATCTGTGACTATATAAATGCGGTAGGACGCTAATTACAAGGTTTATTATTGTTGTGTATAAAGAATATTAAACAGGTAAATAAGTTATTTTCGTATAAACATTATCTACTTCAATATATTAAATTTATCACACGACCTTTCACCTTCCCTGCTTGAATTATGAAATGTTTATATGTAATGTATTCACTTTCATTTCATTATATATAATACATAATTAATATTATGTCGCATTTTTCTGCATCTTGTTCCACTTCTGACAACAGGGGTGGTCAGGATGAAAAAAATACAAACGCTACGGTACCTATAGAAACACTGCGTATTACACAAAATACAAGATCTTTTTCTAATGTTGTTACAAATTCTGACTTTCCCAAAAAAGATCAGGCTATAATATATCCATCAATCGAGGGAATTAACGTGAAAGAATACGTTCTTGCTACTGGTAACATTATAGGTCCAAAAGAGTGGTATTTGCCTCCAGAATGAGCAACAACCGTGTTTGCATATACTTATCTTCAAAAGATACAGTACATAAATTTATTGACGAATATGGAGGAGTAAATATCAACGATGTGTTCGTGCCCGCTAGAAAATTAATTTTGCCCGCAAAGCGAATTATATTATCCAACGTTTCGCCATGTATTCCTCATTACGTCATTGAAGAGGAATTAAGAAGAATCCTCTTACAGCTAGTTTCCCCGTCCATAGCTTCAGACGACAAGTTTTTATTGCATCAGATCTCGAAAAACCGAATAACATTCCAACGTCGATTGTAATAGACTATGAGGATGATCAGTATAGAATTTTTCTCTCTGACGAGAAAATTAAATGTTTCCGGTGTAACGAATACGGACATATTGCTTCCAAATGCACGGTTCCTGAACGTCAATCAGTATTGCCGGACAACCCAATTATTAATTTAACTGATAAAAGACCGCACCCACCTACTGACTCTTCCACACGAGTCAGTTTATTTGAACAAATCAGTGCAAATCAATACTGATGTGTGTAGTGAATCAGAAATTAGTGAATACTCAGTTGAACAAGCACTTGCGGAGGATAGTTTCAAGGTTCCTACCAAAAGCGGAAACCTTTCTCGGAAACTGAAAAAGCGTAGAGTCGATCAATCTCTCTCTGTTGACAACTATGACGAAATCCAGCACCTTTGGACGGACAGGAGCGACCTTGTTCTCGATTTTATCACGTTTTCCGATTTCCTAAACAAAGTTAAAGGCAGCAATAGTCCACTAGAAGTTGCAAGGAAATATACTGATAACATTAAAGATCTTGTCCAGCTGATTAAGGATACAATTCCTGTCTTTTCCCAACGATGCACAAAGGAACGATGCAAACGTATCATAAGTAACCTAAGGAGAGACATACAAAAAGAATCGGGTACAACGGATCCAGCACATGATGATGCAGTCTTAGACTCCAGGTCTTCTGTTGTCACTTATTAAATCAAAATGCAACAAAACGCCTTAAGTATTTATACCGTCAACACAAAGAGTTTACGATCAGATTTCAAACTGAACGAATTCGTAACCTTCCTAAACTTCAAATCGCCGGACATACTTTTAGTTCAGGAGTCGAATTTGGATGAACTACCCACACAACTAAATTGCAACATGTACAATTTCTTCCTAAATCCGCGTAATGAAAATTATAGCGGCACTTTGATAGCGGTAAAAAAGAATACACATATTAAAGCAATAGAGCACGAATTAATAGTAGAATCTTACCTTCAAAGAATAAACGTTGATATTAATAAAGAACTATGGGTCATTTTATGCGTATATATACCCAGGAACGTTACAGTTGCACGGCACGTTATTTATTCTCTAAAAAGATACCTTCAGACAGTTGACAGCAACTCGCACATAATCTTGGGAGGAGATTTTAATTGTACCCTTGATCCACATAAAGATAGAGTTGGTTCAGTAGAAAGATACCCTGACCTGTCAAACGAATTGAATAGAGTGATAAAGGAAGCTAGTCTCATTGACTGTTGGGAGTTTGTTCACAGAACTAGAATCGGCTACACGTATTACGTTAAAATGATCCCTATGACTGCATCACGATTAGACCGCATCTATTGTTCGCGTAACCTGACTAATTATCTAGTTACTGCGTCATTACACACCACTTTCTCGGATCATCTTTCTGTGTCAGTGTCTGTTAGGTCCTGTAAAATAAGGAAACACCCGCCATATTGGAAATTTAATAATATGCTTTTGCAAGACAAATGTTTCATACAAGCAATGGACACATTCTTGAAATCAGAGATTGCACGTGACACCACCTATCCAAACTTTGACCAAATAACGTGGTGGGAGCATTTAAAACGACGAATAAAGGAAATTGTCATTCTATATCAAAGACAGAATAGCCAGAAGCGACACATGGAATTGCGCAAGTTGCATCAACAATCGAATAACTTGTTTCTAAATAACAGCAATGCCGATAAGGTAAGTATCCATAATCTCATGAACAAGACAAGGGATGCTTACCTTAGAACAAGTGAAAAACAGCTGTACGCCGCAAAGTATGACAATCTCATTCACTTGGATTGTCCAACAATTAACAAACAGGCTAAAACCCCGTTCAAACCGTTATCTGCTTTACGCCACGATAATAAGGTAGTCGAGGAGTCACCGAAAGTATCTTCAATAGTTATCGATCACTTTCAGCACTTATATCAAGCTAAACAAATCAAGCTTAACCCGTCAAGCGTTTTATATCAGAATCTAACTTCATTATCTGACGTCGATAAGACCCCTTTAGAACAACCTATCTCCATTGAAGACGTAACCGCTGCGCTTTTCTTATTGAACAAAAAGAGTGCGCCAGGAATAGATGGTTTAACAGCGGATTTCTACATATGTTTTTGGAGAACTCTACAAGAAAGTTATCACAAAATGATAACGGAGGCTATAACAAAGACCAAATTACCACCTTCAATGTCTAAAGCTGTACTCACCCTCTTACCAAAAAAAGGAGACTTGCTAGAAATAAACAACTGGAGGCCTATTTCGTTGTTAACAACAGACTACAAAATTTTTGCAAAGGTATTATCCGTGAGACTGTCTAGTGTCATAAATAAAATAATTTCACCAGATCAAAGCTACTCTGTGCCAAACCGATCGATGTACGATGCTATCCATCTGCATAGAGAAATAATTTTCTTCGCAAACCAACGAAATATACCGTTAGCCATACTCAATTTGGATCAGAAGTCAGCGTTCGATAATATCTCACACAAATATTTGCTACACGTGCTACGACAAATGAATGTTGGAAAATATTTTACTAATAATAGACAACTGTTATATACTAATGCCACATGTCACGTAAGAATAGGGTCACTACTTACAAAAGCGATCGATTTTAGTAATGGGATAAGACAAGGTTGCCCTTTATCAGGCCCACTTTTCTCTATTGCAATAGAACCCTACCTCGCCTTATCACGAAATCTCCTTGAAGCTTTATTGATCCCTGTTCCTTACACACCTATTAAAGTAATAGTGAGTGCTTACGCAGACGATGTTTCGGTGTTTATTAGCAATCAATCCGATTTTAAAAAACTTATCGAATGTTATAAAGTCTATGAAGGAGAATCTGGTGCACAACTAAACCTGACGAAATGTCGCGGCCTATGGTCTGGTAAATGGAAAGGAAGAAGGGACTCCCCGCTTGACCTTAAGTGGTCATCGGAATCGATTAAAATACTAGGTATGGAATTATCTAATAATACAGAGCAAGATTCAATTCAAGCCTACAACACGTTAAATGCCACACTAAACAACGTCTATGCGCAAAATGGAAAACGAAATTGCCTTCACTATCATTAGTTGGAAGAAAAACCGCAATAAACACTTACATCGCGCCAAAATTATGGCACATTCTACAAAGCATTAGTCTCACGCATCAACAGTTAGGTACACTTCAGCAACATATAGTAGACTTCATGTGGAAGGGTAAACACTGGACTTCACACAAGGACCTGTGCACTCCGGTACAACAAGGAGGTCTGGGACTAGTACATATTCCATCCAAGGTAAAGTCAATGAGGGCATGGTTCGGAAAAAGGTTCATTAGCAAAACGGAAGAGTCCAATTGGAAGTTGCTCTTAAAATATAGTATGGAGCAGGTAAATGCGCTGGGACTATCCTGGCAATGGTTCTTTCTAGACGGAATAAGACCAAGAAACAATCCTTTGTCGCCTTTTATGGTCGAAGTAATTTACAACATGCAAACATTGGATATCGCATTGGAGAACTTTGATGTGTTGGAAATTCCAACAACGGAATCAAAACTGATATCCCCCGCCATCCCACCATTATTTAGTGCTGATTGGGCAAAGTTAGGATACAAAGTACTAGCGGATTTCACATTTAACGGTCAATGGATCGAAGAAACAGAACTGCGGTTTGAAACTGATGTATCAGAAAACGTAAAAAATGAACTAAAAGTTCATAATACAAGAATTAAAAACTATTTTAATGGACCACTTATGAAAAATGATTTGAGCGCTACTAACAAACTGGTTTTCAAATATGCTTCGGGCACCTCACTAAACCTACAAAAAAACAACAGAAAAAAACTACAGCAACAAATAACTGCAGACTATTTCAAAATCCCAGTTGGCCAATCACTAAGCAATTACTGGACTCCAGAGGAAACTCATTGGCTAGCGTTTTTTAACTCACTCACTCCTGGATCGATTGCTGAAATAAGCTGGCGTTTCGCAAAAGATCCGGTGTACCTGTTCAAAGCCAAAATAAGAAACAGAAAAAACTGTCATTTTTGTGAAGCTATTATAGCGAATGCTCGGCACATGGTCATTACATGTCCCCTAGCTGAAGAAATCTGGAAGATGGTTACAAAGGCCGCAAGTAAAATATGGAACAATAAAATTTTAACACAGAACTACATCATATGCGGATTAAAAGAGGATACCAATGAGGATAAATTAATAAATTACATTATTAATACTGCAAAATTCTATATATATACCCAAGCAGTTAATGCCATGAAAAACTTCATTTCGTAATGGTTATCAAAATGGTTTAAAAAACAGAATATTAGTAACATTCTCGTGTCATAAGGGAAAAAATTCGATCTCTACATTCAAGAAGCGGTGGTGTAAAAATCAGGTGGTGTGCTTTATTGATAGCAACGAAACACTAAAGTGGGGTAGTTTTTTTCAATCAGATTAAAACTATTCAATGGAAATTAATAATAATAAAAAACATTATAATTATAATTCCGATTTGCAAATTGTACATAGGTTTATGTAAATGAAATGTGTTATTTGTTGTATACCATTACTGTTGTAATAAATAATAATAATAATAATAACACACACACATGTACGCACACACTTAAGCACGCGCACAAGTAAGACAAACACGCACGAACGTATTCAGGCATGCACGCGCACACACACACCCATACGTAATCTCACGCATACACATGCACATGCACACAACCTCACGCACAAGCGCACGCACTCTCGCACGGGCGGACGCACGCATGTACGCACACACGCAAGTACGCACACACACAAACACACCAAAAAAAACACGCACGCACGCACGCATACATACACGCCCACATACGCATACACCCGCACATACACGCGCACACGCGCGCGGGAACTCGCAATCACATGCGCGTACACACCACACACGCAAGCACGCACAAGCAAATACGCACGCACACACGGACACACGCAATCACACGCGCACACACAACCACACGAACACACGCGCACACACTCACTCACGTCCGCACCCTCGCACGTACGCACATTCGCAAGCGCGCACACACAAACACACACACGGACACTCGCACGCAGACAAGCACGCACGTACCCACATGCACGCACTCACACACGTACACATGTAATCACACGCGCACATACGCATATACGCACACACGCACGTATCCACGCACGCAAGCATGCACACACGCAGATACGCACACGCACAAACATACACACACTCACGCACGCAGGAACCCACCCATGCACACACATGCACGCACACACATGCACGCACACACACGCACCTACATACGCTCGCATGCAATCGCACGCGCACACACAACCACACGAACATACGCGCACGCACGTACGCACACACGAACGTACGTAAACACGGAAGTACACAACGCACGTAGGCACACACGCACACACGCACACACACGCATACACACCTACATATACGCGTGCTCGCACGCACATACCCTTGTACGCACACACGCACACATACGTAATCTCACGCACACACATGCACACGTACACAACCTCACGCACAAGTGCACGCACTCGCGCACGGGCTCACACACGCAGGTACGCACACACGCAAGCACGCACACACAAACACAAAAATAAACGCACGCGCGTACACATAAATGCACGCGCACTTACGCACAAACACGCGTACACGCACGCGGAAACTCGCAATCACACGCGCGCGCACACTACACACGCAAGCACGTACACGCAAATACACGCACGCAGACATGCACGCACGCACCCCCATACACGCACGCACGGACATGCATACACGCACACACCGGCACACGTAATCACCCGCACACACGCATACACGCACACACGCGCACGCACTCGCGCACGTACCCGCGCACGCACTCACGCACGCACGCATGCACACACGTAAGCACGCACACAGGCACATATAAACGCACACATACACACACGCCCGCACACACATCCACGCACACTCACGCACACACACGCACTCATACGCACCCACACACTTACACACACGCGCACGCACGCGCACGCATTCACGCACGTACTCACACACGAACATACGCACACACGCACACACGCACATACGCACACACGCACATACGCACACACGCACATACGCACACACGTAAGCACGCACGCAAGCAGATACGCAAGTACGTTCACACGCAAGCACGCACATACGTAAGCACGCACGCACACAGACATACACTCACTCAAGCACACAGATACCCACCCTCGCACTCGCATGCACGCACACACCACACACACATACGCGTATGCACTCACGCATCCACTCACACACGCACTTATGCACATACGCAAGCACGCACACACAAACACACACGGACGCTCGCAAGCAGCCATGAACGCACGCACCCATATGCACGCACACATACGCACACACGTAATCACAAGCTCTCACACACTCACGCAAGCACGCACTCACGCACGCATGCACACACGCACGTACGTACATACGTAAGCACGCACATACGTAAGCACGCACACACACACCCACTCAAGCACACAGGTACCCACCCACGCACCCGCATGCATGCACACACACGAACATACACACGGACACACGCAATCACACGCGCACACACAACCAGAGGAAGACACGGGCACGCACTCACGCACGTCTACACACGCGCACGTACGCTCACACACAATCACGCACACACAAACACACAGACATGAACGCTCGCACGCGGACATTCAAGCACGCACCCGCGTTAACCCACACACACACACGCACACACGTAATCACACACACACACACACACACGCTCGTATGCACACAGATAAGCGCACACACACGCACGTACGCACACACATGCACGCGCACACACTCACACACGCGCACGCACTGGCGCACGCACTCCCACACGCACGCATACACACGCGCACGCACGCTCGTACACACACACACACAAGTAAGTACAAACATAAACGAACACACACCCACGTACTCACACACATGCTCTCACACACACGCATACATGAGCTCTCGAACGCAGGAATGTACGTACACACACGCATACACATTCATACCCGCAATCACACGCACGCACACACTCCTACGCACTCGCGCATGCACGCACACACACACGTACGCACACACTCAAGCACGCACACACATACACACATGCGCGCGCACACGCACACACACAGACGCATACACGCGTACGCACTCACGCACGCACGCACTAACGCATGTACGCACATACATAAGCACGCATATGCGCAAGCAGGGACACACAAACATACACATACGCACGCAGGCACCCACGCACGCATCCGCATGCACGCGCACACACTGCCACACGCACACACGCGCACATACTCGCACGCGCTCGCGTACGTACGCACACACGGACGTACGCACGCACTCAAGCATATAGGCACACAGACACACAGCGCCTTTATGAACACCTTGCAGCATAATTTGAAAGCTAAGATGCATTCTATAAAATTCACACTCACGCACGCACATTCGCGCCCTCACACAAACACATACACGCACACACATGCGCATACATCCGCGCACACAAACACGTGTACAGTCACCCACATGCATGCCCGCACACCCGCATGCACCCAAACACACGCATATACACGCACACACGGACACACACAACTACCCGCGCACACACGCACACACCCACACGCGTGCACGCACGCCCATGTGCGCATACACAAACACACTCGCACGCACGTAGGCACGCACGCACATGGATGAGCGTACACATACGCGCACGCACAATCAAACGCGCACACATACTTACACACACAAGCACACGCACACGCACGCACTCACACACAGCACATACACACGCACATGCGCACACACACGCGCACATACACACGAACACACGCTCACACACACCTACATGCACGCACATACATACGCGCATATACACGCACACACGGACACACAACCACACGCGCACACAGGGACACACGCGCACGCACTAACGCACGCATGTACACACTCACAAACTCACTCACGCAGACACGCACGCACAAGGGTGCGCATACACACACGCGCACACACAATCACACGCGATCACACACTCACACACACACAAGCTTACGCACACGCACACGCACACTCAGGCACGTACGCACACACGAAAGTTCGCTTACACATACACGCAGCGCATGCATGAACACCTTGCAATGTAATTTGAAAGCTAAGATGCATTCTGAAAAATTCCTTTCTTGTTCATACATAAAGTATCTCGCTATTTTCAAGAAAATACAAAACGATTGTAGCCGACAATCCCATCACACAAACATATCGGCAAACACACTAATCAGACATCTGCAAGCAAAACAAGAAGCACTCCCACAAAACCCAACCACCAACGAACTAGTGATGAAACACTCAAACGCACAAACTTACAAACACAAAATAAACGAACCAATATAGTTAGCCAAAACGCCAAGATACTAGAAAAAAGTAGCTTGATATGATCATTGTTTTCATATTTCGCTTGTGGAGTAAATGAGGTGAAACTGTCCACGTAAAACGTTGTGGATTGTGCATTGTGAGAATCTCAAGCATCGTTCCTCTAAGAGGGCCTTATTTCCAAAGGTTGGAGCAAGAATTTCTCAGAAGGGCTTTAAATGCTAGGACGATTTCGAGAATATATGCTTTATTTCAAGATGTTGGGTCAATATTCTGTCAAGAGAACCTTGGGTGTTAGGACATTTTTTTTACCCGATCCATTTGCTTTGCTGACAATAGCATCCTTCATTGTAGTTCATCTTAGTTTACTCATAATGGTAATGCACATTCTATCTCAAATCAAGGCATTAAAGCTGAAATGGCCATTTCAATCAACAAAGATCTTCAACGTAACCTTTAATGCTGAAGTAAGAATCTAGTTAAATTTAATGCTAATAAAACGTGTGTCCACCAAAATAGGTCGATCATTTCCAAGTATGAGTGACTTAGTTCATAGGTTTTCAGACACCATTACTATGTTGGAAATGATTATCTTTAAAGCTATTACGGGTTGACAATCTTCTGTCACCTACTAAAGCAGCTGCTCGTAAAATAGGCTTCTTGTACAGATCTAAGCAGTGCTTTACCTCTTGGCAACACTTTCTGCTGTATAAGGTCAAAATTCGACATCATCTAGAATATAATTTTTACCTTTGGGTTGGTGCTCCTCAATTCGCTGCCGATATAGTTGATAGTATTAAAAAAATATCGATTAGTCTTATAATTGACCCGCCTTTAACTTCTGACATACAGTCCTTTAAGCATAGAAGAATCGTTTCAGTTCTTTCTTTGTATTATCGATATTAAAATGGACATTACGCTGCTAAAGTACATTCTTGGATACCATCTCAGACCACCTTAATTAGGAATACCCGGTTTCGTTCTTCACCAGTATGCAAATCTCCACGTGTCGTACCAAACAAGCGCAATTCACACTCTTCTGTTCACTTATGATATGAAAAACTTAAGGTAACCCTTCTTAGGCAATTCAATATTCCCCTATTCATCCTCTTAAGCATTCCTAGGTGCTTTAGTTCAGTAGGCTAAACACAACCTGTTCAAGACAATTGTTGGAAGAAAAATTTCAAGAATCGTCCTTCAAAAAGATCTTAGATATTGTGACAATTTCAAGAATCATCCCTGCAAAAATGGCATTAGATGCTTGGGAACTAATGTACCAATACAACTTTAGATGTTAGGACAACATTAAGATCCTGAATATAAAGGGTAAAACGTAAGGGATAAAAAAGGAGATGAAGAAAAACAGAAGATGGAATAGATGGCGAAATTAGAAAGTAAGTCAATGAAAATGTGAAAAAAGGGATGAAGATAGGAAGCTATGAGATGAAAATAAAGAAAGGGGATTCAAGTGTAACAAAAAAATAAAAAAATAAGGTACGAAAATTAAGGGTTTTGGTGATTGTGTTCTTCAAATTGATGCCTAAACGTTCCAGAGAAATATCTTGGCACCGTAGCAACTTGCGCCGAAACGCTTTGGCGTCGAAGTGTTCTAGTGTCGAGACATTTTAACATCGAAATATCCTGGCACCAAAACATTTTGGTGCCGAAATGGTGGGGGGCGGAACCGATGACGCCAAATCGTCCTAAACCGGCATAGTTATGACAGTACGAGCATATAAGCGTTTTATGAATACACTACTACGTTGTACTGTAAAAGACAAAAAATTTTGCAGATTCAAAGTAAGTGGCTTAGATGATTATTTTTAACTGTATTTGACAGTTACCTTTTACCTAATTGTATGTCTTTTTGTATAGAAACATAGTAATAAAATTATCGGGTAATGAGAGCCAATGTCGCTCTGATTGCAAATTATTGAATGAGATATTTTATCTTATGTTTTAGATGCCAAGAAATAGAAAACGTACAACGTCAAAATCCGGTTGGCCATGGGACGCCTTTGTGCTAAAAAATCCATACAATACTATGAAGGAAAATTAGTACCCAAAATGTCACAACAATAATATTGTTGTTATATTATAACCTACCATATAGCACTTTAAAGAAACGGTACGGGTTAGCAATTGAGAATGGTAATCACTACAGCCGTCTCTTACAGCTGAGAGAAAACCTGTGTTCTAGGGTCTTACAGATTACCAATTTCGTAAAGCATGTTTGTTAATGGCTGAAGAACTTGGCGTTGAAAAAAGATTTAAAGTTGAAACGAAAATGCCTTGAAAAGACTAGTTTTATGGTTTTATGCGCCAACAGACTGAACTTAGATGTAACTATAAGAAAACCGGAAATTAAAGCATCAACAAAATAACTGGTTTTAACAAAACGGAGTGACCCAGTTCTTCAAAAATCTTAAGACGGTTTATGACTAAATTTAAATTTGAGTTGTAAAACATCTTGAAACGGACTGTTCAGACATAAGTGAATTTCATCCAGGAATATGGAGACAAGCTCCTTCAGCACAAGGATTCAATAACATTCCCAAGATGTTAAGAAAAAATGCAACCGATGCACAGGCGGCTAGAAGTGCGTTTTTTATTTCTTCGGAAGGGATGGTACCTTTTAATATGATAAATAATAAAAATTCAGCAAATGTTTAAGATATAAAAAGAGATCAAATCTGATAAACATTCAAAGAAATGAATATAAAAATCTTACATGTGTGCCAGGTACTCCTCTTACCCGATTTCTACCTTTCCATACTCTGGTAACCAAAACTTTTGCTATTGTACACTTTTTCACTTCTAGTACCAGATTTAAGATTGATTAAATTTTTCACGTTCCTTTTATCTTCTTCTTTAGCCACGCCAGAATTCACTGCAATTTCACCAATCTTTTATTGTGATCTTCATATTCTTCCAATCTGCAATTCCACAAAGTAGGTCAATCGCAATACAAGTCACTTAATGACATCATTCTCTCATTCGACATTCCACAATATTCATAATAACCAAATAAGTCGGTCGGGAATGAACTGAGGCCACCGGAGGCCAATTGGCACGTCCCCACTACACTTGACTCATGGCTTTCTATCATTCAGAAATAATCGTCGGGTTCGGGTTGGCATACCATCTGGCACTATTTTACCAACTAACACGGGCCGACTTCAGTCTTGGCTATGCCATTTAACATATATCGGCATAATAAGGACGCACCTTCAGATTACTCGAAAGAAAATGTTTGCGGTATTTGTGTAGACGTCGTAAAAAATAATGAGTTATGGTACCGTTTTAGAACATGTGGAAAATGGACCTATGTAGGGTGCTCTTGGTGTGATAATCCATCTGACTACGTTTGAATTTTTTGTTTGGGTATATAAATTAATACAGATTTGGAATATCTAAGTGATAAAAGCCATATTTTTATTGATAATGGGTTACTTAGTTAAGTATAGCAATACCAAATACATAAGTAAACTTTTTTTTTAAAATGATCAAAAATGTTAAACTGATGGCACCCATTGCACATATGGGAAAGTTCTAGCTCTCATCACCCGAGAGGAGGGATAATGGGAACGAAAGGAACATTTTCTTAATGTTAATTTTTTAAAGCTCTTTGTTGGTATAATAGAAATATGCATTTTTAACCCCCACCACGAACTGAGGGGTGTTATAAGATTAATCCGTCTGTGGCATCGTAGCTCCCAAACGGAGGAACCTATTTTGATTTGTTTTTTTATTTGTTTGAAAGGTGACTTGATCGAGAGTGTTTGATGGAAGGAAATCTGTTCAGCCGTTTGAAGATCATTAGCTCTTTTCTGGTTGAAGAAGAGACTTTTTTAGAGGTTTCTTGTTTCGGTTTTTTTTTAATTGTTACAAAATTTTGGCTGCTTGTTAACCAGCGACGCAAGCAGGGGGGTTTCATAAGTTTCATATGGTATATCTGTACGTCAGTGGCGTCGTAGCTCCCAAATCGAGGAACCGATTTTGATGTAGGTTTTTTTGTTTGAAACGTGAGTTGATCGAGAATGTTGTTAACTATCATTCAACAAAATCTGTTCAGCCGTTTAAAGATCGTCAGCTCCTTTCTAGTTGATGAAGGGATTTTTTTACTTTTTAGTTGTCTCGGGGTTCTTTAAATTTGTACAATATTTTTGATGTTTGTATTATTAACCACCCACGCAAACAGAGGGGTGTTATAAGTTTAACGTAGTGTATCTCTCTGTGACACCGTAGCTCCCAAACAGAGGAAACGATTTTGATTTTTGTTTGTTTGTTTGAAGGTTTCTTAACTGTGATTCAAGAAAATCTGTTCAGCCGTTTGAAGATCATCAACTCCTATCCAGTTTATGATAGATTTCTTTTCACTTTAGCTATTTTGTGACGGGGATTCTTTATATTGCTGCAAAATTTTCCCTGTTTGTATTATTAACCACAGACGGTCGGTCGGGAAAGAGCTGAGGACGCCGGAGACCAATTGACACGTCCCCACTACACTTGTTTCATCGTTTTCTATCATTTGGACCGATACTCGTCGGGTTCGGGTTGGCATACCATCTGGAACTATTTTGACAACTAATACGGCCGACTTCAGTCTTGGCTATGCCATTTAAAATATATCGTCATAATAAGGACGCACCTTCAGACTACTCATAAGAAAATGTTTGCGGTATTTTTGTAGACCTCGGAAAAAATAATGAGTTATGGTACCGTTTCAGAACATGTGGAAAATGGAAATCCAGCTGACTACGTTTGTATTTTTTGTTTGGATCTATAAATTAATACAAGTTTGGAATATCTAAGTGATAAAAGCTATATTTTGTTGATTATAGGTTACTTAGTTAAGTATAGCAATACCAACTGCGTAAGTAAACCTTTTTTTAAAGTGATCAAAAACGCTATACTGATGGCACCCATTGCACACATGGGAAAAACCCGAGAGGAAGGATAATGGGAATCAAAGGAACATTCTCTTAATGTTAATTTTTTAAAGCCCTCTGTTGGTATACTAGAAAGATGCATTTTTAACCCCCGGCTCAAACTGAGGGGTGTTATCAGATTAATCCGTTTGTGATATCGTAGCTCCCAAATGGAGGAACCTATTTTGGTTTGTTTTTTGTTTGTTTGAAAGGTGGCTTGATCGAGAGCGTTTTTAGCTATGATTGAAGGAAATCTGTTCAGCCGAGTTGAAGGAGAGACTTTTTTAGAGATTTCTTGTTTCGTTTTTTTTAATGCTGCTTGTATTATTAACCAGCGACGTACACATAGGGGTTTTATAAGTTTCGTATGGTGTATCTGTACGTCAGCGTCATCGTAGCTCCCAAATCGAGGAACCGATTTTGATTTAGATTTTTTTTTGTTTGAAACGGGAGTTGATCGAGAATGTTGTTAACTATGATTCAACAAAATCTGTTCAGTCGTTTAAAGATCGTCAACTCCTTTGTAGTTGACGAAAGGATTTTTTTACTTTTTAGAGGTTTTTGTTTGTCGAGAGAAACAAGGTGGGACCTTACCAAGTGTATAGGTTCTACAAAAATTGATTTAGAAAGAATGTAAATATATCGAACGTCTAGTCCCAGTGGGTAGATAAATTTATTTAGCCATAGTCCAGGCCAGATGCGGCCCAGAAAAAGAAATGCCTTGTTTCTATTCACCCTTGATGCGGGGTGAAAAGAAGCACATGTTATTTTCACGCTAGATTTGCTAATACGCCACTCCTAGGGTAATAGAAGCAGTGAAAACGTTTTTAAAAACATACCAAGACATTTCTTTACAGAGAAATATTGTAGTGTCTCAAAAGTGTAATGTGAATATATTCGCAATAATGCAAATTTAAGAAAAAAAGATCACTAAGGGACGCACCTTGACTTTACTGACAATAATGCTACCCTTACTCTAATTAATTACTTCCCTTACATTGACTTTCTTGGCAATAATTAAAACATTAGAACTTATTTACAAGTCTGATATTTAAGTTACACGCAAACCTCAAATCTGATAAACAGAATTGGCCGTCTAGTGATAGCTATGCCGTGTTATGTGAATGAGATAGGATTGGATGAGATTAAACAACGAAACTACTCAAATTAGAATTAAGGAGCTTTGCGAAATTATTGTTCAACCCGTTAATGTGCTAAATTGGGAAAGAACCACCAAGAAAATCCAGTTTGTTAATACATCAGTAATTGCACAAATACATTAATACATCAAAGAACAAAAAAAACAAAGAACGGGTTCAATATATAACAAAACAACATTAGATAAGGTTAAAATGCGTACAAAATTAGAAGATTAAGGAACAAAAAATAAAAAGCAGTTTAGCAAGACACGAACACAACAAAAAAATAAACGGTGAAATCACACCCACAATTGTGTCGTAAATAAATAGGAATCAAAATTGTAACTCTAAACATGTAGCTCTGTAGAGCCAATCATGCCGGTCTTTGAGTAAATAAACAAATAAGAAAATAATAGTGCAGATTACGGTACATATAAAATATAACACACAGTAAAATTAAACAGGTAAAATAAGGTAACCGCGATGCAGTTTAACTACACTTAGACAAGTACAAAAGAAATAGGTAAGGAATTTACACATACACAATTGTATAGTGAATAATAAAAGCACAAAATACATAAGTACAAATACAACAAATTACAGATAAAAAGACAAACAATTCTAAATAAGCCAACTGAACCAAAGGCACTTAAAAAATTCATTAAAACAAAGCTTTGCAAGTTTGAATGACTGCGTTAGAAAATACAGCACCCCTTTCTCAGCTTACACATTTATCTATACAAAACACTAATAACAGATTCGTTTAACAGTAAAGATGGAATTTGAAGTGTTTTTAATGTCATCTGGGCCTGTGTCTGTAAACTCCGGTCTCGTTTATAACGAATTAACGGAGGTCTAGCGGGTCACGTTAGTCCACGCATTAATACCTCTACACAAATATTAATAAAGAGTCAACAATTCCAAATCATACTAGCAATGAGGGGCACGGTACTGTCTGATTTCAACTTAATGAGCGTGCTTGCGAGATGGCGTATTCGCACTTAAATTACTAACCTTTGTTATCAAATGAAAATTCTGTGCAATTCAATAACTCGTGGTAATTAAATAGAAACTCCTTTCAAGGCAATGATTGATTTTTAATAGGTTACGTAGGCTTGTTGAATTGTTTGCTGCGAGCTGCAATTTACATTAAAATACGTACTTACGTTTGAATATAATCCTTTAAGTAACCACTTGATCACCAATACTTAACGCCGTTTAAACCTAAGACGGTAACGATTATTTATAGATATATTGTTTACACGCCCGCTTAAACTTACATTAAAAACAACACAGAAAGAAAAAAAAACAAATTCGCGATTTTAGTTTTACAGAAATGTACACGATAAAATATTTATAGACAGAATGGTTTACAGTGAGGGTGTGTAATTGAACAATCAGATCGATCCGACCTAAATCGAAACTCTAACTGCCACTAACTGTTCTTACTCCCCAAATCCACCCCCGTGTTTAAGACAAGAATTATTACGTGGGAATATTTTCATATTCATTACTAAAAGAAGTATTAATTTTTAAAATATGCACTCGTACGTAACAAACCCTATATCTAGGTCTCGAATTTCAAAGTATCAAACAAAGATTTATTTTGATTTGCTATATGATCCGATGTAATTAATTGCTAACGGCGACGTTTTTACCCCAAGAACGTGTGTATAGAAATTTTCAACGGTTCGTCACGATTTTTCGGTAAATGCAGTTTCTAGAGAACACCTGTTTTCTACCCCAACACATGTTTTTTCTTTTCAACCTTTACTCAAATATCAGTTCCATAAAATACATAAAATAAAGTATCAAGAAAAACGTTATCAAATTACGACTTATTACCAACATATTAAAACATATTATTTATCTTTTCTTTCGCTGTAACAATTCCGATTTAAAAATTTTTGGTACAATCAAATTTTCTCGGTCCGCTACCTACAATATCAGCCTTGATTAAAAATTAAAGAGGAAATATTTTTACAGTAGGTAGTGAATGTGTATTTCTTTAAATAAACGTATACTTATTATAGATTATTTAGTACAAAACTAGAACGAACTTAAAAACTTTTTCTAAGAAAATATGTTATCTTATTGATATGGATAAATCAGTCAACAGTATCGTGGATTGGAAATCTTAAAAGTTGTCTTTTACTTTTATTTTTATCCTTACTATTCAAGTCCTCCACTGAAACAATTTTCCGATTATCTGGTTGTAAGAAAAAGGGATACATCTGGAATATCAGGAAAAGCATACATGAATCCAAAATTCGATTTGGTGTTCTTGCTTCGTACGAATGTTCTTTCTATCTCTTCTAGACTTTTCTCGATGTGTGTAACTTGTCCTATCTTTTTTTTGCTGAACTCTGTGTTTCAAAACCGACAACCAACCACATGGACACTTCAATGCCTTCTTCTCCTACAAGATAAACGTCATTGAAAAATTCCATGCTCTTTAACCCCTTCGGTACAGCCCCCATCCTGCTTTTCATCTCTTTCGATTCCATCTTCATCAGCTCTTTCTTTACCTTGGTATTCTTCCTGACAACATTCATCTGACAATCCTTCTTCTTCCACAAAATCTTCCGAGCCAATGCTGCTATTACTTTTACTTTACTTTATTTCTTCCCCGGAAACATTGGCTCGCCATCGTTTAATGTTTTGACGCAGCCTGGTGCTCAGTATATCTTTATGGTGTTTTATAAAACTGTGTGCAAAATCACCACCTGGTAAGTTATCTTTGAATTTCGTAATAATTTTTCCTCTTCTGTCCACATATTTTTTTACCACCTTTCTTAAACCATAACGATCTAAGGATAGCGCCCCAGTCACTACATGTCATTAGTTGACTCATAATCTTTTTCCGCAAATAGTAGTCGAGTTTACTATTAGTTTCGTTATGAACGAATACGTTCAAAACAGATATGTAATTAATAATTTTTAATTGTCGAGTTTGTCCTTAAGGCCTTAAGGCGGGATTTTTGTTATGTCGATAAAGAAAGAACGGAAAAAAGGATTCCGTACCTCTATGCAGGCTGTCTATATAACAGTTGTCCCCGTTCAATGGATTGGATTCTTAGTTGATCCTGGTTAGGTTTTTTGTAACGTTTCTGTAAATAAAGGAAAGTTTGTAATGGGTGAATAGAAACACGCGAATCAATAGAAACACATGTTTCTATTCACCCAAATCTAACCTTCAACGACACTTTTTTTTTAAATGCTCGTTATTTTAAAAACCAGAAAAAAATCCGAAAAAACACAAAGCACTCCTGGAAACTACAATAAATAAAGCATATTATGGGAAAAATTTGGAGTTGTTACCTGAGTCTTTCCCTTCGATCACAATAAAGCTTTACGGACAACAATTGGTGGGTAATAATCACTGATACGTAAACAACTGAATAGGCTATGTTGCCATTGTTTCAGAAGCGTGTGTACCCATGAAATATGTTGACAAACTTAAAAACAAAGAATTCATATGGTTGAACTTCGCTTGTAGAAGTTACAATAACTTTGACCACTTTTGTTTCTGTTTACATTGCAGTTTCTATCCATCCGGTTTTACGGTATCTATTCGTTCTCTCAAAGTAAAGCGTATACGAAGATTGTGTGAATTATTCAATGTATGCTTGTGGAAACGTACCGAGGGATTGGAAGAGCGCAGTCATTGTGTCACTGTATAAGGGTAAGGGGAACAAGAGTAATTGCAGGTACTCCAGAGGAATAAGTTTGCTCAGTGTAACTGGTAAAGTATTTGGAAGAATACTGATTGTAACTGACGAGAAGCTACACGAACGAAGGTTTAGGATATGCAGGGTG
Source organism: Vesta saturnalis (assembly GCA_036346205.1). Lineage (NCBI taxonomy): Eukaryota > Metazoa > Arthropoda > Insecta > Coleoptera > Lampyridae > Vesta > Vesta saturnalis. The sequence continues at coordinate 166,379 of JARFJB010002180.1, forward strand.
GCTTCGTGCCAGGGAGAGGATGTGTTCATCAGATGGTTGATCTCCAGCAGGTGATCGGAGAGTGTTTAAGTGTAAAAAGAAAGCTGTACTGTGCGTTTATAGATCTGGAGAAAACACACGACAGAGAGGATAGGGAGAAACTGGGGGAAATATTAAATGAATATGACGTAAATAAAGGTCCAACAAACGGAATAAGGGCAGTATACAGCGGTAGTTGGGCATTTGTTAGGATGTGAGAACGTGTGAGTAAATACTTTAATATTGAACAAGGAGTGCGACAATGCTGTGTGATGTCACCGTGGGTGTTCAATGTACACATGGATAAATGCGTTAGGCAAACATGTACCCATACAAATAGTGTAATGGTTGGTGACGTAAATGCACGAGTTCTGGTTATGCAGATGACACAGTCTTATTAAATGGCAGTGCGTATGAGCTACAAACTGCTCTGAGGAAGTTTGAGACAGTATGTGAGAGCAAGGATGTAAACGTAAACGTGAACAAAACTAAGATTGTGGTGTTTAATCGGGAAGATGGAAAGGAGAGTAGAGTATTTACTCCGCAAGATGAAATTGTGGAAAAGTGAACGAATTGGTATATCTGGGTGGAATGTTTACTGCAGATGGTACAATAGACGGCGAGATTGGACGAACGGTCAATGATGGAAGGAACGTGATTGGAAGTATGTGTACGTGTTCGTTCCGTCAGTACTGTATGTAAGTGAGACATGGGTATGTCAAGAAAAGCACGAAAGAAAAATGAATGCCGTGGGTATTAGATTCCTGAGAAGCGCATGTCGTAAAACGAGAAGGGATAAGATAGATAAGAATGAGTGTATGAGGACGGAGTCTGGTTAGGAAAAAACCATGTTGGATAGATGTGAAAGTAGTACATTACGTTGGTTTGGTCACATTAAGAGAATGAACAACTCAAGATTAAGGAAGCAAATATATGTGGGTGAGGTTAGAGGTAAGACCGGGCCTGGTAGGCCGCAAAACTTGGACGAATGTAGTAAAATGTATGATAAAAGAAAGAAAGAGGGAGTTTTAAAAATAAAAGAGCATGTCAGAAACAATGTATGAATTTTGCGGACGCTAATGAGGTATGCAGAGATAGGAAAGCATGGCAAAAGATTGTGAATGAAAAATAAGTAAGAGGCAGGGATAGTTTTGCCTACCCGCAAGGGAATGGCATGAAGGTTATGTTGTATGTTATGTTATGTTATGTTATGTTATGTTATATTATGTTATGTTATGTTATGTTGTTATGTTATGTTAATGTTATGTTATGTTATGTTATGTTATGTTATGTTATGTTATGTTATGTTATGTTATGTTATGTTATGTTATGTTATGTTATGTTATGTTATGTTATGTTATGTTATGTTATGTTATGTTATGTTATATTATGTTATATTATGTTATGTTATGTTATGTTATGTTATGTTATATTATGTTATGTTATGTTATGTTATGTTATGTATGTTATGTTATGTTATGTTATGTTATGTTATGTTATGTTATGTTAGTTATGTATGTTATGTTATGTTATGTTATGTTATGTTATGTTATGTTATGTTATGTTATGTTATGTTATGTTATGTATGTTATGTTATGTTATGTTATGTTGTGTTGTTATGTTTGTTTGTTGTGTTGTATGTTGTGTTGTGTTTGTTGTGTTGTGTTGTGTTGTGTTTGTGTTTGTTTGTTGTGTTGTGTTGTGTTGTGTTGTGTTGTGTTGTGTTGTGTTGTGTATGTGTTTGTGTTGTGTTGTGTTGTGTTGTGTTGTGTTGTGTTGTGTTGTGTTTGTTGTTTGTGTTGTGTTGTGTTGTGTTGTGTTGTTGTGTTGTGTTGTGTTGTGTTGTGTTGTTGTTGTGTTGTGTTGTGTTGTGTTGTGTTGTATTGTGTTGTGTTTGTGTTGTATGTGTTGTGTTGTGTTGTGTTGTGTTGTTTTGTGTTGTGTTGTGTTGTGTTGTGTTGTGTTGTGTTGTGTTGTGTTGTGTTGTGTTGTGTTGTGTTGTGTTGTGTTGTGTTGTGTTGTGTTGCGTTGCGTTGCGACGCATCGCGTCGCATCACGTCACGTCGCGTCACTTCACATCACGTCACGTCACGTCACGTCACGTCACTTTACGTTACGTTACGTTATGTTATATTATTCGAGGAATCGTAACTCCCAAACGGAGGTGACTTGATCGAGAGTGTTCTTAGCTACGATTCAAGAAGATCTGTTCAGCTCTTTGAAGATCATCAGCTCCAGGTTAGGATTTTTTAACTTTTTAAAGGTTTTTTATTGTTTCCGAGGATCTAAAGTTTTACAAAAATTTCACTCTTTGTATTATTAATCACCGACGCAAACGGAAGAGTGTTATAGGTTTAACGTTGTGTATCTGTGTTTAATAGGTGACTGGACCAAGAGTGTTCTTAACTATGATTCAAGTAAATCTATTGAACCGTTTGAAGATCATCAGCTGTTTTCTGGTTTCAGGGTTTTTTTGTTAAGGATTTTTTAAATCTTTATAAAATTTTCGCTGCTTGCATTATTAACCACCGTCGCAATCAAAGGGGTATGGTAAGTTTAACGTGGTCTATCTGTGCATCTGGGTATCTATTTGTGGGATCGTAGCGTCCAAACGGAGAAACCGATTTATTTTTTATTTGATAGGTGACTTGATCGAGAGTATTCTTAGTTAAGATTCAAGAAAAGTTGTTCAGTCCTTTGAAGATCATCTCGTTGTAAGAACCTGCTTTTAGAGACTTTGGGCGGATTTTCAATTTTTTACAAAGTTTCACAGTTTGTATCGTTAACCAGCGACGCATACAAAGGATGGTATAAGTTTAACGTGGTGTGCATGTGTCAGTGGCGTCGTTGCTCCCAAACGTAAGAACCGATTTTGATTTAGTTTATTTGTTTGAAAAGTGGATCGAGAATATTCTTAGATAGATTCAATAAAATTTGTTGAGCTGTTTGAGGATCATCAGCTGTTTTCTCGGGTGATTAAGGGAATTTTTTCCTGTTAAAAGTATTTTCTTTGTGTCAAATTTTTACAAAACGTCCGCTACTGATGTTATTAACCACCGACGCAAACGGAGGAGTGTTACAAGGTTAACGTGGTGTATCTGTTATCTGTCTATGGGACCGTTTCTCCCAAACAGAACAACCGATTTTGACTTAGTTGGTTTTGTTTGAATCCAGAGTGTTCTTAGCTATTATTCATGACAATCTGTTCAGCTGTTTGAAGATCGTCGGCTGTTTTCTAGTTGATGAAGTGATTTTTTTTTATGTTTTTGTTGTGTCAGGGTTTTGTAGTGCTTATATTATTAACCACCGATGCAAATAGACGTGTGGTATAACTTTATCGTGGTGTATCTCTCTATCTGTGTATTTTTCATGGAGGATCCGATTCTGACCAATATTTTTGTTTGCTGGAAGCATGACTTGATCGAGAATGTTCTTAGTTATGATTCAAGAAAGTCTGTTCAGCCGTTTGAAATCAGCTGTTTTTTAGTTGATGAACGGATCTTTTTTACTTTTTACAGTTTTTCGTGTCGAGAGTTTTTTAAATTTTTACAAAATATTCGGCGCACTTGTTATTAACAACCGTCGCAAATAGAGAGGTATTATAAGTTTAACGTGTTTATTTGTTTATCAGTCTGTCGTATCGTAGCTCCCAAACTTGATTTAATGGGCTCTTATCTATGATTTAAGAAAATCTGTTTAGCCCTTTGAAGATTATCAGCTCTTTTCTAGTTGATAGGAAGACTTTTTTACTCTTTGGAAGTTCTTTTCTGTGTCGAGAGTTTTTCAAGCTTTTATAAAGTTTTCGCACCGACACAAACCAGAGGTGTTATAAGTTTAAGGTAGTGTGTCTGTGTACCTGTCTGTGTTTGTTTTTAAGGTGACTTGATTGAGATTGTTCTTAGCTTGATTCAAGAAAATCTGTTCAACTGTTTGAAGATAATCAGCTGTTTTCTAGTTGATGAACGAATATTTTTTATTTTTTAGAAGTTTTTATTGTGTCCGGGTTTTTTTAATTTTTAACAAAATTTCTGCTACTTGCATTATTAACTACCGACACAAAGAGGGGTATTGTAAGTTTAACGTGGTATATTTGTGTATCTGTCAGTGACATCGTAGCTCCTAAACGTAGGAACCGATTTTGATTTAGTTCTTTGAAAGGTGAGAGTGTTCTTAGTTATGATTCAAGAATATCTTTCAGTCGTTTGAAGATCATCAGCTGTTTTCTAGTTGATTAAGGGATTTTTTTATTTTTCAGTCGTTTGCTTGTGTCGGGTTTTTTAATTTTTTTATTAACCAAGGAACTGCTCTTGATTTAGTTTTGTTTTTTGTTTTAAATGCGACTTGATCTAGAGTGTTTTTAACTATGATTCAAAAAAATATGTTCAACGTCTATTTTCTAGATGATGAATGGTTTTTTTTACTTTTTGAGGGTTTTTTTTCTAATTTCTATAACATTTCCGCTGCTTGTGATTATATAGATAAATATCGAAGGTCAAGAAGTACCAAAACTAAGTATATTTATTTATCGCTTTCCCTTACGTAACTCCAATTTCCCCACACTTCCCCACCATTCTTATAGAACATTTTATATTAACACTGAATGAATGAATGTTAAAACGGCAATTCTCGATAAAAACTAGTAATTTTAAAGGTGATGGTTAGTACTTATAAATAATTGGCTCAAAATTAGTGTTACGATACAAATTAAATTTGACAGATTTTAATTTAGATAATAATTTTCAACAAAGACAACCGATTTGGTGTGAATGCAATTGCCAGTATTAAATACCATTAACTGAACACGCTGAAATAATAATAATAATCATAGCCTACTTTTTATGTATACTTTAATTTCGTGGTTTTAATTTTTTTTTAATTTACACATAACCTGGACGAGACTTGGTGATAATATAATTAAAGAGAGATTAATTAACGCTTAAAATAATTAATTTTATTTAATTAAAAAAGCACGTGCGCCAAATGCCCAATTTTTTCTACGCTCGTTCTTGGTTAACAAGTTTAAATTAATTTTTTCTTGATTTAAAATTGAAGTTAACGGAAAGTAATTTGTTTCTGTACTAACCATATGCTGCCGTGTTTGGTATGAATTTCACATTAATCGATCTACCAAATAGAAAACTATTTTATGAATAAACCGCGTGCGAGTATTAACAATTGTATATAAAATCTTAATTAAACTAACTCTACGTAATGCATAATTTATGTCTTAATTAACGGCAGCTGTAAAGTGGTACACACACAGTGTGCGGCGACTTTCAAATTTTATTCTTCCATGACCACCTCATAGTGCAGGTTTAACTATGACTAGCTTTTCTTTTGTTTAGACCAAGATTGGGCACACTTGATCTTTAAAGTGACTTTGCAACTGCTTTTTTTATAATTAATTGCATTTGGAAAGTTTTAGAAACATGACATAACCTTAAAAAATGTATGTTTGGGTTCGCTAACAGAACAATGCACGAAACGCATATTTATGTATTTTAGAATAGCCTACCAAGATTTGATTGAGAATAATAATTTATCTAGCGATGACTGATGCCCGTCGATTTGTTACATGTCAAAAGTGCTAAGATTGCTTACTCCCCGCCGTTTAAAAGTCGTCAGGGCCTACTGAGTTCTTTGCTCCTTGTTCTAAACATTTTTTTTAGAGTAACTGTTTTTGTATCCTTCATTTCCGGTAATTTTTGATGAATATTGGCGGATTTTTACAAGTGTTGAAAAAAGAGTCATAAGAACTACTAGTGAACATATTTCATCAAGATTCCATGTACTCAAACCACTCATCTATAAATCAAGTTTATGCCTGCTAACGTCACAACAATTTCTTGAAGAAACCTTTAGGCTATGAATACGAGAACAGCCAAACGAGCAAACGACGCTTCTCTATAAATTCATTGCCACTGAAAAGTCAAAGCAATAAAATATTTTACTAGGACTTCATTTAATCAATGCATATACGTAACATATAGACCTCATGATTTATAAAAGAGTGAGAAAAAAATGTCGTTAGTGTTAATTAGCTAAAAAAGTATCATTAATTGTCTTTTAATCTAATAAATAAATTGTTATTAATGACATCTACTGTGTATGATTTATTTTAAAATGCATTAAAGTAATATATACTAAGCCAAAAAGAGACGAAAAAAAGTTAATAAGTTAGGTCCGCTAAAGTTCATCATTCATGTAATTCTGTACCTGGACCACGCCCAATACTATCTGTTTTGGGCTCATCTGGTTTTTGGATAACTTTAGCTTGATTGTATTCGAGCCGAAAACCAAAGAAGTTAATTTAAAGTAGAATTCTCTGTTATAAATTGGGGTGAGCTAAAAGAAAAGATATTTGCGGATATGTAAACCTATTAAATAGTGCTCATGAAGCAGAACTCGCATCATAACTAATACACTTCAACTTCGATTAATTTCATGCAGAATAACGATAGCTTTGTTAACAAAAAAATGTGAGAATATTAACGTATAAAATGCATAGATTTATTCATCAAATCGGAGGTGCGATACTTTACATGTATAAAAAGATATTCACTACTCGCCTTAATTAAAACAAATAAAAGCAAGCTAGAGGTTAAAGCCACCACAAGAAACAAAAAAGTTGCTGTTATTTCAATACTGCTAGCGGTCCGAAGATGGAAAATCGCAGTTTGCCGAACATTGCCAAATTAAATCTGCAATAATTTAATTGGTTTTTTTTTAAATCAATCGAAAATTAAAGTATCCGTCAAATTTTGGACTAGTACAATTTAGTAGATCATAAGTCATAATTGAAGTAGAGCAAACACAAGCAACGAATTAGAGGTATAACGGAATTTCAAAAGGAAAATCTGCTGAGCAGGTACCCTCAACTAGGGCTAAATGCATAAAAAATGTGTTTTTTTTTTTAATAAGTCTGGAATTATCAAAGAAGAAAATCTGCAAAATTAACTAAGATTCTTTGAATCCTTGTAACATGTAAACCATATTTACCGATGTCCCTCTATCAACGGGTAAACGAATTCTTTTTTTTTTGGTAATAAAGTGCGTACATTTATTCATCTAATCTAAGGCGAGATACCTTAATCTAATACTTACATGAAAACAAGCTAAAAATTAAGTCACCACAGGAAACAAAAAAGTTGTAGTAATTTCAATAGTGCTAGCGGTCTGAGTATGAAAAATCACAGTTTGCTGAACATTGCCAAATTAAATCTGTAATAATCCAAATATTTTTTAAAGTCGTTCGAGATTTAAACAATCCGGCATATTCTTCACTAGGGTAGTCTGCTAGATCGAAGGTTTGTGCAGATTAATTTAGTAGAGCTAGAGCAAAATTTTAAGAAAAAGTAATGAGTACCACAACAAATTAAAAAAGTTGTAATTATTTCAATATTGGAAGCAATCCGAGGATGGCAAATCGCAGTCTGCCGAACATAGCCCAATTAAATCTGCAACAATCCAAATAATTTTTTAAGTCTTTCAAAATTTAAACTGTCCGTCATAGTCTTCACTAAAGTAACGTAATCCAAACATTTTTTTTTAAATCATTCGAAATTTAAAGTTTCGTCGTATTCTAGACTGGAGTTATCTGGTAGGGTGAAGGTTTATGCAGATCAATTTAGTAGATTATAAACCATAATGGAGGTAGATCAAGCACAAGTGACGAATTGGAGGTAAGGGGGAATCTCGAATGATAAGCAGGCCAGCCAGTACCGTCAACGGGGGCTAAGTGAATCAAAAGGAGTAATTTTTGCAATAAGTTTGATAATATGTACGTATAATATGCATATATGTAATGCTCACATCTGAGGTGAAATACTTTTATCCAATACTTATATAAAACCATAAACATATTAAGTACTTGTCTTAATTAAAACAAATAAAGACAAGGTAAAGGAATTAAAAAACAAAATGTTGAGTACCACAACCAATTACAAATTGTAGTTATTTCAATACTGCTAGCGATATGAGGATGGCAAATCGCAGTTTGCCGAACACTGCCAAATTAAATATTACTTTAGTCATTGAAAATGTAAACTTTCCCTCATATTCTTCACTGGAGTAATCTGGTAGGGTGAAGGTTTATGCAGATTAATTTAGTAGGTCATAAACAATAATAGAGATAGAACAAACACAAGTAACGAATTGGAGGCATAGCGGAATCTAAAAAAGAAAACTGGTGTGCAAGTACTGTCATCTGCAGCTAAGTTTTTTTTCTTTATGATTGTGGACCTGAACAGGCTAAATTTGGCCTATCGTGCTAAAGCACTCAAGAACACTTAGGAGGATGGATAGAGGGATAATGAAATGCCAATAGATGCCTATGAACAGCTACCTTAAATTATCTCATGTCATAAGTAAGAGGAAAACCGAAACTTGGGAGATCATTCCAGAGTTTAGAATCCATGTAGAAAAATGTGGATTGCGCCCGTTTGGTATGACAAGTGGAGATTTGTACTGCATACTGATGATGTGAATGAGCGAACCGAGTGTTTCTCGCAAAGATTGTATCAAAGAATATAATTCAGCAGCACAATAACCGTTGTAATAACGATAATACAAAGAAAGAACTGAAACCATCCTTCTATGCTCAAGAGACTGTATGTGAGAAGTTAAGGACGGGTCATTTATAAGCCTAATCGCTCTCTTTTGAATACGATCAACGATATCGAGAGCGTATTGGGGAGCACTAACCCAGAGGTGAGAATTATATTCCGGATGAGGCCGGATTTGGGCTTTATACAGCAGAAGGAGTTGTCGAGAGGTAAAGTACTGCTTAGATCTGTACAAAAAGCCTATTTTACGAGCAGGTGTTTTGGTAGCTGACAGCAGATGGTCAACCCATGAAAGATTTGAAGATACAGTCATATCCAACAGAGTAATAGAGTCTGAAAACTTAAGAACTGAGCCATTCATACTTACAACAGGAAATGATCGATCCTTTTTGGAGGACACAAAGCAACACTGAGTTTTGTTAGCATTAAATTGAACTAGATTATTGCTTTCCCATTCGAGAATACGTTGAATGTCTTTCTTGATTGAATTTGCCATTTCAGCTTTAATTTCTTGATTTGACATAGAAGGTGGATTATCACTATGAGTAGACCGCGATGAACTACAGTGAAGAGTGCTATCGTCAGCAAAGCAATGTATGGGGTTAGTTGTTGAAGAAATAAGGTCATTTATGTGCAGCAGAAAAAGTGTAAGCGCTATAACGGATCCCTGTGGTACGCCCGCGTTAATGCTAACTTCTTTTGAAAAAAATCCATCAACTACGACACTTATTCGTCTTTTATCAAAGCAACTAGAAACCCAGTTGATGAGAGTATCATTTAACCCAAACGAGGTGAGTTTGGCAAGTAAACAATTACGCCAAACTTGGTCAAATGCCTTCGAGATATCTAAAGCGACTACAACTGTTTCACCGGACTGCTCTACTGTATTGTTCCAAACTTGGGTCACATATGAAAGAAGATCACCTGTTGAACGACTTTGCCTAAACCCATATTGGTGGTCACTAAGGAGTTTGTTAGTTTCAAGGAACGTGAGCAGTTGCTGATTGATGGCTTTTTCCATGATTTTAGACAAAATGGAAGTGATGACAATTGGTCGGCAGTTTGAGGGATCGGTCTTATCGCCTTTTTTGCTAACTTCCGTGATGAAGGGAATTCCCCAGAAGACATAGAGATCGTATAGAGCTTAGATAGAACTGGTACTAGTTCGGGGAACATTTCTTTAAGACAATAGCTGGAATATCGTCTGGGACAGTCACCTTATTGAGATCAAGCCTACTGATGATCGATTCCAAGAGCTTATACCGAAAATGAATTGGTTTCATAGCGTATGAAGAAGAGTTGACTAGGGGCACATCTTTTCCAGAATCATTGAGACACGAGTTTGATGCAAACAAATCCGCAAAAACGTTGGCTTTGTCTACAAAATCAGCAACTACCGATCCGTCAATAGATGTCAGGGGGGGAAATGAAGATGTTCCAAAGTCTTTACTAATGGCTTTAGCTAAAGACCAAAATTTACGACTGCCTAAAGGAGATGTAGCTAGTTCATTGCATTTTCGTTGTTCGAACAACTTTTTAGTTTTAGTGATGAAACTTTTGCAGATATTTATAGCACCAACGTATTCTACATGACTGTCGACCGATTTATTAGATTTCCATTTAATGTAATATTTGTTTTTTAAAGATATTGCATCAGCACAAGCCTTATTGAACCAGGGTTGGGAACGTGAATGACCTATATGGTACTGTTTTTTGGGAATATATAACTCCATTCCCATGAGGATGACTTCAGATACTGAAAGAGCGATGTCCGAAGAAGAGGACGACTTAAAACAATATTCACGCCATGGAAAGGTTGCAAAGAAATCCCGTAAATTACTCCATCGAGCTGACTTAAAACACCACAAGGTTCTATCGGTTTTGTGAACAACAGTGGAATTAAGTACAGTAGAAATGATTTCTATCAGACAATGGTCGGAAAGACCTAAAGGCGGAAGTTTTATAAACAAGAGGGTTTGATGTAAGAAAGAGATCTAGAAGATGTGGAGTATGGTTAGGGTTATCAAGGATTCTTGTGGGTTCAGAAATCATTTGTGTGAGATCACATGAAATAGCATATGTTTCTGTACTATGACCAGCAGGATTTGTAGTAGATGAAAACTGAAGCCAATTAGAGTTATGAACATTGAAATCGCATACAATTGAGATATCGCAAGATGGACACTGAGACAGGAGTTAGTCAACTTTCATACTAAGGTAATCGAAGAAGGCTCATATAGAAACAAAATATCAGGTTGCAATTGTTCAAGATGTTGGTGAATAGCATTAAGATTAGACCTGATACCGCGGATGTTGCAGTAGTGAATCTGAAAATTGATACTTTCGATGACCGAGGTCGTATGGGCCCTGCCCTCCCGGACATCCGAATGGGGCAGGATTTTACGTCCGGAATTTATTACCCTAGAAACCACAGCCATCTTATTTTTTAATTTGGGAACTTTTAATCCGATAGGAAGACGGAGAGGGCGAGAAGGAAGAATAAGGATGAGAATAGATTAAGGATGAAGGAAAAGGTATCCGGCAGCCCTTACCGAGCTCAGAAAATCGGAGACCCAATATTAAGGAGCCCATAGTAAGGGTGGTGGTACCTACCCGGCTGGCATGGAGTATACATGCCGGCCACAATTCAAATATTTTTTTAAATCATTGAAAATTTCCGTCATACTCCTTACTCGAGTAATCTAGTAGAGTGAAGGTTTATGGAGATAAATTTAGTAGATTATAAACCATACTAAAGCTGAAGGAAGTATAAATCAACAAATATAAACTCAGATTTTTTGAATCCTTGTAAAATATAAACCGTATTTACCGTTGTCCCTTCATCAATGAGTTTTTTTAGTAATTATATGCGTATAAAAAGCATACATTTATTCGTCAAATCTGAGGTGAGATATTTTATCTAATACTTACATAAAAACATAAACACGCTAATTACTTTCCTTAATTAAAACAAATAAAAACAAACTAAAGGTTAAAAGCTACCATAACAAGCGAAAAGGTTGTAATTATTCTAATACTGATAGCGATCTGAGGATCGCAAATCGCGGTTTGCCGAACATTGCCAAATTAAATCTGTAAGAATCCAAATATTTCTTTAGTCATTCCAAATTTAAACTGCCCGTCATATTCTTCACTAGAATGATGGTTTATGCAGATCAATTTAGTAGATTACAAACCATAATAGCGCTAGAGCAAACACAAGTAACGAATTGGAGACATAGCTAAATTTAATAAAAAAAGCGGTACGTTATTTCAGTACTGCAAGCGATCTGAGGGTGGTAAATCGCAGTTTACCGTACACTGCCAAAATTAAATCAGCATCAATCCAAATATTTTTGTTTAAATCATTCGAAATGTTAACTATCCGCCATAGTCTTCACTAAAGTAATGTGGTGGTAGAGTAATGGTTGATGCAGACCAATTTAATAGGTCAGAAACCATAATAGAGGTAACTAATTGGAGACATAGCGGAATCTCAAAATGAAAAGCTAATGTGCAGGTAGCTGTCAACTCGCGCTAAGTGATTTTTTATCCCTCTATCAATGGATACCCGAGTTTTTTTTTTGTAATTAAATACGTATAAACGTATATTCTTTAACCTCACTTCGCGGAATTATATATTTAATAGCACCAATGTTTTAAATACAATATAATTGTAGAAGTATATTGTAATTAAAACATTAATATCGATTATATACGTATAAATTGCATATATTTATTCATCAAATTTAATAATATTATATATTGTCTTAATTAAAACAAATAAAAGCAAGCTGAAGGTCAAAGATTACCATAAACGAAAATGTGTAGTTTGTTCAGTTTTACTAGCGATATTAAGAAGGCAAATCGTAGTTTGCCGAACATTGCAACAATCCAAATATTTTTTAAATTATTAAAAATTGAAACTTTCCTTCATACTCTTCACTGGAGTAATATGGCAGAGAGAATATTTATGCAGATCAATTTAGTAGATTATAAAGCAAATCGCAGTTTGCCGAACATTGCCAAAATAGATCTGCAACAATCTAAATATTTTTTTAAATTATTAAAAATTTAAACTTTCCTTCATACTCTTCACTGGAGTAATATGGTAGAGAGAAGATTTATGCAGATCAATTTAGTAGATTATAAACCATAGTAGAGCCAAAGCAAACACAAGGAATGCATTGAATGCATTACGGATATACATACATTTTTTCATCAAATCTGAGGTGAGATGCTTTGTGTAATACTTATATAAAGATATTAACATATTGTCCACTTGTCTTAATTAAAACAAGTTAGGGGTTAAAAGTTACCATAACAAACGAAAAATTTGTAGTGATTCCATACTGCAAGCGATCTGAGAATGACAAAATCCAGTTTGTCGAACATTGCCAAATTAAATCTGCAACGATCCAAATATTTTCTAAATCATTCGAAATTTAAAGTTTCATAGTATTCTAGACTGGAGTTATCTGGTAGGGTGAAGGTATATGCAGATCAATTTAGTAGATTATAAACCATAATGGAGATAGATCAAGCACAAGTAACGAATTGGAAGTAAGGGGGAATCTCGAAAGATAAGCAGGCCAGCAAGTATCGTCAACTGGGGCTAATTGAATCAAAAGGAGTAATTTTTTGTAATAAGTTTGATAATATGTACGTATAATATGCACATATTTAATGATCACATCTGAGGTGAAATACTTTTATCCAATGCTTATATAAAACCATAAACATATTAAGTACTTGTCTTAATTAAAACAAATAAAGACAAGGTAAAGGAATTAAAAAACAAAATGTTGAGTACCACAACCAATTAAAAATTGTACTTATTTCAATACTGCTAGCGATATGAGGATAGCAAATCGCAGTTTGCCGAACACTGCCAAATTAAATATTTCTTTAGTCATTGAAAATGTTAACTTTCCCTTATATTCTCCACTGGAGTAAACTGGTAAAGTGAAGGTTTGTGCAGATCAATTTAGTAGATTATGAACTATAGTGTACCTAGAGCAAACACAAGGAACGAATTGGAGGCGTAGCCAAATTTAAAAAAAAACTGGTGAATAGGCCCACTAAGTGAATAAAAAAATTACATTTTTTTCCAATAATTTACCGATATCCCTAAGCGGGTGTAAAATGCATACAATTAATCATATCTGGGGTGAGATACTTTATCTAATACTTATATAAAGACATAAACATATTAACTACTTGTCTTAATTAAAACAAATAAAACATCTAAAAGTTACAAGTTATCAGGACAAGCGAAAAAGTTGTAATGATTTCATTGCCGATAGCTATCTGAGTATGGCAAATCGCAGTTTGCCGAACATCGCCAAATTAGATCTGCTCCAATACAAATATTTATTTCACTAAAAATTTCAACATTCCGGAATATTCTTCACTGGGAGAGTGAAGGTTTGTGGAGATCAATTTAGTAGAGTATAACCTATAATAGACCTACAGCAAACACCAGTAACGAATTGGAATCATATCCAAATTTGAAAAGAAAAGTTGGTACCGTCATCAAAAAAAATCTTTAAAAATTAACTAAGATTCCCTGAGTCCTTGTCAAATATAGCCCCATTTACCGATGTCTCTCCATCAGCGTGTACCGGAGCTTTTTTTTTGTAATTATATTCGTATAAAATGCATACAGTTCTGCAAATCAGGGGTGAAATACTTTATCTAAAACATAAATAAGAGTATAAACATATTAGCTATTTTTCTTACTTAAAACGAATAAAATCAGATCAAACGTTTAAAGCTACCATGCTGCTAGCGATCTGAGGATGACAGATCGCAGTTTGCCGAACATTGCCAAATTAAGTCTGCAACAATCCAAATATTTCTTTAAAATCAATAAAAATTTAAACTATCCGTTATATTTTTCACTGGAGTAATATGGTAGAGTGATGCAGATGCATTTAGTAGACCATAAACCATAATAGAGTTAGAGCGAGCGCAAGCAATGAATTGAAGGCATAATAACTAAACTAACGCATATATAATACAATAAATATAAGAACAATACATGTCTAGTCTATCCGTCCGATAGATGCCAGTCGTTTATAGAAACTAAAACAAAAATCTTATTCCAAACCTTGGAGTTCACCACAGATCAAATTGAAAACCTGTTTACCTGTTTTTACGTACTTAATGTTAATTTTCCCATGGCAGTGAGCCTGAGCAATGACTGTTATGCCGGGAATTTCCGGATACACATGCATGTGCCTTCTCTAGACCTTTCTTACGAAGAACATCTGTTGTCATGTCTTCTACTGCGGTCTCTCTATCTTTTCCTTTTTTAATGCCGGTAATCTAGCCACAATATAATCTCCGATATTGAACTGATTATAATATGTATTCTAGAGAGCAAGGACTTTCATCTTCATCGCTTATTTGGGTTTCTGATTCGGTTGCTGGATCACTCCCGCTTTATAAAACGTGCTCGGCTGCTTTCCTTTGCAAACGTCTTCCTGGCTTCTCATCACTATCAGTTAATTCTTTAATGAGTAGTTCTGCAACGGATATGCATTTTCTAGGTGAGATGTTCAACTGTCTGCCTCTTTTTTGAGCACTATTTCCAGGTCCTGTTTTTAATTGTTTGATTAATCAATAATAGCTTGACTACAGGGTCGCTCTTGAATTTCTCCCGGGTGGAGGTTTCGAGGAATTTTTTGGAGAACTCTGTTAAGATTAAAAGGAATTGTCCCACAGGCTTCAAAGCCAACCCGAGAATTACCTGTAAATCTGATTTCAACAGCACAATAGTTTTTTTAAGAAAATTCCTTGTTTGGTAACAACTCCGTGATGTTTTAATTTCCATTCCTTCAACATATATGTTCAGCAACGTTTAAGTGGTCACATCCAGCGGCGACAACAAATGTTTCACGTTAAGAGGAAGAAGACTAGATCTTATTGGCTTCGCATCACTGGATGACACGTAAACATGACGCACGTACTACTTTTAGACGTCTCTGACGCTCTGAAGGTGGTCCTCCTTTCTAAAGACTTTAACCTCTTCTGAATTGTCACCAAAATTAGTCTCATTATAATTAATTATATTAGCGGATGGGATGTTTTTGAAACTCTCTTTTAGGTTTTAAAAATAATCTTCTCTAATTTTGTAACTCAGTCGTGTCCTGATGGATAAAGTGTTTTTCTCTAAACCTGGCTTCAGTTTGGCCGTACGTGTTGCACATTAACTCTGATATCTGAGGATCTCAAAGGAAACCTCTATTGCGCTGATTTCAAGCGATTCTTGTACTGATGTGTGTTGACGACCATGTTTTAAGGGATGGGTCCCTCCTAACCCTTCTTAGGACTGTGGAGAACGGAATCCCGTATTGCCCAGAGGCATACCGAACAGACATATTGCCTTTGCGCGCCGTGGCCTCTGCACGATGAACATATTTTTTATTGTAATTGTATTTTTTCTGTGGACCGAGCTTTTTCCTGTAATCTCTAGGTATGCTAAAACGAAAAAATTAAACCAGAGCTGTTACACAAAACCAACTGAATCCCAAATAAGACGTTTAAATTTCGCCGCATATAAAACTTCGACAGATAATTTATATCGCGGAGTAGACAACAGTAACGGTACTCTCAACTAGGAGTGGAGCGACCCCCCCCCCCCTCAAGCCATCCAACTTCCAACAAGGTCGACGTTAAGAGCGAAAAGCAGAAGTTTGTTGGGAATTAGCAATATTCTATCTTGTGGTTTCAGATACACGAGTTCTTCTCAAAATGAGTGCTTTGTAAAAGTGTTTACAGTAATAAAGATGGTACTAGAGTATGCCAGTCTAAAGTAAGCAGATTTAGGCCCTTTTAGTAATTTTCTTCAATAATGGATTCATCCTTGAAGAGTGATTTTGGAACGATACTACCTTTTGATTTGGACCAAAGCCTTTTTTAACCACACGTTTTTTCGGTTAGAGAAGATGACTGACAGGAGAACTTCCAGAAGTTCTGAAACTAAACCATAAATGAAGATTTTATTTTAGCAAGGCAATGGTTCAAGTTTGAGGAAATGACACCACAAAGAGTAGTGAATTCTAGCAACTTATTGCTATAAAAGTGTGAAACTGGACTTACTATAAGCAATTTTCACCTTTCGACTTTTCGCACACCAAGTTTTATTAAAGCTAAGAATGACTGTGTGTGTGTGTGTGTGTGTGTGTGTGTGTGTGTGTGTGTGTGTGTGTGTGTGTGTGTGTGTGTGTGTGTGTGTGTGTGTGTGTGTGTGTGTGTGTGTGTGGTGGAGTGTGAGTGTGTGAGTGTGTGAGTGTGTGAGTGTGTGTGAGTGAGTGTGAGTGTGTGAGTGGTGTGGTGAGTGTGTGGGTGTGAGTGTGTGAGTGTGTGAGTGTGTGAGTGTGTGAGTGTGAGTGTGTGAGTGTGTGAGTGTGTGAGTGTGTGAGTGTGTGATGTGTGTGAGTGTGTGAGTGTGTGAGTGTGTGAGTGTGTGAATGTGAGTGTGTGAGTGTGTGAGTGTGTGGAGTGTGTGAGTGTGAGTGTGTGAGGTGTGAGGTGTGTGAGTGTGTGAGTGTGTGAGTGTGTGAGTGTGTGTGTGTGAGGTGTGTGGTGTGTGATGTGGTGTGAGTGTGTGAGTGTGTGAGTGTGTGAGTGTGTGGAGTGTGTGAGTGTGAGTGTGTGAGTGTGAGTGTGAGTGTGTGAGTGTGTGAGTGTGTGAGTGGTGAGTGTGTGAGTGTGTAGTGTGAGTGTGTGAGTGTGAGTGTGTGAGTGTGTGTGTGTGTGATTGAGTGAGTGTGTGAGTGTGTGAGTGTGTGAGTGTGTGTGTGTGTGGGTGTGAGTGTGTGAGTGTGTAAGTGTCGTGTGTGAGTGTGAGAGTGTGTGAGTGTGTGAGTGTGTGAGTGTGGTGTGTGTGGTGTGTGTGTGAGTGTGTGAGTGTGTGTGAGTGTGTGAGTGTGTGATGTGGTGTGGAGTGTGTGAGTGTGTGAGGTGTGAGTGTAGTGAGTGTGTGAGTGAGTGTGAGGTGTGAGTGTGAGTGTGGTGAGTGTGTGTGAGGTGAGTGTGGTGTGTGTGTGTGTGTGAGTGTGTGAGGTGTGTGTGAGTGTGTGAGGTGTGAGTGTGTGAGTGTGTGAGTGTGTGAGTGTGGTATGAGTGTGTGAGTGTGTGGTGTGAGTGTGTGAGTGTGTGAGTGGTGTGTGAGTGTGTGATGTGTGTGAGTGTGAGTGTGAGGTGTGTGAGGTGTGAGTGTGGTGAGTGTGTGAGTGTGTGAGTGTGTGAGTGGTGAGTGTGTGAGTGTGTGAGTGTGTGGGTGTGTGGAGTGTGTGAGGTGTGGTGTGAGTGTGAGTGTGAGTGTGTGAGTGTGTGAGTGTGGTGAGTGTGTGAGGTGTGAGTGTGTGAGTGTGTGAGTGTGTGAGTGTGTGTGTGAGTGTGTGAGGTGTGAGTGGTGTGTGAGTGTGAGTGTGTGAGTGTGAGTGTGGAGTGTGTGTGTGTGTGATGTGTGAGGTGTGAGTGTGTGAGTGTGTGAGTGTGTGAGTGTGAGTGTGAGTGTGAGTGTGTGAGTGTGGGTGTGAGTGTGTGTGTGTGAGTGTGTGGTGTGTGAGGTGTGAGTGTGAGTGTGTGAGTGTGTGGAGTGTGAGTGAGTGTGTGAGTGTGGAGTGTGTGAGTGTGTGAGTGTGTGAGTGTGTGAGTGTGTGAGTGTGGAGTGTGTGATGGAGTGTGAGTGTGAGTGTGTGAGTGTGTGAGGTGGTGTGAGTGTGTGAGTAGTGTGAGTGAGTGTGAGTGTGTGAGTGTGTAGTGTGTGTGTGTGTGAGTGTGTGAGGTGTGGTGATGTGTGTGAGTGTGTGAGTGTGTGATTGTGTGAGTTTGAGTGTGTGAGTGTGTGAGTGTGTGAGTGTGTGAGTGTGTGAGGTTGTGAGTGTGTGTGTGTGTGTGTGTGTGTGTGTGTGTGTGTGTGTGTGTGTGTGTGTGTGTGTGGATGTATGCTAGTATCCACGATAACTCCAGAACGATAATGCCTTCGTACTTAAAATTTTGTATTTAAGCTTGTTTTCATTTGGCTTAGAGCTGCTTAGGTTTTGGGAGAAATTTAGCTGCGGAGAGGGTAGTTTATAAGGGGTATTTTTTTGTTTTTATCGAATATTTCTAAAACAGCTGCATATTTCAAACATATAAATATACCTGGATATAGACCTTAAACATATCTATTCTATGCAATTTTTTGGTATGACGCGTAATTTAGCTGAAAAAAGATTCCTAAGGTAGAATTTAAATGGTAGTTCAAATTTTTCATTCTCTGATTAAAGATTAATTTTATAAAAAAAAGTGCAGACGTATTTTTCAAAGAAAATTTAATTTTACATAAATTTTCTTTACAAAGTTTTTTAATGTAAAGCGTAATAAATGTATAAATTAAATAAATATGATTGAAAATGCTGGAGCTGTATTATCGATACTTTTATAGTAGCGGCGGCTTGAAATTTTTGTTTACGTTAACATGTATTTATGTCTATGAATCTATCATGAAGTTTTAAACATCATTCTGACATAGATTTCTGTTTTTGTTTTGTATTTCGTTATGAACGTGTAAAGGAAATGGAAAAGGCCACGTATTTCATTTCCTCCCCAAGGGGGAGAGCGGGCTGCTCTAGCTTTCCAAGCTCCTTCAGCCACAATCATGGATTACCAGCACACATCCATACATTACATATGCATATATATATATATATATATATATATATATATATATGGGATTAAGGATGGGTGTGATCAGGATAGTATAGGAAGGAACCGAGTTAGGGTTCTGAGGGGAAAAATACTACTCCAGCATTGGCCTGGGTAGCCGCACTTGGTGCGCATATACGCAGTGACCATGCCGCTACATGTGTATGAGGAAAACCCCCTGAATAAAACCGCATACAAGGTAGACGGTAACGGGAATCGAACCCAATACCTCCCGAATGCTAAGCAGGTCATGTCACAGCTACGCTACTATCTCGGTTGAACGTATAAAAAACAGGTAGTTATCCAAAAAAAAATTGAAATTAAAATTATTTCATTTCTTTTCATTTAAGTTAGCATCTAGATATCTATTAACCTCTGTCTGTCATGACGTTTTAAATATTAGTTTGACATAGATTATTGTTTTTGCGTTTACAATGTTGCCTATTTTTGTAATGAGCTTCTTATAAAAGATGTTGTATAGTTGTCCCAAAAAAAATGTTATTGGTTTTGTTGATTAGGTGTAAAATATCACTAACGATGTAATAGCAGCACAATGGTACCACCGACCCTCCAAGATTCTTATATTCATCACAATACACAAATGCAAGAAACTGTGTTGCGATAATTTGTTGCATGCGTTGAAATTCTTTTTTGGCAGTTTTAATTTTTAAGCTTTACATAGTCCTTTAGAACTGGTTTTCGTACTTTCAATTGATTTAGACTGTCGACAGGGTTGACTTGTTATCTATCCTTCGTTTTACTGAAGTTTTTCTAAAGCACCTTTCTTAAAATCATTCAAAAGTCAGTTTAGTTATTCTCACTTGCAACAAATTTTACTTAGTCCTGCTCGAAGGACCGCCTGTTGAGACTTACCCCTACGAAATTCTATTATTACTCTTGTTCACACATACAACAAAGATAAAAATACGCTATTTATATACTAAACTATATGATCTACATATTTCCAAATGCACGTACATCAAGTTCTATCTATATTCTATTATATATTTTTTGCCTTTTAGCAATCTGACCTATTTTTACGTAAAACAATTTTTGCTTGTGTTTAGATTAAAAATGTGTGTTTTTTGTAAGGACTTATATACTTTCTTATGCAAACTCTACAAATATATTTCTCATAATTCAAACAATTTGACAGTCCTGCTTTTAATAGTATGTAAACATATATAATATATAACTCTTAAAGGATTTCTACTTTTTTATAACTTAATGGCTTAGCCGGTTTTTTTGTTTTATTACGGGTTGCTTGAATGTGTATTCTCTTGTGCTTTAATATTTTGCTCCTAACGTTCCAACGCCGCCTCTGCTTCTTTATAATAGACGGTTCTATGACAGGCCTGTAATTAGCAGCTTATGAATATTTTTGTGGTTATTTGATTATATTTAAAGTTATTGGATTTATTTTAATAGGATTTTTGTGAATGAGTATCCCTATTTTTACGTTCGACTATAATTTAGACTAATTTACAATTCCATAATTTAATTTTCTATTTATAGAATTAAAAAGAAAGGGCCGGACTATTTTTAAATATATGCAAACTTAACGGTTTTTAAGAATTGTATAATTTATCAAAACCAAATTACTCGAATTATCAAGTTTCTATTCGAGTATTGACACGAAGATGTTGCCCTCCTACCGTGTAGATTTTCTTGTTTAGATAAAAAGCTATCAATCAAGCATCAAACTAGAAATTATCAGGTCTCGTCTAGTCTTTAGACAGTAAATTTTTTCTAGATAATAAATGGTTGTTGTAGTTCTATTACACGATTTAATGAACTATTTTTTTTCCATCCTCCATTTTCAAAGTGTTAAAAATTTTTACCTAACAACGTAAAAAAACCTAATGTACCTATGTGCGTGACAACATAACCTTAAAAAAATTTTGTTTCTCTTGATTTATGATGTATTTAAAATATTTTAATTTTAAAAATGATGAGGTGTGGGTGGACATGATTGGGTCAAGATTGTAAAGGTTTGACAAGGATGTGTGGGCCGTAAACCATAGACCTTTATAAATTAACTTTGTTAAAATTTTGGAAGTCTTATTTGCATAAATAAACGAAATATTTTTAATCAGGCATATATCATGTTTTTCGTATACAATTTCTGGCATTTCGGTCTATTGCAAAACTTCATTTGATATTAGCATACAAAAAGCAAAGATTAAGAAATTTAGGACAAACTAAAATTAGATTGTCAGTTTTATGCAAAACGGAGGGGTATCTCATTATAAACTCGCTATCACTTTTTTATTCATTTTCTTTCTTTTAAAAACGATCACAACATTTCGTTGAAATATTTTTAATTAAACTTAACATTTAAAGTATGATGAAGATTGTATTTAGTGTCTTTTTCTAAAACCTTAATTAAATTGTTAAACCTCAACTATCATAAATCAAGCGCAATTACAAATATTGATCACTTTTTACAAATATTGATAATAGAAACTTGATAATTTTATTTTATGTTCAATTGTATTATTTTACATTTTTCATGGGAAAGCAAGTAGAAAATGATTCTTGATCTTTTTGGTTGATATCATACCCCATAAATTTCTCATAATTTTAAAAAATTTAAACACCATTTCCTTAACTATGATTAAAATTTTAATTTTTTATCCTTGATATCCCCGAACTAATGCAACTAACAATCGATTAATCAATGCAAAAAGTTGCTGTATAGAAGAGAACCAGGTGACCACATAGAGGGCACCTACCGGAACAAGAATAACCGAAGCAGCAAGGAAGACCGTAGGAGGGCTGCATCCAGCTCACTGCGAAACCGAGAAAAGAGAAGGAAGATCAACGTCAGATCATCTCAAACCCTAACTAAAACTTGTCGCGATAGCTAATCACAGTCATCATCGCACTACCATCACGCCTTCTCTCTTAAACCTCGGCGCAGACCGACTATCGACTCGACTAACGACACGTACCTTGTGACCTCACCATTATCGACACGTACTAATTGCCATTTCAACGCTTCCTAAATCTGACCACGGCACACTCGTATATAAGTTAACGATTACAACCCGCACGCAGGTACATAGCATACTAACACACTGCTCCCACTCCTAAACCCGCCCCTTTACCTCCTCCTTGAACTATTGCATCTGCATTATCCCGAAATCCATGAACACCCAGAAAGCCCTTTTTAACTCCTTAACATCCCTCAACCGTTCGTGGAAGCACTTAGCATTCAACCACAACAATACCTGCTTCCTCAAAACTTCTTTTCCCTTACCGGTGGTGCGCAACTGACACTGCAGCTTCATTTCGGAAATTCTACCGTCATCCTCACCCAACTATTCGGTCCTCGCCCTTACTCTACCACTCTCATACCTCGTTTCTTTTCCTGTGTGCTTTGTCACGTGCATTACCTAAAAGACCCTGGATTCAAGTGCTCTGCCTTCTATTCATAAAGTAATACAAATGATTTGGAAGGAAACCAGCACTCCTACTTTCCTTATGTGTTTAGTTAAAACTTCTACGGTTACCCTCGACTACCGGTTAGCAAAGGGGTGTTCAACGTTACCTTCCCTAATACCACGAGCACTCCCCGAGTATTGTACCGCCTGAACGTAGGTCCGACATACTTGTAGATAGTGCCAAACCCGTTCTTTATAATGTTCCAACTATGGCGAAAGTTACTGATCCACCTCCTGCAAGTTCGCTGCTCAACAGATCTGTGACAACTGCTCCGTAGCACATCTTACATATTGCTTTCAACACCACAAGCTTCCCCGCCAAAGATTGCTTCCCGTTACCCCAACCCTACCAGCCCCGAATCCGATTAAAACGCAACATTCATATAACTACGATAACAAATACAGAACTCTCAACAACCAAACGATTTTACAGGGTTTAAAACACTCCATTTGGCCTAATGTAAGGCTCATTCACAAAAGTATCATAAGTAACATAGCTCACTTTTTCAAACTCCTGCTCTCGTACTTAACTAACCGGTCAGTATGGATTAAAGTATGGAATGCCTTTAGTGAACCTGTTCAACCCACAGCAGATTCTGCAAGGTCCTGTCTTATCCGCTATCCTGTACAAGTTTTGAGAATCCTACTGTTTCCCAGCCCGGAATCTCCGTGGCGCAGTTTGCGGATGGCAGTGCCTTCTGGTGCCGCATTGGGAACATCGAAATAGCCTTCCGCTACATCTCAATAACCTTCCCGAACTTCTCCAACTGGGCTAACGGGTAGATAGGCTTTCTAAACCGTATCAACACTTAAAAAATCCTCTTTAAACACGCTAACTTCCAAGACAACCAGACTGTTACCCTTTCCGAGCAGAATGTTGTAATTACCATAAACAGTTCACGACTAAGATTCTAACAAGAAATTGCATGCTTGGGAATCCTATTTGCAAAAACTCTAATCCAGCTTATCGGCGTACGAAGAATGCTAAACAGAATACGTAATCGTGCAAATCTACTAAGCGCCCTCCGGTGTCAGATCCGACGTTTCCGCTACAAAACCTTACAATACACCCACGACTTACGCTTACCGTGTTGTAAATTATCGAGCTCACTTGTCACTAACATTACATAAAACCACCTTTCTTCTATCGATTTACTATGGAATTCAATAACCTAACTATATAACGTACAAACATGTGGCATAACAAACAGAATGCAGACATTACAAAGAAATTTTTCAGACCGTAGGATCATCGATGACACTGTCCTTACCAACGAAAACCTTACCATACGTTCCAGCTACCGACGCTTTCCTCTGCACTTACGTACTGTACGCTTCTTCACCTCCACATCAATACGATGGCCAACGCTTAGACCCGGATAACGAATATGGAACAACCCACACACACACGTAAATTATACCGTCTTTGAACTACTATTATTGTAGTACGCGCTTAGAGTGCCATTTTTCGGCATAAAGGTTTAACATAAAATTGAATATAACGCCATATGGTCAACCATTTTAAAAATGACCTATTTATTGATACACCTATCGGTACGGTTTTAAATTTGGTTAGAACGCCATCTACTGGTTTAACCAGTCGATTTGTAGCTAAACTAGAATCTTCGAAATTGATCCTGAATCTTTGGTTTTGGCAAAATTGATTTCAACATCAAATTGATTCTGTATCTTGAAATGAGATTCAGTATTTCAGGAAATCTAACATTACGGATCATCCTACACTTAGATAAAGGAAAAGTGCCAAAATTGAAAGAATCGACTTTCTTTCAAAATACCACAACCGAATTATATTTTGCTTTGCTAAAAAGTGGCCAGTATAGGACTTTGTTATCTCTGAAATATTGAAATTTAATAAGAAATATATTTCCTTTATAGTTTTCATCCGTTACTTAACACCTTCATCTTGTAAAAATGTTACATGTATAATTTATCGCAGTAAATAAGAATGAAAAATACACAATTCTCTCAGAATCACAAAAAGAATATCACATCTATGGTAATTGTTCACTTACTAAGGGGTATACGCTTACTTACTAAAGGGTGTACGCTTACTTGTGTGTATAGGCGTATGGGTGTGCTTGTAATTGGGCTTGGGCTTGGTCTGGGGCTGGGGTTTGACCTTGCACTTGAGCTTGAGTTTGAGCTCAAGTTATTACTGGGGTTTAAGCTTGGAATATTGCTTTAGGTTGGGCCTGGATTTGGACTTGGTCTTAAGCTTTGGTTTGGGATTAAGCTTGGGTTTAGGCTTTGATTTGGGCTTGGGCTTGGGCTTGGGATTCGGTTTGGATTTAAGTTTTAGCTTACGGTGGGGCGCTTGGGTTTGGGTGAGGGAATGAGATTAGGGTTGGGCTTTTCTTGTGATTGGGTTTGGTTTTGTTCTTGGATTGGCTTATGGTTTAGGTTTTGATTCGGGTTTATGTTTAGATTGGATTTTGACTTAGACTAAGGCCGGGCCTTGGGGTTTGAGGCTGGACGTATTTTTGTACTGCCTCATGAGTTTGGACTTGCTTGGGTCTAGATTTGGGTGTGAGTTTGCGTTTAGGCTTGAGTTTGAGCTTGCGCTTGGGATATAACTTTGGCTTGGCTTGGATTTGGGTGTAACATTGGGCTTCTGCCTGACTAGGCTTTGGACTTGGATTTGGGCTTTAGTTTAAATTTCGGTTCGGGCTTATGTTTACGCTTGGACTTACACTTGGAGTAAGGCTCGGTTTTGGTTTTTGGGTCTAGACGTACGTTTGTACTAGGACGTGAGTTGACTTAGATTTGGGTTTAGTCTTAAGTTTGCGCTTAGAATAGGGCTTTGGATTGGGCCTGGATTTGGGCTTAAGCTTTGGTTTAGTCCTGGGTTTAGGTCTAAGGCCTTAATACTTAGATTGGGGCTTGGGTTTGGACTTAGGCTTTAGCTTGTTTGGGTGTGGGAATGAGATTAGGCTTGCGTTTGGGCTAGTGCTAGAGCTTTGGCTTGCGATTGGGTTTGGTTTTATGCTTGGTATTAGGCTTTTGTTTAGGTTTCGGTTCGGGGTTGGACTTGGATTAAGGATTTGTCTTGGGTTTGGGTATGGACGTATGTTTGGACTTGAATTGGGCTTAAATTTGAGTTTGAGTTTGGGTTTAGGCTTGGGTTTGGGCTTGCTCTTGGTATAGGGCTTTGGCTTGGGGTTGAATTTGGCCATGTGTATGTGCTGGGTTTTGTCTTGTGCTTAGGATGAGGTTTTGATTTAGGTTTCGATTCAGGTTTATGTTTGGGCTTGGACTTGGACTTGGACTAAGGCTTGGTTTTAGGTTTGAGTCTGGATGTATATTTGTGCTTGGGTATATGTTTCCACTAGGAATTAATATTGGGCTTAGGTTTGGGTTGTGATTGCGCTTGCGATAGGGCTTTCGCTTGGCATGGATGCGTTCTTGGACTTGGGCTTCTGTTTGGGCTTAGTCTTAGGTTTGGGCTTGAGCTTGGGATTGAATTTGGACTAAGATTGGGCCTAGATTTAGCCTACCTAAGATTTAATGCGAGTCAATAAATCATTTGAGACAACCACTCAAAATAAATGATAAATATTCATATAATTTTTAAAATGTTCATGTTCATGACACTATGTAAAGGTCATGAATGCGCCTAGTTTGAATATAACGTATGACTTATAACATTTGTGCGAATTAGAAGTTGTTTGTTTCCGAAAAAATGCAAAGTCTAAATTGGCGTATGGCTGATTTTCCGTAGTCGTTGCGTATTAAGGAGTCAAAAGAACAGCAATAAGCGGCGCTTGGTTCGGTTTTCAAATGGACGGTCAAAATATATAACCTTCAGCTTTAGATGTTCATAAGAGTATAAATGAAATAACCGCTGTCGTCGATGGTCTCAAACTCCACGCATTTTGAAAATGGCCAGTAATACAATTGTTTCAATCAACATGGAATTAATATTCACGTTTTATTTGCTAATTACAAAAATAATGGCTACTAAAGTTTTATGTTTTGTTTCCATCATGCAAAAGATAGTCTTGTGCTGGTCACATTCTCCACCATAGAATTTAAAAAATGTTTCCCCTATGTAACAAAATCGAAACAGAGAAAAAATCCGCGTTTGTCTATGTGAAAGTTCTGTTTAAAAAAATCAGATTATCCATGATTCAATTATTCCAAAATCAAAAATTTACCCGCAAAAAATCTGTCTCAAAAATTATTCTTTTCTTAAGTTTTTACTGACTTTTTCATGCTCTATCGAATGGTGAAAACCGTATGTCCCTACCTGTTTTACTTTGCGAGATATTAGCCATTTTTGAGTATGCCGCAAACGTCATTTTTTTCAAAAAACGTGAGACAACGCCGAAACGGTGGACTGTAGGTGCCCCTCTATTTCAACAGAAAATTAAAAAATGTAATAATACAATGGGTGTTCCATTTAAAATAAAAGAGTAGAGTGCTGTGCAGGAAAAGTGGAACACCCTGTATACATGAAAATATTTTTAGGTTATAGAGCTTGAAAAATAAGGTAAAATTTGTGTTTATACTTTTTCTGTACAACAAATAATAAAGATGCTAAAAAGGAATGTCAGATCGATGGCGGACCCGGTATATTAGTAATCTGTAACGTAAACGCTGCAGGGTGGCAATTAGAACATAGATAGGCGATACGAATACTTACCTTTTAGGACCAGTCTTCACGTCGACCTTCAGATGTTTACCCGAAAAGTTTAGGCACCTCCTGACTGTAGCAGAGCAGTACTCCCAACAAATCAGTTGTAAATTTCACCAACGCTAGAGCAACCACCGCCCGCTTCATGATAAACAACGTTTTCTCCATATTGATACCTCCAAAGTGGGGTCGACGTAATACAGTCGCTGTTGGGGGCGGGAATTTCGGGCATGCCTTGAGGTTAGTGGTAAAACTGCCCGATGCCGCATCTGTTCTTTAAATCTTCTTCTGTTACCCTAAGCCGCAAGACGTGCTGTACCCGGAAAATCTTCTTGTGGTTTCTTTTCTTGGTAGGTGTGCCAAGAAGAGACAGATCGGGCGTTCTTGCTTCATCATTTTGAGACGAGAGAAGATACGAAAACTTTGTTTTAAGAGTTCAGCGAATACGTCATTCTCAGAAATTTCCATGGGAAAGCATATAAAAACTGCTTTGAATACCCGTTCGTGGATTGCTTAATAGGTACGTTAAAAAGTACTATATCTATCCAAAAGCTTAACATCCTAACTTTATCTTCCGTATAGCCAAATCTAATCTAAATCACATCGCTGGTGACCGTTGCCTTGATAAATGCATTTCTTCTCTCGTTGAGCTTTCGGGAGATCATAACTCAGCTTTTCTTGTCGCGAAAGTCAACCGAAAAAACTTTCTGGTGGGTGTGGTGCAGCTCGACAACGTTGTTCTGTTACCACAGGGGTTACAAAGGTGCTGTACGCTGGTTCCGTATTTTCTTACGTTCTTCTGACCCGGCGTGTGGTGTCAACTTGAGAAAAGGCAGTACTGCGGTGTATGTACGCCTCGACCTCTTGTGCGTACCTAGCAACATCAGCATAACAGGTAGAGTACCTACCATAGCTATGGCCATGTATTGCTAGGGTAAGCAGATGAGAGTGGGGTACGGCCTCTAAGAACAGCTTTAAATACACGTCCGCCATTTGCCTGATAGATATTATGGAATTTTATTATACTGTATCTATCACCGGTTAAGACAGACTGTGTTCAAATTCTATCGCTGGTCTGATAAAGGGAAATCTCCTCTCGTCATGTTTTTGGGAGATCTCGATCGTAACCCAACTTTCGTTCTCGCGAAAGACAACAGCATACACTCTATTGTGAGGTTGCAACGCAACTTTGGCATCGAGTCAGTCCAAAAACTGGCTGAACGTCTCAAAAGCATTAAATATAGGTGCAATTCGTTGTGCCAACGGCGGTCGGAGCTAGACGTTGCACGGCTTTTCCTTTCGCCATTGTCCGAAGTGTGGCTTGAAATTTTGGTTGCGTTGCCAGAAGGGTAAAAGGCGTGCAGACTGGTATCTTTTTTCGCAGTTTCTTCCATTCGGCGACTGCTGGTGACAATTCGGAAATAAACAGTAGAGCGATGTATACTGCCACAGCCTCTACAGACCCAGAAACATCAGAATAACCGGTAGAGTGCCTACTCATTGCTAAGGTAAGGAGTTGAGAGCTGTTTTAACCAAGAAGAGCTTAAAACCCGCTATGCCTATCGAAAAACGTCATTATGCCCGCTTTCTTTATCCCTCGTAGAGGCAGGTTACATTCAAATGCCTTCATTGGTGAGTTGGGCTTAAATTTGAGTTTGAGTTTAAGTTTAAGCTTGGGTTTGGGCTTGCTCTTGGTATAGGGCTTTGGCTTGGGGTTCAATTTGGCCATGGGTGTGTGCTGGGTTTTGGTCTTGTGCTTGGGATTAGGTTTTGATTTAGGTTTAGATTCAGGTTTATGTTTGGGCTTAGACTTGGACTTGGACTAAGGCTTGGTTTTAGGTTTGGGTCTGGACGTATATTTGTGCTTGGGTATGTGTTTCCACTCGGAATTAATATTGGGCTTAGGTTTGGGTTTAGTCTTGGGTTGTGATTGCGCTTGCGATAGGGCTCTCGCTTGGGCATGAATGCGTTCTTGAACTTGGCTTCTGTTTGGGCTTAGGCTTAGGTTTGGGCTTCAGCTTGGGCTTGGGATTGAATTTGGGCTAAGATTGGGCCTAGATTTAGCCTAACATTTAGTGCGAGTCAATAAATCGTTTGAGACAACCACTCAAAATACATTATAAATATTGATATAATTTTTAACATGTTCATGTTCATGACACTATGTAAAGGTCATGAATGCGCCTAGTTTGAATATAACCTATGACTTATAACATTTGTGCGAATTAGAAGTTGTTTGTTTCCGAAAAAATGCAAAGTCTAAATTGGCGTATGGCTGATTTTCCGTAGTCGTTGCAGCCAAAAGAACAGCATCAAGCGGCGCTTGGTTCGGTTTTTAAGTGGACGGTCAAAATATATAACCTTCAGCTTTAGATGTTTATAAGAGTATAAATGAAATAACCGCTGTCGTCGATGGTCTCAAACTCCGCGCATTTTGAAAATGCGAGTAATACAATTGTTTCAATCAACATGGAAGTAATATTCACGTTTTATTTGCTAATTACAAAAATAATGGCTATTAAAGTTTTATGTTTTGTTTCTATCATGCAAAAGATGAACTTGTGCTGGTCACATTCTCCACCATAGAATTTAAAAAAATGTTTCCCCTATGTAACGATGATTTATAATTCTTATTTGTTTTGTTCTGTTTTCTTCCTGCTTTGTTTCATTCATTACTAGTAGCTAAGTCCACGTCCATTCGTGTGAATTCTTTACTATTCCCATTTGCATTCTTACACTTCAAAGTCTCAAGTTTAATAGTTTCTTTTTTCTTCCGCCTTTCCTTTCTCTTTCATCGTTTTTAATTTTAAGGATTGGTTGTACAATTCGAAAACAGCATTTTAAAAAGTCATAAATCAATACTCAATTAATTATACTTGTTTGTAAATATTAATCAATTTTTTAAGGAAAGAAGATAAAAAATGTTAACGTTATATTGTATATTTGTTTAGTTTAATTAAAACAATCAAAATATGCATGATCTTGAAAAGTTTAATTAATTTAATATTTTTAACAATTTTAATTTCGTGACATATTTGTTGATTGAACTGTAATTTAACAAAAACAACGCTGATATGATAGTCCAGACAGATAATTACGGATGCTCGTAATCTTATTTCACTCACCCACTACTCATGCGTCACAATTCTCAATCAGTAAAGTGAAATTAAAGATTGCAACACAATTGAATTGCTTAATTAAAGATATTTTTACACAAACTTTTCCAAAAACATTTTTCTAATGCATACATTGAATCTTTTTCTGGTTACATTCATTTAGATAACCTTTTATTACAGAATTTTAATTAAAAATTTATGTAAGCAACCCGTTTAATTACTTAGGTAACAATTAAATATTATTTACGACTTACATTGTTAACTATTTTAATAAATAATAGGTAATAAGTGTTATTTTTACTACTTTGGTGCGGTTATTTGAAAAAAATTACGTATTGGTTTTACAACACTTGATTAATATATTTAATAGCACACTTACCTTATATCCTCATTCTTAATCTTTCACTCACTAATATTTAGATTCATTCTCTAACTTACTCATTTTTCAATTCTTAATCAATTTTTAAACTCAAACCATTTTTATGAACTACTTTCTCATTAGCGTACAAGTACATATGATTAATTTCGAATTTTAATTGCATCAATACAACTGTGTGCTTATAATTGCTGACAAATTCATCATTAATTTTTTTAGCTTTTACTCTCGAATGTTTAGAATTTACTTAGAAGGTATAATCTTGTATAGGGTGCATATTATACATCTATAGGTACTGCTTATATATTTTAATAGACATTTGGTATTGATTTGCCAAAGGACAGTGATAAGAGCAAGAATTAAATCGCTGAAGCCTAGCATAAACATAATATGTCCATTGCAAAAATTTTTTATATTCAAATTTTGTAAATAAACACTCAACACGATAAGTCTTCTTTTAATAGTTTTGCCGAATTTGCATACTTTATAGTAATTATAGAAAGTTAAAGTTTTTTTTAATGCATACATAATAAGATATTGCCTCGAATATGATTCGAACCCATGATCTATAACAAAGCGTTTCTATTGAATGGAATTCCGATCCATCATTGCTTAGTTAGTAGAGCCCCTGTCTAGTGAACAAGAGATCGTAGGTTCGAATCCCAGTCAAAGGAATATCTTTTTATGTATATTTAAAGAATTTTTAATTTATGTAATTATAACTAATACAGTTTTATTCAAAATTGCTATTTCTATTACTTAAGAATAATTAATGAAGAAATTGTGATGACCGAACAAGCATTTTGTTAATATCTGCAATAGATATTATATACGTTACAAAGTGGAGTAGTGTTCAGGCTTTTGTCCTTATGGCGTTTGTGGTACTGTGATGCGCCGTATAGACGCTCGTTAATACTTGTTATAAGTTGGTGTGGTGATGTTGTAACTGTGTTGAGGCTGTGTTGACTGTATTGACTTCGGATACCTATAAGACTATATATATATATATATATATATATATATATATATATATATATATATATATATATATATATACAGTTCGGATGATAAGTCTTACCCCCCCCCCTCTAATCCCCGTTACTGAAGACAAAATTGAAAAACGCTCGGACACGTCAATTTTTATTTCAAACGAGGTGTTTTTTAATATAAAAAAATTGTCACCCCCACCCCTTGACAGCTACCCCCTCCATTATTTTAAATAGCAAGGGGGGTCATGCGTAGAATTCAAAAATTATCATTTTTAATTTTTTTAAATAAAAATACAAATAAAAATAAACAAACAAATAATATTAAATTAAATCTTCAAAAATAAATGAACTGGACAAATTATTCTAATTAACAACTTAATTACTGCAGGAGGTGTTCAAATTGTTCTCCATTTACTTCCTGGTAGAAGTAGATTCTTTGTTTGGTTTCCTCCCTAACCCTTTGTAGGGTCTGCGTATCAATTCTGTTGCATTCTTCGAATATTTTTTGACGAAGTTCATCAAGTGTCATCAATTGGCTCGCATACACTTTGGATTTAAGGTAACCTCGTAGGAAAAAATCCACAGGAGTCATATCTGGTGACCTAGGTGGCCACTCAATGAACCCACGACGCCCAATCCATCTCCTCGGATATAAATTGTTTAAAAAATTTCGAACTCGAGCAGCGTAATGTGGCGTAGCTCCATCTTGTTGAAAAACAATATCTTGATTGAATTCACCTGGGTTGGTTCTAACCACATCATTAATTGCAGGGATTATTTGTGTTTCCAATAGGTTAAGGTAGCTATCCCCCGTTAAGTTACCTTCGATAAAAAAAGGGCCTATAATGTGATTCCCTAGTATACCTGCCCAAACATTTAATTTAGTTGGGTATTGTGTGTGGCACTCTCCAAACAATCGAGGATTTTCGTCAGACCAATATCTTATGTTTTGTCCATGTACATGACCGTTTAAATAAAATGTAGCTTCATCGGAAAAACAAATATGTTGTAAGTAATTTGGATCTTGTGTAATATTATTATCCATACTTTCACAATATTGCATTCGTCGATCTGGATCATCCTCTGTCAATTCATGCACCATTTTTATTTTATATGGGTGAAATTTTTCCTTCTTTAAAGTGATTAAAACGGTCGAGTGACTTACTTCGCATTCCCGAGCAACATTTCTGCTTGAACTAGATGGATTTACTACAAATTGGGATACAATATCCACTTGTTTTTCCTCAGAAGTCTTATTTCTACCAACCCGTTTTTTGTTTTCGATAGCACCAGTTCCAAAAAATTTGTTGATGTGTAGTCTATAGTAATGTCGATCAATTGGACGATCCGGAAAACGTTCATTAAATATTCATACCGCTTCATGAAAGTTACGGCCAGCTTCACTAAATATTAGAACGGCTTCACATTTTTCCACTAAACCACGAGGTTGTACCATTTTGTCTGTTTGGAATACAAAAATTTACAGGGTACCACCAAAACTCACCAATTGTTAATAATTACGCTTTGCTGTTGTCAATATTGTTTAGACTCAATAGTGCTAAATGTTTGTTATTTTTGACAATACTTGTCAAAGCTAGACACGCCAACTAAATTGTTTAAAAAAAGTTTTCTAACAATGATACTTTCTTACCTACAAAGTATTTATTCGGCAATAAGTAAGAATAAAAATTAAATAAACTTTGTTAATAGATTGTCCCATATGAAAGTAAAACCAGTGTACCTGATTTGGTGTTGTTGAGGATCTTAAAGGAATAGATTGTTATTAACCAGGAGACAACTGAGCTTAAAATAAAGTGTTAGGGAGGAAACCAAACAAAGAATCTACTTCTGCCAGGAAGTAAATGGAGAACATTTTGAACACCTCCTGCAGTAATTAAGTTGTTAATTAGAATAATTTCTCCAGTTCATTTATTTTTGAAGATTTAATTTAATATTATTTGTTTGTTTATTTTTATTTGTATTTTTATTTAAAAAAATTAAAAATGATAATTTTTTAATTCTATTTTTCAAATCTTTTCCAACGATGTATAGCACGCCCCCCCTTGCTATTTAAAAATATAGAGGGGGTGAAAGGGGTGACAATTTTTGTTTGTTAAAAAACACCTCGTTTGAAGTAAAAATTGACGCGTCCGAGCGTTTTTCAATTTTGTATTCAGTAACGGAGATTAAAGGGGGGGGGGGGTAAGACTTGTCATCCGCACTGTATATATATATATATATATATATATATATATATATATATATATATATATATATATATGTATATAAGTCAACGCATTGTGTATGAAGGTGGCCACTAAGGTCGATATCTCTCGTATACCGGGTCCGCCATCACTCTGGCATTCCTTTTAGCATCTGTATTATTTCTTATAAAGAAAAAGTATAAATACGAACTTTACCTTATTTTTCAATTTCTATAACCTAAAAATATTTTCAGGTATACAGTGTGTTCCACTTTTGGTGCACCGCACTCTACTCTTTTATTTTAAATAACACCCTGTGTATTATTACATTTTTTAATTTTTTGTTAAACCTGCAGTCTACCGTTTCGGCATTATCTCACATTTTAAAAAAAATAGCGTTTTCGGCATACTCAAAAATGACTAATATTTCACAAACTATAGTAGGTAGGGACACGCGGTTGTCACCAATCGATAGAGCATGAAAAAGTCAATAATAAGTATGAAAAGAGTTATTTTGTAGCTACAGATTTTTTGCGGGTAAATTTTTGATTTTCGAAAAATTGAATCATGGATAACTTGATTTTTTTACATAGACAGACGCGGATTTTTTTTTTCTTTCGATTTTGTTAATACATATACAGGTATATCTTTAGCCGTTTTTACAGAATTGGTGATTTTTTATATTTTAATTTCTTTTTTGCTATATCGCAGTAGCCATGTAACAATAAAACAAGGAAAAGGACGCAAAATAATAATTTATTTTAAATTTATGTTAATCATATTCCATTTAACAAACTAATGCTAAAAGAAAAAAAAATCAAAAAGAAGCAATTAAAAGTATTTTAGGTTTCTCAAAATGTCGTCCATTTTATGTTAAAGCCTTTTTGTGTGGCATTGGAAAATGCGATTTTTCTTTTGTTTTTTGTTGTTTCTTGCGTGATACTAGACAACAAATTGCCAATATTCATCATGGTATGGATGATGTTTCCGAGTACACTTTTTTAGTGAAGTAGGCTTTGCTAGATTTACATGAAGTACAAAAACAAAAGCCAAATTATTGTTTGACAGGCACAAGAAATAGCAGAAACTGACTTATTAGTTGCATTTAGCTCTTAATCAACATGAATTTTACTCAAAACGAATTAGTGGACATGGTGTTTGTTTTGGACGAGTGTCAACGAAATTATCTTTTGGCTGTTCGTGTATATAAACAAAGATATCCTGATGGACGTCCTCCCGTGCGTTACAAAATTTATTGGCTCGATTTGAACAAACGGGGAGGGTAAACTACAAATCAAATGTTCAAAGAAGAACAGTTAGAATAGAAGAAACTGAATTTATGGTAATGCAGGGCGTTGTCGAAAATCCAAACATCAGTACAAGCCAAATATCTAATGCCATGGTACTATTAGTATTACTTCGGCAAGACGGGTACTAAAACATAATAAATATCATCCATATCATGTAGAATTACATCAAAAATTCAACGTGGGTGATTTTAATGCAAGAAGAGCTTTTTGTCAATGGATGTTAAATAAGTTAAATGAGGACCCACGTTTTACGTCCATTATTTTATTTACTGATGAAGCTACCTTCCACAGCAACAGCCGAGTAAACCATCGTAATTTTATGATAATATAAATCCACATATTGTGCGATATTTGGATTATCAGCACAGCATCATTTGAATAAATCATATCATGTGGTATCAGCATGATGGTGCGCCTTGCCACTATGCTAGGAATGTGCAAAAATTTTTTAATTTTCAATTTCCCGCATCATGGGCTGCAAGATCGCCGGACTTAACCATGAGGGACTTTTTTTGTGGGGGGTTTGTCAAAAATTTCGTATATGAAAAAGAACCCACAACACTAGAAGTAATGAAAAACAGAATAAGAACCGCATTTGCTAACGTAACTCCACAAATGCTATTAAATGTGCGTCAATCTTTGCAGTAAAGGCTTGAAAAGTGTTTGGAATGAAATGGACAGGATGTTGAGCACCTCTTGAATTAAAATGTTTTTTTATTGTTTATTTTTATTTTTTCTAATAGCTTTAGTTTGTTAAATCGAATAAGATTAACATAAATTTAAAATAAGTTATTATTTTGAGTCCTTTTCCTTGTTTTTCTGTTACATGGCCATTGCGATTAGCAAAAAAGAAAATGAAAAATAGAAAATCGCCAATTTTGTGAAAACGCTAACGAAAGACCCATGTGTATTAACAAAATCGAAAGAGAGAAAAAATCCGCGTCTGTCTATGTAAAAGTTCTGTTTAAAAAAATCAAGTTATCCATGATTCAATTATTTGAAAATCAAAATTTTACCCGCAAAAAATCTGTATCTCAAAAATCATTCTTTTCATAAGTTTTTATTGACTTTTTCATGCTCTATCGAATGGTGAAAACCGTATGTCCCTACCTATTTTACTTTGCGAGATATTAGCTATTTTGAGTATACCGCAAACGTCATTTTTCTCAAAAACGTGAGATAACGCCGAAACGGTGGACTGTAGGTGCCCCTCAATTTCAACAGAAAATTAAAAAATGTAATAATACAATAGGTGTTCTATTTGAAATAAAAGAGTAGAGTGCTGTGCAGCAAAAGTGGAACACCCTGTATACATGAAAATATTTTTAGGTTATAGAGCTTGAAAAATAAGGTAAAGTTTGTGTTTATACTTTTTTCTATACAACAAATAATAAAGATGCTAAATATGAATGTCAGATATATGGCGGACCCGGTATATTAGTAATCTGTAACGTAAACGCTGCAGGGTGGCGATTAGAATATAGATAGGCGATACGAATACTTACCTTTAGGACCAGTCTTCACGTCGACCTTCAGATGCTTACCCGAAAAGTTTAGGCTCCTCCTGACTGTAGAAGAGCAGTACACCCAACAAATCAGTTGTAATATTCACCAACGCTAGAGCAACCACCGCCCGCCTCATGATAAACAATGTTTTCTCCATATTGATACTTCCAAAGTAGGGTCAACGTAATACCGTCGCCGTTGGGGGCGAATTTCGAGCATCTGTTCTTTAAATTTTCATCTATTACCCAAAGGCGCGAGACGTGCTGCACCCGGAAAACTTTCTTGTGGTTTCTTTTATTGGTAGGTATGCCAAGAAGAGACGGATCGGGCGCTCTTACTTCATCATTTTGAGACGAGAGAAGATACGAAAACTTTGGTTTAAGAGTTCAGCGAATACGTCATTCTCAGAAATTTCCATGGGAAAGCATATAAAAACTGATTTTAATGCCCGTTCGTGGATTGCTTAATAGGTACGTTAAAAAGTACTATATCTATCCAAAAGCTTAACATCCTTACTTTATCTTCCGTATAGGCAAATCTAATCTAAACCACATCGCTGGTGGCCGTTGCCTTGATAAATGCCATTCTTCTCTCGTTGAGCTTTCGGGAGATTATAACCCAGCTTTCCTTGTCGCGAAAGGCAACCGGAAACACTTCCCTGATGGGTGTGGTGCAGCTCGGCAACGTTGTTCTGTTACCACAGGGGTTACAAAGGTGCTGTACGCTCGTTCCGTATTTTCTTACGTTCTTCTGACCCGGCGTGTGGTGTCAACTTGAGAAAAGGCAGTGCAGCGGTGTATGTACCGCCTCGAACTCTTGTGCGTACCTAGCAACATCAGCATGACCGGTAGAGTACCTACCATAGCTATGGCCATGTATTGCTAGGGTAAGCAGATGAGAGTAGGGGAAGGTCTCTAAGAACAGCTTTAAATGCACGTCCGCCATTTTCCTGATAGATATTATGGAATTTTATTATCCTGTATTTTTCATCGGTCGAGACAGACTGTGTTCAAATTCTATCGCTGGTCTGATAAAGGCAAATCTCCTCTCGTCTTGTTTTTGGGAAATCCCAATCGTAACCTAGCTTTCCTTTTCGCGAAAGACAACAGCATACATTCTATTGTGAAATTGCAACGCTACTTTGTCGTTGAGTCAGTCCAAGAACTGGCTGAACGTCTCAAAAGCATTAATTATAGGTGCAATTCGTTGTGCCAACGGCGGTCGGAGCTAGACGTTGCACGGCTTTTCTTTTCGCCATTGTCCGAAGTCTGGCTTGAAATTTTGGTTGCGTTACCAGAAGGGTAAAAGGCGTGTAGACTGGTATCTTTTTTCGCAGTTTCTTCCATTCGGCGACTGCTGGTGACAATTCGGAAATAAACAGTAGAGCGATATATACTGCCACAACCTCTACAAATCCAGAAACATCAGAATAACCAGTAGTGTCCCCCGTAGAGGCAGGTTACATCCCCTTCATTGGTGACCTTTGCCTTGATAAAGACAATTCCTCTCTTATCGAGCTTCCGGTAGAGCTTGACCTAGCTAGCCTTCTCGCGAAGAACAACCGGAGGAACTCTCTCCTTGGACGTGGCGGTGGATTGCAATGTTTCCTTGGCGTAGGACCAGTTCGAGAACTGTCCTAACGCGTCGAAAGCGTTAATTATCGGTGCTACTATCTGTGTAGGATGATGAGGATATCGGATCTTGGCGGTATTTTCCAGCCAACGTAGGGATAACGAGCAGCGTGGTCGCAAGTTTTTTTTTTCGTCTGTTTTCTTTTATTTGTAGGCGATAACGATAGCATATTACTAAGGTAAGCAAATGAGGGTGAAAACTTTTGCTAATGTACTCTGTAGAACCAATCTGCCAAACCCCTATCTTTAACATCGATTTTTATATTTTCATTCCTATTTTACGCTCTTTTCAACTTTATTCTTGATCCACTATTTCACACTCAGTCCTCATGTTTAGCCTCTTCAACCACTCTTGTGCTTTATTTTTTCGATCACATAGTGAGCATCTTGAAATTGGCTCAGATGCGAACTTCTTTGCTCAGTATTTTGGATCCAGCGTCTTGAAATAAAGTCATTTTGTCGGTTTCAACGTCTTAAAATTAGCCTCTAGAGATTCCATTCAGTAGCCAGGGAATTTTCACAGAATTTAACATCTTGAAATTGGGATATTTAATTATAAGCATACTTTAATGCATACACAAATGTTTCTGCAAATGTTCACTACCCGCTTCAAGCGCATACAGACGCGGAAAACCTGTAATCCTAACTGGATACAACTGAACGTTAGTCGATTCAGTATACCGTTATCTGAATCTGTATTTCACGGACCAGATTTGGGCGTAATTAGGAATGGTTGTGCAGACTACGGACGAATGAATTGGCCTAACTGCCCGAACCAAGAAGAGATAGCCTTAACAAAAATTCAAATTGTAGAGTTTTAGGCAGATGTAAGCCAAAAGATGCGTAGATAGAAGTGTCGGTCGCTACTGGAACTTCCCATGAAGCACCTTCGACACCGTATATTATAAATGAATTACTTTACACATGCGGGGCTCTGCGGTTTTCCCTTCCTTAGATATTCATGGGACTAGTGCAGAACAGATAGAAGCAATACAAGAACGTACTAGCAACGCGGTGGAGGAAACCGAGAGCCACAAAGAAAAGGAGGACGATACTGCCCCTGGTTCCTGGGACAAGAGAACCGTATGATAAGGGCTAAGTTACCCGGAACTCAACACCGTTTGAAAGGCAACAAAGGAAGGAGAGCAGTTGCAATAAGCTACCACTCACCAAGAAAGCCACTTAAGATTGACCGGACGGCAACAGATCACAGACAGTAAAGTCAGAAACCAAAAAAAGATCTTTAACGATTCCACTTCTATGATCATCTAGATTGCATTTGTATACCGAGGTCCTGAACCGATAACTAAGGTGGTCCAAACTAAACTGCATTACTCAAAATCAGCAGCACTGTATGCATGCATAATTCAAAAAGACATAGACATTACACTGGGTCAAGAACCCCGGGCATGTAAGAATCATACTAGGTACATATGTTAAACCGAAATATATGTTATTATGGTACATCGGATGACAAATCTAGAACATGTAAAATAATAAACAAGGTATTAACATAACGCTACTATGAAACTTTTGTATAAGGGACCTAGTTATAGCTATACTGAGGGTGCTATCCTCGAAAAAATGTCTAAAATACGCGTCCCAACAATGGACAAGTGGGAGTACAGTAGTGGTTTCCAAAGTGCCAAAGACGCCTTTACCCAGTCTTGGTTTTAATGCGGCCATATTCCAGGCAGAGTTTGTCGCGATCAACACCTGCGCACAGGTTCTATTAGAGAGGAAAGCTGCACACCTACGAATCTCGATAGTAACCAAGAATCACACAGCTCTAAAATGTTTAGAGGCACAAGAGGTGACTTCTGAGCTAATTCTGCCAAAATCTTCGCCATCGAGATAAAGAGGGTGTAGACACGCTGGAATTCCGCCGTCAAGGGTAAGGAAGTGGCCAAGGAAGGTTGACAAAAGCATTTTATAGAAGCTTAACCGGTGTATGGAACTGTACTTGAAACGGCATGAAGAAAAACAGAAACCGTTCTAAATAAGTGGCATGTAGGAATATCTCTGGTAAAAAGAGAAGCTAAATTTCTACTAAAGGTTCCCTCCAACCAAGGTCCAAGAGGTTCTCAACAGTTTCACAAACATAAACAGCCTAAGGGAGTGAAGTTTAAAGCTAGAAGGTTCAGGGTGAACGAAAGTCGATGCCTCAACCCTATTATAAGAAAAGAAAAAACGATAGAAAAAATCTGAAGAGAGGTTCTTGAATGGGATTGAGTGAGGTCCATTTTAAGCCGAATTTGGATTTAAATACCCAGAAAAGTTAAGTAGATTACCTGATTCTTAAAAAAAACTTTAAAAACAAACAAATGTTCAGTTAATACTTACTGTATATACAAACATGTTCGCAGTTTTATGAACATACTCAATAGAATTAAATTAAAAAAATTAATATTAGGAAAACATTGTTTTAAAACCATTATTTTACGTAATGTTAGATTTTCAAACAAAGGTAAACCGGGCAAAATAAGTATTAGGGTAGAAATCAGTAAGTGAACATTAAGACATAATTTTTTTACTTATAAGATTAGATACTAAAATATATCACCGAATTAAAAAAATACACAAATAATTACGTAAATGTTCACTGAACATTACAGGGTTACTTAGTGGGTGGTACTTCGTTGCAACTACTTCCTTTCTTTTATTGCCATTTCCACGGCAATAACCTTAAAAGCCCTTATTCTCCAACTCTCTTATCCCAGGAGCCTGCGACAGTATCGTCATTTCCTTTGAGATCCTCAGTTTCCACCACGACGTTGCTGATGTGTTGTTTATGCGGGTTCTATTTGGCCTACATTAGTCTATATCCAAGAAAAGGAGAACCGTCTCCGCAGAGGTACTGAATGCACAGATACCTTGTTTACACTATAAGGCGTCGAAGGTGCCTGATAGGAAGTTCCAGTAGCAGCTGACCCTTCAATCCACAACGCATCATTTGTCACGCAGACTAGATTTCCCTAAAACTTTAGAGTTTAGATTTTTGTTAAGGTTGTCTCTTTTTGGTCCGGGCGCTTAAGTCAAGTCCCCCGGCCGCACTGTGCACAATGTGTCCGATGTTGGGGGCGTAGATAAAGACATTAAGGCAGTATACATTACTGTACTACGAGTTGCTGCTACCTCCAAACAAGAAAGCAGACTTGCGCCTACGCCTCTCGTTCTCCCTGCGTAAGCAGAAGAA
This sequence comes from Vesta saturnalis, assembly GCA_036346205.1. Taxonomy (NCBI): domain Eukaryota; kingdom Metazoa; phylum Arthropoda; class Insecta; order Coleoptera; family Lampyridae; genus Vesta; species Vesta saturnalis. The sequence continues at coordinate 208,090 of JARFJB010002180.1, forward strand.
AGCTTCCTAAATCCGATATCACCATCATCCGAAGAGTTCGTTACATAAAAAAATCTGCGCAATGATCAGCTCTGACCGTTCATGACACTGCTACTAGCACCGATAACTAATGCTTTCAAAGCGTTAAGACAGTTCTCGAACTGCTCTGACACCCAGGAAGTATTGATATTCACCACCACACTAAGGCGATAGTTCCTCTGGTTGTTTTCCGCAAGAAGGGTAACTGAATACGAGAAGAATTGACTGTATCAAGGCAAAGGTCACCAGTGATCCAACATGCTTCTACGGAGAATAGAAAGAGGATGATAATGTTTTTCGATAGACATAGTACCTCGTATCATACTTATCAGGCAACTGGCGAACGTCCATTTAAAGCGGTTCTTAGGCTCGTCCTCATGGAAATAGTTCTCATCTGCTTACTTTAGCAATGTACAGCAGTAGTTATGGTAGGAACTGTACCAATTATTCTGTTTCTGGTTTCGCAAAGGATAAGGCTGTGTTCAATTGCCTTTCCCCGGATTTACAACGTGCTTCGCCTCCGAGGAACGGAAGAAAATCAGAAAAAAGAAATTTATTACCCCTCTGGTAACAAAGAAACGCCGCCAAGAATTGACGTATTCATTGTACGAAGAGCTTACGACGCCAGAAAAGCGGCGCAACGCCCAGCTCTTAACGCTACTGGCACAGCCGCCAACACCGATATCTAATACTTTCGGGGTGTTAGGTCAGTTTTCGGACAAACCCAACGGCAAAGAAGCGTTACTATCCAACGGCAGAGTTTCTCGCGCTGTCTTTCGTGAGAAGGAAAGCTGCGTTATGCTCAATTTCCCAAAAACTTGAAAGGAGAATTGGTTTTATCAAGGCAAAGGCTACCGGCGATAGGATTTGTATCCAGTCTATCTCAACAGAACAGCAACAGGATGTCAAAGCTTTTCGAAAGGCATAATACCATACTTATCGGGCAACCGGAGGACCTGCATTAAAATCGGTTCTTAGGACCAGCTCTCATCTGCTTACTTTAGCAATGTACGGCAATAACTATAGTGGGAATTTTATCGATTATGCTGATGTTGCTGGTTTCGTAGAATAAGACGTTGACGTCGGGTCAGAAAAACGGAAGACACTATCGCTGTCAACACTGTGGTAACAGAGCAACGCGGCTTAGCTGCACAACGCCCTGCTTTCACCGCCACCGGTACAACTACCAGCATTGATAGCTGGCGCTTTCGAAACGTAAGGTCAGTTCTCAAACCAGCGCGATGCTGAAGAAGCATTCTTATTCATCGTGGAAGTTCTCCAGTTATCATTCGCGAGAAGGGAAGCAGTGTTACGATCTTCCGAAAACTCAACGAGAGAAGAGTTGTATTTATCAAGGCAATGACAACCGGCGCTGAGATTTATATTCAATCTACCTTTGCGAAAAAGAAAAACAGGACGATGAGGTTTTTTAAAGTGGTTCTTATATACTTCCCCAGGGAAATCTGCAGGAATGGCGTTCTCGCCGAGCTCTTATACCAAGGTGTTAATATTTTGTCTCGTTTCAAAATGAAGAAGCCAAACCGCCCAATCTCTTACGTTTTGAAACATCTACTAAGTGAACAGAACCGCGAGAATATTTCTTTAGCGCAACACTTCATGCGCTTTTTGATAACAGTTGAGTAATTAAAGAACAAATCAGGCATTGGTCTGTGTCACGGCTAACTTGAAGGCATGTCCGATGATTTCGCTAAACAAGAATCACGTCAAGGCAGAGTGACCGAAGAGGATGCCGCTTCCAGAGCCACCACTTTCAACTCGGATGGCGTCAGCGAGACGGATTATAAAGTTGGTATAGGAGAACTACCAAAAAGAACTTTGGCTGCCATCGGTATTATGTGAACCTTACCTGAATTAGGGACAGACTTCATCTTGGGCTACTTCGGAAGTATCAATATGGAGAAGACGTTGGTTATCGTGAAGATGGTGAAGGCTGCTCTAGCGTTGGTTAAAATTGCAACTGAGTTGTTGGGTGTGCTGCTCTCTCACAGTGCCTAGACCTGAAGGTCCGACGTGAAGACTGGTCCACAAGTAGTAGCGGTTATCTTCGCACACAGTACGTCGTCTAACATATATTTCGTTCTCTTACAGGTATCCGAAGGCACCAATACAGTCAACACAGCTTCACCGCAGTCACGACAAAGGGATATATCAACATCTACTACAAATTCAACTCCACAACAATAACAGAAAAAAACAGCATGACATAAACACCACTTCAACTCTACAAGTATAAACAGGCCTCCAACACACACCATAATTCAAGTACTGAAGAGGAAAAAGCCTGAACAGCATTCTACTTTGTAACATATATAATATCTAGAAATTTATATATCCTATATTCGTATAAACATCTAAACTAAAGTACGTCCCAGAATACCAGAGAGTAATAAATCATGTTATTAGCGAAATAATGTCGTTTTTTGCATGGAAGCGGCAAACAGAAGTCAGTAGTAAGCCGGACTAATTTAAACGAAGTCAATATTTTTACAGACCATATAGTATATGCCTTTAATAAGTACGCCACTGATCTGTCGCTATCAAGATGATTTATTACTCTTTGATATTCTGGGACGTACTACATTTGAAAAAATTTATAAATACAGTACATAGTACATCACCAGCTTTTGCAATACATCAAAATGTTACAAACATTACTTAAAAAGTATTAAACATGCTATTAATGGTTTTTGTCGAATTAACAGTACCAAGTGTTCTTATCAAAATAGTAAATAAAATAAAATAGATGTTCGTCCATAAATTACTATTGTAATAACAATGTGCCTAGAAGTAATAACATTACGGACTAACATGACTTTTTTCTATGAAGCAAATTAATGAACCAACATGTAATTTACTAAAAATTTCCTATTTACATGTTCGGCAATCCACAGTGCGGAAATGACAACGCTTTTGTGCAAATTGCTAAATAGACCATAATTAAGAAACTAATTATAGAAAGAAGTTAATGGACAAATCATTGCTCACATAAGTGTTCACTGAACATTCATTTTTTATGTCTATGTTCACCAATCTCTTGTAATCACTATTAGTAGTAAAGTTCAATTGTTTCTTACCTATTTGGTATGAACATATAGAGGTATGAAGGTAAATTTTAAGCGCAAAATTGGTGCTAAATTTTACTCAACAAACAGAAATAATAAACTTTATGAATAAAATTGATCATAGTGCTCTACTAAAACTTTTTGTTCATTTATTCATTTTCATACATTCTAATGTTTTATTATAAATAAAATAATTTATGAAATTGATGATTGAAATGTATCGCTGCGTGAATAAATTTGTTTATATCGCACAAATGGAGGTTTATGCTCATGTAAATTAACACCTTAAACGAAAAATTGACATTAACACACTGTAATACGCATATTCCAATCCAAAAAATAAAAATTTTGAATGAATATGAACACATAAATGTTCAGAAAAGAGAGTTCTAGAAAATGTGAAACTTTGATGTTCATCGGTTTAAAAGTGAGTAAACAATTACTTAGAATGTTCAGACGAAGATTCGTAATGTATGTTTAAATTGAACATATACACCTTGAACATTTTTTGAATTAATCGATTCCTTGACCACTTGATGTGGTACTTTGTGGCAATAAAAAACAATTGCCGGCTTTTAGTTTGTCTGTGTCATTTTGTTAGTTTTACATTTCCTTCATGTTTCATTTTAAAAATGCATTTTGGAGACAGAGTGCGTACTCAACAAGAAGTGTTAATGCAATTCATCCTAATCGACCTCCAATTACTAGACCGACCTCCAATTACTAGACCTACTGTCAGTAAAATTGAATTAAAATTTGCTGAGCACGGCCACGTTAGAAAATTACCCCAGGGAAGATCAGCAAAAATATTACAAGATTCTCAACTAGAGGTTTTAGTAGGAACTGTAAATAATCCCCATGTACCCGTTAGGACAATCTCCAGGAATTGTAATTTGTCATCGGGATCTGTGTACTCCGAAAAAGTAAATACCATCCTTATAAGGTTCAACTAATTCATGAATTATTAGAAGATGATTTTGACCGAAGAACGCAGTTTTGTGAGCAGATAATTGAGATTAATAATCAAAACTTAGATTTCACCCGAAAGATTATTTTTTCTGGTTGTTTTAAGTGGACACGTGAACAGTCAAAACTGTGGGTAATGGGCATCTAAAAGTCCTCGTTGGACACATCATCGTCAAAAAATAAATCTTTTGGCAAATTGTCGAAAATCGAATTCTTGGACCTCATTTTTTTTAAGAAACTTTAAATGGAGAACCCTAGTTACACTTTCTTCAGTTTGAACTCATCCCCGCTTTAGCTGTTCTGTTTCCTCATCCGCAAGATCCAGATATTCCTCACATGATGTGGCACCTCCTCATTTTGCAATTGCAGTTTGGCAATTTCTTGACACGACTTTCCCTAATAAATGGATTGGACGTAGAGGTCCTAGTTAGTGGCCACCAAGCTCACCGGATTTAACCCCATTAGATTTTTTCTTATGGGGTTGTTTGAAATCTAAGGATTATGTGAATAGACCAAATAATCTTAATAACCTGAAACAGAAAATACGCCAGGAAATACGACTTATTCCACCAGAGGTAATTGAAAACGTCCAACGACTACAAAAATGTATTGAAGTAAATGGACAAAACATTGAACATTTATTATAAGGCAATTGATATTATTTCCTTTGTATGTTTTGTTATTAAAGTTCATTAATTTTTTTCATTTATCACATTTCAAACGCCATTATTCCAAAAACTGCTGATTTTAGAGATATATGTTACACAAAAAGTATCCATAAAATGCCGTACAACTAAAAAATAGCATTATATACAGAGTGTTCCATTAAAAAATCAATGATGACTGCATACCTTGTTCTTGAGACACCCTGTATACAATTTTTTTGTCAAAAAATCTGCTAAACTAAAAATAGTAATCGACGTGTCCGAGGGTCTTTCCACAAAACAGTTACCTGAATTGTAAACGAATTTGTACCTTTCATCATGAACGCACTATATAATGCATTGTTTTTCTTTACCATCAATAGATTAGCCAGTTATCCGGATATATTCGGTTATAGCTGACCAGGGGGTAAGCGACACATATCCGATAACTCGGTCGTATTAGACTAACTGGTTAAACAACCATGGTTAATCGGACGTTTTGGATTTTTAACAGCCCTAGTTCTAACGCGTAGTTTTTAACACAGCGAAACAAACAGGTTGCAAATGTAACCGTTGGTAATCAACAGTTTTGATGAAACCAGTTACAGGAAATGTTCAAAAGAAAATTAGTGGTCATTTACGCACTGGCAGTAATGAACACGGTAATCAACGTAATTATCTCTCACATTTTACGTTAAAGTATTAGTATCACTGTTCATTACGTGTAACGTGGTGGTAAATGTTCAGTTAGTTTGAAAATGGTTATAAACAAGTTTCAAAAATATTAAGTGAATTTGGGCGATACAAAGAGAAACGTTACTCATAATGTTCAAAAAGATCACACCTTTTACGCGAAGGTTTTAGTGTTACTTTTGCATGTCGCCATAGATATAGAATAGTTATAATACGGTTAAGGACATTACTAAGTATGTCACACATTTTATTCGAAGGTATCAGTGATACTGAGTATTTCACGTGAAACGAAGATAAGCAGAACAAGAAAGCAAAGCAAAGATATTAAGCTTGTATAGTTTTGTACTGACTATTCAAAACTCTTCCTGTTTCTCAGCCCTAGTCATTGTACTGATGTTGTTGCGATGTTTTAGTGTTATTGTATTGATTACAATCATGAGTTTTGCATTTTTCGTATTATTAAATAAAGTTTGATTTTTATTGTGAGAAGCGTATGTTATTGAGGTCAGGTGCGTGAATGTTGCTTGATTAGGGATATGGTGCTGTATTGTAATAGTGTGCGGTTGTACCAAACTTGTTTGCCGAGTATCCTTGCATTTGTGGTCTTTTGATAGACGATAGGATGCGGAGGGCATGTGGGATATTATCAAAGGATTCCGAGCGGTAGCTTATGTATTCGGCGGTCACAGAAACCGATGGAGGAATGGTGATTGGGGTTTATTATATTATATACTATTTGTGTATTCTTTGCACGTCGGGTAGCCAATTTAGAGTTTTTGTGAATATGATTCCTAGGTAAGTGGCTTATGGTTGGAGTATAAATCTTTCATTGTTGCGGAATACGGAAACATTACTGTCGGCCAGTTTGCGAAATTTGTCTTCGTAGTAGATGATAGTTTGTGTTTTGGTTGGGTTGACGAAGACTTTTCACCGGTTTGCCCAGTTGGAAAAGTTCCGGAGAGTTTTGGATATGTAATGGGAGGCCGTTTCTCTGTTCCTACACACTGCCCAGAAGGCAACGTCATCCAACGGAAACTCCAGATTGTGTAATAGTGTGAATGTCAAAAGCAAAGATTGTGTAAAGGTTTGGGGATAAGGCAGAACCCTGCGGCACGCCTGCTGTAGAGTGAAATAGATTTAATTCGTGCTAACCGATTAGTCAGGCACGAGAGTAAAAGTTTGTACCGGCATGCCAGACCCTGCCAAATGCTTTTTTGATACCCATAAATACAGTGCTCTGCTTGTGGTTGAACGTTTTGGTAGTTTGTTAGCAGCTTCAACAAGGGATAGTGACACGTTCGGTTAAAACGGAAGCCTGTTTAGAATCGGCACAATGGGGAACGTTTTAGATAATTATATTACACCCGCACCTTGAAGTGTTTGGTTTTTTGAGATATTTTGAAAAACTTGAAATGATTTCTTGAAAATAAGCAGTCTTTTTGATTTCCGAAAATGTATTAAATCTGTTATACCAATTCTCCATCAATTTGCTGGGTAGAATTGTGTGTGTTACATTTTTTTTGCGTGTTTATGTTACTACAAGCTAGTAGCTTCTGACGTAACCTATATTCCTCATTAATTTGAGACAATGAATCAACTGACGTCACAAATTTCCTTCGAGCTAATCCAGTCATTGAGAGGGTATAGTAGTGACCTAGGCTGATGAGCCAGCAATACCAGAAATCTATATATAAAACACACTCTATTGCTTTTTATCGTAGAAGGCTGAGAATTCAAAACCAGTCCTTCCCCAACACTTGGTTACCCCAATAACCGACCACCCAGCACCTCATTCTACCATCCGAGAAACCGATTACGAACACACCACGCACACTCAAAAACACCACTAGCCACCGAATCACATACCATCAAACGCTTTTTATAGAGCTGAATACCCCCAGTCCAGATCTTCCCAAATCAGCGTAATAGAATCAATCGAATATTTGAGGCTGCATCTCGCTCTTACTTCCAAATCATAAACATTATAACAAGAGCGTTTGTCAAAACACTTCTTAGTTAAACACTTACTATAAGGACACAACATACACACCCCTTCACCCCAGATACAAAACTAAGCAACAAATGTAAACTTAAATTTAACAATTATCACTTTTACTTACAAAACAGTATACAAAATGGGCACCGTCGTACCCTAATTATCAAAAATAGTTTCTAGTTTAGTCAGCATCCCAAATACGTTGTTTTTTTTTTCGTTTTACAACTTACTTGACCCCAACGCTTTTTTTGACGATCTTCTAGTTTATCCATCCAGTCTACCGAACTCAGTAACCCTAGGTGACTTTAATACCCTCAACACACAATCTAGTGGCACCACACGCAATGGAAACGGAATCAAGCTATCGTCGGACTTGTTGTAGCTGACTTCTTTCAAAGACACTAACACCAAACCCACATTTTTCACTATCTTGGTACTTTAATAAAGGATCACACTCTCGGTTCTGAATCCATAGCCCACTATTTTGATGGAGAATGCTGTATAGGCACTACAATCACCTCGGATTATTTACTACTTTTGATCAAAACTTAAATTTGTCTAGCTCCCTCGGCACCCTAACACACACCGTAATCGAAACTATTACAAGGCAGACTGGAATGTGTTCTCCGAACACATGTACATTACCACACCGGACCTTCTAACTATCAAATACTTTAAGCGAGTCTCTAAAAACTTAACTTCTGTTATTACGGAAGCGTCGAAACTTCGATATCATTTAAAACCAACGACATATGCCGCAAGCCGCTGTCATGACGAATCGTAAACTGGCTCAAAGACAAAAAGACGAATCTACCGTTAAATATTCAGATTCTGGAATCCGGTTCTCAATATGTAATTCATTTGCCTTAATGCTTTAATCAGGCGCGAAAAAAACACGACAAAGATTCTGGGACGAAAGTCACCCCCCCCCCCCTCGAGTTAGACCACGATAATGGTAATTTATTTTCTGGTAGCAGTTATTTAGGCTGGCCAGAAGGAAGTATCACCTCTATAGGCCAAGGGAAGGCCCACCCTGTTAGGTCTTCACGTACAAAGTTTCTGTCAACCCAACCAACGTACAAGCGGTTCTCTTCCGATATCCTAGTAGAATCAAGGGTTGTCACCCCAAAGCACTATAACATTCTTACAAAACTTGCATTTGCCCTGTTATGGGTTTCCTAACATCTCCATTCGCATAGTCAACCCTAATCGCCTTCCCTCTATCGACTCCCCCAAACGCCGAATCCTAAGACGAATACTCAGCTACCGTTCAGATACCCTAAAAACCTTACTCTACAATTATAGCTATTATAGACAGAATACAAACACTACAAAAAAACTTTCCACACGAAGGACCTTCGACCATACAATTCCTATAAGAATTATCTTTAGCATGCTCCGAGGAGGCAGAAGAACATCTCCTTACAACTCCTTATACACTCCACACCGTTATCCGGTGACGACTAGTGCAGAAGACCTGGCAAACGAATATGGTATAACCGCACTCAAATGTGCAGCCCACTATACCTAGTTAATCAAGCCGACCAGTCATACGTACACATCTAAACTCCCTCATATAGGCTACCTATAAAAATCTTTTTCTTTCCTATTTTAACATAATAAAATACTTATGATTGTAAACAATAACACATCACAATACCAGCATTAAAAAAACGACTAAGAGGAAAACTCCTGAGTGGTGTACCACAACAAACGGTAAGCGTAATTATACGTAAGATACTGACAACAAGTATGAGCATATTAACAAAAAAAAACTACCAAGTAGAGTCAATTGCAGCCGGGCGACCGAACTGTTAGACTTCCGAAAGACGAAACTCCAAGTCCAACTCCTATTTCGTTGAATTGAAACATGTCGGTACAAGGTTCATGCAAAATAAAACATTTCTTGAAAAACACATAAACAGAGTTATATTTTTCCTGATGTTTGTGACAGGTGGTTCAAAAAGCGCGCCGGCTTTGCATCGCTTGCCATTTTGTCGCTTAGCAACATTGTTTTTTTGAAAAGTTCAACGAAACAGGATTAACGTTAAACATAAAATAATCTGAACGTCCACGTTTCGGCCGGTCTGCTGAAAACATTATTTTGTTTCGTGACAGATTCAATGTTAGTTGAAAGTTGGTTCGGCCTCATTCCCAACAATGCAGTATAAGGTGTTCTTTAGTGCGGTGAATTCTGTGCACGATCTTTATTACTACCTCTACAAAATTCAATTAATATAGGAACTGAAAGCGCCCAATCATATGAAACAATATTTGTTGGCTGAGATGACAACATAAGGACTACGGCTTTCTGCGAGGAAAGTCATCTTCACCGACTGGGATTGAATTCGTCAATAAGCAAAATTGCCGTATTTTGCGAGTGACAGTTTGTTGTGAATTTTGAACTGGTGGTGTCATCGTCCGTTATTGTTTTAGGATAAGCAGAACAAGCTCTGAGAGTGAATGAAGATCGTACGATGGTGAGGGATTTTTAGGTTTCATTTTGATGCAATGACATTCAGCAGTTATGGTTTTAACAAACGGTACCACGTGTCATACTTTCGGAGAAGCAATTGCATTGCTCTATTAACATTTCTCGGCTCGGCTGATCTCACCTTCGAGTAACCATCGATGGCCACCAAGGTTGTAACCCCGTGCGATTTTTTTCTTTGAAGATATGTCAAATCATTGATTTACGCTAATAAACCCCAAAAGATCCGCGAGTGAAAAGAAAGGAAAAGAGGCTTTGGTATGCCAACATGATATAGGAGAAGCCAAATGTGTGATGTCATTGTCAATATCTGAATTGGGGAAGGTTTGGTTGATTAACAGGATTATGTCCTTTGTGAATGTGTTTTGATATATTAAAACCGGCATAAATTTTAGATCGCCCTTTACATATTTGCATCTCATTTTTTATATTTTATCTGTTCTTATTTGATCCTTATTCAGTTTTAGTAATGTTTTTTATTGTTTGTAATAACTTCATATGTGGTTGGTGACATTATAAATGTAAAAACATTACTGTTGTTAATTAGTATTAAGAAATGCTGGCACCTAGTGACCGTACGTATTTAGTGTGAGTTATAAAATTAACGTTACTGTTGTGCTTCGCAATTACCGAACGCCAAGTTTCATCGTTATCAATCGTCGCCAAAGGACGTGGGATCCATCTTCGATACACACGTACGCACCAATATTTGCCTGAAGCCAATTAACTGCAGTGGTGCCCAACGACAACACAAATGCATCCTTAAACACCTTGTTCAGCAATTCACAAGCCTCTAAACGATGGAAACTACCTAGATTTGGTGGTGACATCCTGGAGGACCCAAAGGTATTCAATCATTCGCAGATTCCGTTCTATATCGGACTACTTGCAACACTACGTCTTACTTGACATTGTAGTGACACATAATCTCATTCAACAAAATTTAGTACGCAAAATTCAAATCACCTGAACTAGCCTATCGCAGCCTGCATCTGGATATAATACATCAAAGCACCTTGGAGATGGTTTTTGGGTGGTGGAAATACTATTACAAAAACCTCCACAGTAACAGGCATGTGCGAAAAACACTCCGCTGAGCCGCACCCGCGCTATTCGACACGTCTATCAGGAGGCACACAAGTGATAAAGCATCATCACGGCCAAACAAGCCATTATTTTGTCTGAATCTATAGGTAATTATTTAATTAGTGATTTTTTTTATTTGTTATTACTATAATGTATTTTGGTTAATGTTTAGTAATTTCTTCTGTTACGAAATTATTCATTTTTCTATTTACTCTCTCTTAAACTTAGACTAGAGTTAATTGCCGACAACGCTAAATCTTTCTATTCCACTATTACCTTCGACTTATCACATACTTGAAAAAAGGAAAAAATGCTGTTACAGGTCAAGACGGTCCCAAAATTCTTCGAAACTCACCCTGCCGAGCCCTCAACTTACTAACTGAGGATTTATAATAAACGCATTACACTCTCATAATTTTCATCGGACCGGATATCGACTTGCACTATCATGATACTCAAAGCACACTTGAAGCCTTCTCGTAGAGGCCTCTCTCTTGAACTTTCTGGGAAAAACCTTTGAGCAGATTACCAAGGCTTCTGACTTAACCACATCACTACATCCTGTTAAAGCTACTAACACAGACAACCGGATCATTCAGTCATAAGCAATACAATTTGTTGGTTTTTCTTAGCATTAGACAAATATTTGACAGGATATGGCACGACGGACTCCTCGATAAAATCTGTACTCTATGTGTTCCAGATCACTTCTCCAAACTTCTTTCTCTAGCAATTGACAATATTAGTCAAAGTGGGAAATACCTTTTCCGGTTCATTTCAATTTACCGCAGGGTTCTGTGTTAACCATTTTCTTGTACATCATCTTTGGTTACGACATCCGAACAGTTACACAGTCTGGAATGTTAGTGGCGCAGTTTTATAATGCGATGTTACTTTTGGGAAGTTCATCAGAACAGGAAACGTCTCTCAAATTATTTCAAACGCACTCCGGAACTTCTCAAGTAGGCAAATCAGTGGAGAATCATTGTCAATCCCACGGAATCCCAGGTAACTGTTTTCCTTACTTATTCGATAACCAATTTCCCAATCTAGACGATGTTAATGCCTCGATCTCCCTCAACACATCACACATCTAGGATTGTTTTTACAAGAACTCTAAAATGGCTCCCGACAGACAAAGAACACTAGACAGCGGTATCCATCCCAAAATACTACAACATACCTACAAGACTTGCATTTATAGATTTCCGAGCACCGTAGTACTGAAACATCATCTACAAAAAAACTTTGCGCATCGAAAGGTCTTGGGCGACACTGTCCTTACCATGCGTTACAAATACTCTTATCGACCACTATACACACAGAAAAGAACCAAAGGTAAGTTCACCCCCCCCCATTCATTTTGAAAAAACTTCTTCACGAACTCCCCACGAAGACAGAAAAATCTCTAGGCACACTCGTTATGCTCTTATGACAACCAAATGCAAAAATCCTGTCAAACGAGTTCAAAATAACTTAACTAAAACCCACACTGCATTACGATTAATTAGTTAAAACCACATGTATCCACATAAACTTGTTTATCTATGCTATACACCACAAAAACCAAAAAACAACTTTTGTTTATACTAAAAACCACGACAGTCATTTGTTATTATTAATTACATAATTATGAAAATGTAAACTATCACGATTGGGTCAACCAGAGAAATCTGAGGTAGACGAGCACACTTTAAATAATTTAAATCATGGTTTTCAATTTCATAATATGGAAATATTATCAAAACAAACTCATTTTTATTCTTGTTTACAACGTGAATCTTTTGAGTTATATAAAATAATCTTCAATAGGCAAGAAGGAAATCTCCGACTAAATAGGTTTTGGCATTTTATAATTCAAAGAAGATATAATGGTACGTCTTAATTTCAGCTTTACCAACTAAATATATTACCACACCACTGCACTAATTTAACGTATGAAGTTAAAAGTAAAAATAATATTGATCGTAGATTTCGTGTTTTCACTGTACAATAACCATTACAATTATTAACCAAAAACTATTTCTTTGTTAGATTTTTAACTAGTACGTCAAATTGCTATTTGTAAATGATTTTATCAATTTAAAATTGAAGTTTACACTTATATCATAATTTGATTTGTTAAATTTGTTCTTTGAATATGACGTTTTTCGCTGTCAGACTTCGTCGATTACGAGACTTTCTGATTTGTCATCTTCAAGGCAATTTTAATAATATTTAATTTATTAAAGATCTAGCTACCCTTTACTAAAATTAAATTAGATTCCAGAGTTGGATTTATATGTTTATCAAACTTTTATGTTAATAGCTGAATTATATTTACGTTTTCATATTTTTCATATTTCATAAATTTGTTTTAACATCTCAAGTAATTCTTAAAGCTATTAACGTTTACAATAACTGTAACTGTTATCTAAACGTTTAAATTTATGTAAAATATGAATATAAAAATACATTATCTAATATCTAAAGAATAAGTAGTTTAATTGCACCATTACTGTAAGTAAAGTACTTTTTTTAAACCGTCGTGTAAATGCAAAATTGTCCCCGCTAATACAATTAAATTAGTAGTGTAATACCCTCTTTATTATCCTAGGGATTTCATTTGTCACCAATCGTAATTTAAAACAAACTCCGTAACCTTAACAACGCATAGTAACGTGATGTCAATACAATCTAGTTTAACTAAAACTAGATTTTTTACTAAATGATTACGGTTTCGAAAAAATATTGCATGCATCTCGGCAGTAAAGTTATTTTTTAAACTCACTCGTCTTAAAAATTCTTGATTCCTAAACTAACATTAAATGCATTACGGTTCTTTAGGTTGGTATTATCGCTCATTTTATTTTTTAATATGTTCATGCTCATAAACCATAAATTATAAACATGAATTTGTCAAATTGATCACTTCTATTTATCACAAAAGGTTGGAAAACATGTCCACACGAAAAGTGAATGTTCACTGTATACTTACATTCCTGAACATTTATTTCTTCATTACTTTTTTTATTTTTTATTATGCAACGTTAACGTAATTTGAGTGATTCTCAGATCCATTTATTCATTACAACAAATTAGTAGTACACGTTCAGTGACCACTAAGAATTGAACACTTTGTCAAATTGTTCACTTATATTTATCACTAAAGGTTGGACAACATGTCCACACGAAAAGTTAATGTTCAGTGTATACATTCCTGAACATTTATTTCTTCATTACTTTTTTTATTTTTTATTATGCAACATTAACGTAATTTGAGTGATTCTCCGATCCATTTATTCATTACAACAAATTAGTAGTACACGTTCATTGAACACTAGGAATTGAACACTTTGTCAAATTGGTCACTTCTATTTATCACAAATGCTTGGAGAACACGTCCACACGAAAAGTGAATGTTCACTGTATACATTCCTGAACATTTATTTGTTCATTACTTTTTTCTATTTTTTATTATGCAACATTAACGTAATTGGAGTGATTCTCCGATCCATTCATTCATTACAACAAATTAGTATTACACGTTCAGTGAACACTAAGATTTGAACACTTTGTCAAATTGTTCACTTATATTTATCACTAAAGATTGGACAACATGTCCACACGAAAAGTGAATGTTCACTGTATACATTCCTGAACATTTATTTGTTCATTACTTTTTTTATTTTTTATTATGCAACATTAACGTAATTTGAGTGATTCTCCGATCCATTTATTCATTACAGCAAATTAGTAGTACACGTTCAGTGAACACTAAGAATTGAACACTTTGTCAAATTGGTCACTTCTGTTTATCACAAAAGGTTGGAGAACATGTCCACACGAAAAGTGAATGTTCACTGTATACATTCCTGAACATTTATTTGTTCATTTTTTTTTTATTTTTTATTATGCAACATTAACGTAATTTGAGTGATTCTCCGATCCATTTATTCATTACAACAAATTAGTAGTACACGTTCAGTGAACACTAAGAATTGAACACTTTGTCAAATTGTTCAATTATATTTATCACTAAAGGTTAGACAACATGTCCACACGAAAAGTGAATGTTCAGTGTATACATTCCTGAACATATATTTGTTCACTATTTTTTTTATTTTTTATTATGCAACATTAACGTGATTTGAGTGATTCTCCGATCCATTTATTCATTACAACAAATTAGTAGTACACGTTCAGTGAACACTAAGAATTGAACACTTTGTCAAATTGTTCACTTATATTTATCACTAAAGGTTGGACAACATGTCCACACGAAAAGTGAATGTTCAGTGTATACATTCCTGAACATTTATTTGTTCATTACTTTTTTTATTTTTTATTACGCAACATTAACGTAATTTGAGTGATTCTCAGATCCATTTATTCATTACAGCAAATCAGTAGTACACGTTCAGTGAACACTAAGAATTGGCACTTTGTCAAATTGGTCACTTCTATTTATCACAAATGCTTGGAGAACACGTCCACACGAAAAGTGAATGTTCACTGTATACATTCCTGAACATTTATTTGTTCATTACTTTTTTTTATTTTTTATTATGCAACATTAACGTAATTGGAGTGATTCTCCGATCCATTCATTCATTACAACAAATTAGTAGTACACTTTCAGTGAACACTAAGATTTGAACACTTTGTCAAATTGTTCACTTATATTTATCACTAAAGGTTGGACAACATGTCCACACGAAAAGTTAATGTTCAGTGTATACATTCCTGAACATTTATTTGTTCATTACTTTTTTTATTTTTTATTACGCAACATTAACGTAATTTGAGTGATTCTCAGATCCATTTATTCATTATAACAAATTAGTAGTACACGTTCAGTGAACACTAAGAATTGAACACTTTGTCAAATTGTTCACTTCCATTTATTACAAAAGGTTGGGCAACATGTCCACACGAAAAGTGAATGTTCACTGTATATATTCCTGAACATTTATTTGTTCATTACTTTTTTTATTTTTTATTATGCAACATTACCGTAATTTGAGTGATTCTCCGATCCATTTATTCATGACAGCAAATTAGTAGTACACGTTCAGTGAACACTAAGAATTGAACACTTTGTCAAATTGGTCACTTCTGTTTATCACAAAAGGTTGGAGAACATGTCCACACGAAAAGTGAATGTTCACTGTATACATTCCTGAACATTTATTTGTTCATTTTTTTTTTTATTTTTTATTATGCAACATTAACGTAATTTGAGTGATTCTCCGATCCATTTATTCATTACAACAAATTAGTAGTACACGTTCAGTGAACACTAAGAATTGAACACTTTGTCAAATTGTTCAATTATATTTATCACTAAAGGTTAGACAACATGTCCACACGAAAAGTTAATGTTCAGTGTATACATTCCTGAACATTTATTTGTTCATTACTTTTTTATTTTTATTATGCAACATTAACGTAATTTGGTGATTCTCAGATCCATTTATTCATTACAACAAATCAGTAGTACACGTTCAGTGAACACTAACAATTGGAACACTTTGTCAAATTGGTTCACTTCTATTTATCACAAAGGTTGGAACACGTCCACACGAAAAGTGAATGTTCACTGTATACATTCCTGAACATTTATTTGTTCATTACTTTTTTTTATTTTTTATTATGCAACATTAACGTAATGGGAGTGATTCTCCGATCCATTCATTCATTACAACAAATTAGTAGTACACGGTCAGTGAACACTAAGATTTGAACACTTTGTCAAATTGTTCACTTATATTTATCACTAAAGGTTGGGCAACATGTCCACACGAAAAGTGAATGTTCACTGTATACATTCCTGAACATTTATTTGGTTCATTACTTTTTTTTATTTTTTATTATGCAACATTAACGTAATTTGAGTGATTCTCAGATCCATTTATTCATTATAACAAATTAGTAGTACACGTTCAGTGAACACTAAGAATTGAACACTTTGTCAAATTGTTTACTTCCATTTATTACAAAAGGTTGGGCAACATGTCCACACGAAAAGTGAATGTTCACTGTATATATTCCTGAACATTTATTTGTTCATTACTTTTTATTTTTTATTATGCAACATTAACGTAATTTGAGTGATTCTCCGATCCATTTATTCATTACAACAAATTAGTAGTACACGTTCAGTGAACACTAAGAATTGAACACTTTGTCAAATTGTTCACTTATATTTATCACTAAAGGTTGGACAACATGTCCACACGAAAAGTGAATGTTCACTGTATACATTCCTGAACATTTATTTGGTTCATTACTTTTTTTATTTTTTATTATGCAACATTAACGTAATTTGAGTGATTCTCAGATCCATTTATTCATTATAACAAATTAGTAGTATACGTTCAGTGAACACTAAGAATTGAACACTTTGTCAAATTGTTCACTTCCATTTATTACAAAAGGTTGGGCAACATGTCCACACGAAAAGTGAATGTTCACTGTATATATTCCTGAACATTTATTTGTTCATTACTTTTTTTATTTTTTATTATCCAACATTAACGTAATTTGAGTGATTCTCCGATCCATTTATTCATTACAGCGAATTAGTAGTACACGTTCAGTGAACACTAAGAATTGAACACTTTGTCAAATTGTTCACTTATATTTATCACTAAAGGTTAGACAACATGTCCACACGAAAAGTGAATGTTCACTGTATACATTCCTGAACATTTATTTGGTTCATTACTTTTTTTTATTTTTTATTATGCAACATTAACGTAATTTGAGTGATTCTCAGATCCATTTATTCATTATAACAAATTAGTAGTACACGTTCAGTGAACACTTTGTCAAATTGTTCACTTCCATTTATCACAAAAGGTTGGACAACATGTCCACACGAAAAGTGAATGTTCACTGTATACATTCCTGAACATTTATTTGTTCATTACTTTTTTATTTTTTATTAATCAGCATGAAAGTAAATTGAATGATTCTCCGATTCATTTATTCATTACAACAAAGTAGTAGTAGACGTTCAGTGAACACTAAGAATTGAACACTTTGTCAAATTGTTCACTTATATTTATCACTAAAGGTTGGACAACATGTCCACACGAAAAGTGAATTTTCAGTGTATACATTCCTGAACATATATTTGTTCATTACTTTTTTTTATTTTTTATTATGCAACATTAACATAATTGGAATGATTCTCCGATCCATTTATTCATTACAACAAATTAGTAGTACACGTTCAGTGAACACTAAGAATTGAACACTTTGTCAAATTGTTCACAACTAAAGGTTGGACAACATGTCCACACGAAAAGTGAATGTTCACTGTATACATTCCTGAACATTTATTTGGTTCATTGCTTTTTTTTATTTTTTATTATGCAACATTAACGTAATTTGAGTGATTCTCAAATCCATTTACTCATTATAACAAATTAGTAGTACACGTTCAGTGAACACTAAGAATTGAACACTTTGTCAAATTGTTCACTTCCATTTATCAAAAAAGGTTGGACATGTCCACACGAAAAGTGAATGTTCACTGTATACATTCCTGAACATTTATTTGTTCATTACTTTTTTTATTTTTTATTATGCAATATTAACGTAATTTGAATGACTCTCCGATTCATTTATTCATTACAACAAATTAGTAGTACACATTCAGTGAACACTAAGAATTGAACACTTTGTCAAATTGGTCACTTCTATTTATCACAAAAGGTTGGAGAACATGTCCACATGAAAAGAGAATGTTCACTGTATACATTACTGAACATTTATTTGTTCATTACTTTTTTTATTTTTTATTAATCAGCATGAAAGTAAATTGAGTAATTCTCTGATCCATTTATTCATTATAACAAATTAATAGCACACGTTCAGTGACCACTAAGAACTGAACAATTTTTATTTTATTATATTTAATTATTTTAAAAATCGCTTACCTATAATTTTAACTTTCACTGTATCTTGTAAATATTTAATATAATATGCATTAATGTGTAATGCATATTTATTCATTTGTTCATTAATATGTAGTCTTTTAATATGATACATGAACATACATTCAAATTTGAATACAGGGTACGTCAATTAACGAAGTATATTAACTTATTTTCTTTAAAACTGTTCTGCATCTTTTCAAATTTTGCTGCCTCACTTTCTCTTTACTCATTTTTTCCAGTAATCGTTGTCATGTATGCGCTTTTTTATTGTATACTGTTTTTTTTAGAGATTGACTCTACCAAGCGCTCTTTTCAGCTTTACCCACAGTCGCTGCTCCGGAATGTCTGTGCAGCACAATTGACAACAGTGACTTTAAGCTCAGTGACGCAATGTTACCATTCTTCATTTGCCCATTTCATATTCTTTATTAACATTCAAATCTCTGCTTAAACCTTCTACATACCTTGCAATCGCATCGTCCGCTATCCGTATTTCTACTTTAATTCTGGAAATTCGCACTTCTTTCTCTTAAGCACACATTAGATACAATGAAACAGTGATCTGTTTCACACTCCGATCGACGCATTACTTTCTTATCACTAATTAGGTTTCCAAGTCCTTCAATGTAAACGATCAGGTCAATCATGCTTTTAGATTCACCTTTCTGCCATATATCTATATGGCCACTTGTATGTATCATGGACTCATGAGACTACTGTAACTCTAGTCCCATATTAGTTGAGTTGGTCGGACTATTTCCACTTGATATTAGTTGAGCTGATCAGCCTATCTGCACCTCATATTAGTTGGATGGATCGGCTTATTTCCACTTCTTGTTAGTTAAATGAATATGCCTGCTTCCTCCTGATATTAGTTGAGTAGATCGATTGCTGATTGGCCTATTTCTATCTCATATTAGATGAGTTTCCACTTTATATCAGTTAAATTTATAGGCGTCCTTCTACCTCATATTGTTGAGCTCATCGGCCTATCTCTACCTCATATTAGTTCATCTGATCAACCTCTTGTCGCCTTATATAAGTTCAGCGATTTATTTCCATTTTATATTAGTTGAGTTGATCGGCCTATTTCCACTTCATAGTAGTTAAATCGATAGCCCTACTTCTCCCTTATATTAGTTCATATTAGTTAGTCAACCACTTGCCACCTTATATAAGTTCAGTTGATCGGCCTATTTCCACTTCATACTAGTTGAATTTGTAAGCATTCTTTCACCTCATATTAGTTGAGTTGGTAGATCTATTTCCACCTCATAGCAGTTGAGCTGATCGACCTCCTTTCCATCTCATATACGCTCAATTGATCGGCCTGTTTCCACTTATATGAGTTGAGTTGATCGGCCAACTTCCAATTCATATTAATTGAGTTCATCGGCCTATTTTCATTTTATATGAGTTCCAGGCCTAACCAGAGAGGTCCAAGGTATTCCTACTAGACTCGTTAGTAAGAGAATTGCAAGTAGTAATGTATGGAAGGAATGCTTGAGTATGTAAAGGAACACGAAAGTTAACTAAATGCTTTGAACATGAGATGTTTCCCGAGCGTATGCGGTTGACAGGGATTGACAAGGTGATGAATTAATGAGTAATGAATGCATGTGGCGTGGAAAAACTATAGTTGAGTTGTATGAAATAAGTACGCTTAAGTGAAGTGGCCGCACTAAAGAATGAACGAAGAAACGATTGGCTAAGCTAACATTTTGGATTAAAAATTATTACTAATTTTATTAAATATACTTTGAAGTTATCCGTTTATAACAATACTCATAATAAATTAACATTTTGGACATTTAGACTTAATGAACATTAATAGGATTCTTATTCAAAAAACGTGTTCACACTTTTATTTCAATATCTATTTTACTAACATCTACATGGTCAAAGTGAAATGTTTTCGACTTAATCGTAAAAAAAATTCTCCCTGAGTTTAATACACTTTGTCCAACCTTTCTGCAATAAGTAGATTCCGTCCCTGAAGTGCGATTCTAGAACCAAAACCTTTTCCAGCAACAACTTTCTTAAAGTTCGGGGATAGATAATAGTCAGATAGAGCCATATCTGGTGAATAGGGAGGATGTGGTAATAATTCGTACTCAAATCGCTTAATTATCCCATTGCCAAAACGCTTTGACAGGAGGATGCATTGGATGAAAACGAATTTTCTCTTTTACAAACCATTCTTTATCTCTCTAATTCTTTTGTCTATCTGGTGAAGAAAATGTTTGGCTCTTTGGCAAGTAGTCAATTAAATAATTCGTTTAAAATCCCAAACATAATAGTCATAAAGTTTCCAACCAATAAAATTGGTTGTTACCCACTGCTTGGACTTTTGTTTTGACTCTGGCATAACGTGACACATCTGGCGTGTCGTGGTGCCAAAGATTATCATCTTAAAGCGACAAAAACATTGCTGAGAAACCCATTTTCTCATGTTGGTGATCGAAGTTTCACAAATGCGGCACCCATCTTGCGCGAAGACTTCCATATTGAGTTCTCCTTGTAAAGTGTAGCGTACTTTTTCTTCTGAGAGATGGTTACAGCCTTAGCTAACTCAAATATCTTTAATCGTCGATCATCTACAACCATATTGTGTATTTTTCCAATGTTTTACGGTAAATGTAGTTTTCGTCCGTCCATCACGTGAATCATCTTTAATCAATTTAGCACCCCGTTTAAACTCAGATGTCCATTTTTTTAGAGTTACTAACCAAGGTTCAGAATACTTTTACACTGTCACCAACCTTCGATACATTTCTGTCGGTAATAAACCATCCAAGACAACAACTTTACTACGAAACTGTATTCCAATTTATTCATTTTGTCAAAAACACACAACACGCTTATATTAAACAGCTTTCTAAACCAAATTGACACTTGGCATTTACTTTTGCAACATGCATGCCAACATAACAAAATAGTAAAATTTCATTTATGGTAGTGCTATCCGTGGGCTAAGCCGAGAACCCAGTCATATGTTTCATCTAAGTAAACATTTATTTCTTTGAGTTTTAACAGTCGAACATTTCTCCACTTTTTACAATTAGACAAACCATTATAAAATTTTACAAAACTGTTTAGGTACGTCGTTATAATTGTTTCCTCGGGCGCCTGTTTTAATCTGATTGACCCTAGTCTTACTAAATCATCACACAAAACAGTGAATTATGATACATATAATTATCTAAAAATTTTATAAAAGCAATCTTTGATTAAAAATTTATTCATTTAAAGCTTTTTATTACATAACTAAACTTATTAACATTTTAAAGCTTCATAAGCTCTTTATTAGAAATGAAAACTGACTTGACATGTACCTAATTATTACTAATTAAATAATTTCCAGCTATTAATTAGTAATAATTATCAATATTAAACATTTTTTATTGAAAACGCTACATTAGGAAGACTTGATTGTTTAGTGTTAAAATAATTAAGGTCAATGTTTTTTTTTCGTATTTATGGTCTGTCCGTTTGCTAATTATAGTTCTGTGGTTAATTAACCTTCATGAAATTTGAAGATTGTGTTACATTACGAACAAAGAAGTTATTATTAGCTAACAATGTGTTTTAATATTTGCAGTGATACTATTTTTTAGAATGAACTAAATTATTAGTTAGGTTATGATATGCAACTGTCGTATTAAATAATAGATAACTGTTGGTATTAATGATGCGTGTTTCACTGTAGTAGGCTGTGAATGTGTAGTAATTAATTTGTACATCATAAATATAAAATTGATATAAATTAAAATTTTTAAACCATCTTTGCTTCATTTTATTTAGAGTAAGAATTTTTTCTAGATACAGTCGTATATTCCATGTTCAACTTTTATAGGCTTACCTGAATGCTACTAGATTAGAACTTGTACCTTGCTCGTGATTGGTCTGGGAAATAAGGTGTAAACATGTTCCGTCCTGCCTCCATCACATATCTTTCAAATTTACACATACTTACCTATTCAGTCATTTTTTTCTTTCGTATATCAAACGATTTTTTTTAAGTAGCCATTTTGTCTAATTTCAAATAATTCTCAATCAGTCTTACCAACTGAACTAGTTTGAAAAAAAAATCCATTAGTTGAAAGTAATAAATAAGTTTGGAAATAAAAGAAAACAATTCAGTAAAAGATAAATTAATGATGTGCTAGGAAATAACAGAAGAAAATTAGTAAAGTCATTCCAGGACTATAAATCTAGAAGGCCGTGGCATTGGCATATGCCCTAATTAAAATAACCAAGGCATTGTCTACCTTAAATATTGTGGTATTAAGGACGTTGTTGGCGAAGTGCTGGTCATTTTACACTTATTTGCCGGTAGGAATGCGTGGAAGCTGTATCGTTAAGTTTTTTTTCCTTGTACAAAAGATCTTTTGTTGTTCTTTTTTTTTGCTTTAGATTGTATGTGTTAAATTTAAATCACGTAAAGTAAGAAGATAATTATTCATTGTTATGGTCTATGGACGTTTTTTGTTTGCCTTTAGGTATCATAGATATACGCAAAATTCTAAACCTTCGCTCTCTTTTAAAGACTACATTCCTAATAATGCCGAGTAAAGCCGATTGAACCCGTCCTTTTTTTTTACAAAATATACGCATTCATGTAATGATTATAAAGCCGTATATAAGAATGGATTTCGTTTTCAAATAAATATATACAGTGCGTTCGCAAGTAGTGGATAAATTCAATTAAAATTCGAATGGGAATTTATGAAGAAAACGCCCGTACCCGTCGATTTTTATTTTCAATATAGAATTTTTTTACGTAAAAGTGAAATATACAGAGTGTGTCAACGAAAAAGAGATGCATCGACATTTTTTTTAAATGTCAACCCACATTTTTTATTGTAGACTTAGAAAGTGTACATCTTTTTACGTCCGACAAGGTAAATATGAACGATGGTTACATAAGGAAGTATTGAATAAAAATTATCGTAAACATTAAAAATGAGAAAATTTCATTGTCAATGTAAGAAAAAGTTAAATTGTACATTCTGTTAAAATTATTTTAATTATTGACACATTAGCAATTTGTGTTTAATTTTTGATAGATGACAGCATTGTTGAGTTTATCTACAGTAACCATGACAATAAATAACACATGCAAAACATGCATCATGTGACAGAAGTTCGTTTGGTGTCATTTTGTTAAAGTTATTTTAATTATTTGCACGTTAGCAACTCGAGTTTATTTCTTTGATAGGCGACATCATTGTTATCGTGAGAAAGTCTAGTTACTACTTTACCGTTCTTTTGTGAAATATGAAGAAATTAAGCGAACGTGAAAGAATTGAGATCCTGTGCAGGGTTGGTTTCGGAGATAGGTCGCGCACTCAATCAGAAATGGTTGCGTTGTTTAATATAACTCACGATATCGACCGTCCATTAGCCAAAGCATGGTAAGCAGAGTTGAGGCGTAACTTCGGGAATTTAGACATGTTCGGGATATGAGAAAATCTGGTCGAAAGTCGATAAGTGAAGAAGATCAGTTGAACATTGTGTTACCAGTGCAAGGTAATTCTAGTACCACTATTACGGATATGACTAATAATATTTGTGTGGCGCGATCTACTGTGCATAAAGTGTTGAAAACAGGTGATTTTGATCGGCGAAATGAATTTTGTGAACAATTGCAACAATTTTGTTAAGTTAACGTCAATTTTGTAAAAACAATTTTTTTTCGACGAAGCAACATTTGCTTTAAACGGCCATGTGAACAGACAAAATTGTCGTTATTGGGCAACCGAAAATACTCATTGGTTACCGGAATATCACACCCAAAACCCTCAAAAATTGAACATTTGTTTGGTACAGCATAGTTGACGGAACAATTATAAGTCCTTACTTCTTCTAGGATACTCTCACTGGTGCGAGATATTTAAACTTTCTTCAAAATAACCTCATCCCGCTCTAATAACGTTGTATCCGGAAGTCCGATATGCACCACCGTGACCTCTTTTTTCAACAAGATGGAGCGCCGTCACACTACGCTTTACCTGTTCGCGCCAGATTTAAATCCTTAGATTACTTCTTGTGAGGATACTGAAGGAGTAAAGTATACACGGCGCGACCGGCTAATTTAGAAGATTTAAAGCACGAATTCGCCAAGAAATTAGAAACATTACGGCAGATGTCATCGACAACGTTCAATAAATTTATGTTAGATGAAAAAATTGAATATGTTAACCTCAAAATGACATCAGTGTTACTGAAGCAATTTTGAGGATGCCATATCTACCTGCGTATTTGAAGATTTTAGATACTAAACATATAAAGCTTCCTTTATACTAAGATCATTGGCATTTTCAGCTGTATCCAATATAGTGAAGTCATTGCAGGTGATATCATGAACATGCTGATGAAACACAGATGAATTGGGTATGGTTAAAGATCTTTTTCCAAGACGAGGAGTTAAACCCAAATGTTCACAGCGTCGAACAGCAAAATGTCTTCAGGTTTTCCCGAGGTACATAGCGTTTACATTTAAACTTATAAATGATATTCGACGAAATGTCATCCGGGAGTACATTCTTAACTCGAAAATGAGAACCAACCCTGCTCAATGTGCTAAATGCAAAATGTAATCCAACTGTTGCAAAAGATTTTTTATGAAATCTTCTAATAACACGGGCAACATAAAGGCTATGAAAACCTGTAAATGGAAGTTTAATATACATAGTTTGTCTTCTTCAGGTTTTGGTGGTCCAACAAACTTCTTTTGAAAAAATTTTCTTACACAGTTATTGATAAAATTTAAGTTGTATCCATCACTAACAAAAATAGTTTTCAAATGTTCAAATTCCATATGTAGGAAATTGTAAAAAGAACAAAGCATATACGTATGTTCGGTATAGTAGAATGTTAATTAATCCTGTTTTGTATTTATTTGGAGGGAAGCTGCCAACAGTAGTATACACCGTGTCCAAGATAAGGATGCCCACTATGGGGGTCTCGGAAACGGTAAGAGATGAAAGGTCGGTTAAATGGAACAAAAGTTACGTATTTGAGAGGATGTATTTATGGTCTTTGTAGAACTCGAATATCTCTTTTAGTTTTTGAGATATTTGAAAAAAATTGAATTTTCTGATTTTCGTTTTTATTTTTTTCTGACCTTATTTCAAGAGCTATCAAGAAAAGAAGAGCATATTTTCATTGCCACTTTTCTAGCTCTACTTAATGCTATTATTCAATTTTTGATACAACGTTTCGTTTGTTAGCAACCATCATCAACTTTATTTTTTTAAATAAACGAAAAAATTATTTTTGCCATATTTAAATTCTCTCCTTAATTCTGAATTCAACGATATATCACACTTTATATTTTTAATACGTTTCGGATGAGAAAATTCATATTCTATGTAAAACATCGAAAACGTACAGTTAAAACTAATTCTAGAAACATTAGAAAAATGTAAAATTATCATAAAATAATGTTTTCTCATGTTCTAATGCCTATTGCGAATAAAATAATTCACAAGTATGTATTTAGTAAAAATACTATTAATTAAACAGTTAAAATACATCTTCCGTTGTACTGATGCATTTGATTAAAATAAGTTGGCTTTGCATTTTGTTTACCTACCTGTCATAATTGATTGTTGTCCGTATTACGTTTGTTTGGTGGTCTTTGAGTTAATTACATTTTGTGTTTACCTAAAAACAATATGGTAGGAGTACATTTTTCAAATAATGAAAAATTCGATATACTGACGTGTTACATTTTGTGTCAACGTAATTGTTCTGAAGCCGAATATGGTGCGTTCAAAGAACCTGTAAAATCTCGCAAAAAACCTTGCAATGAAGCAAAAGCTAATAGTGTTTTATTAGCTGTAACGGAAAATCCAGAGGTTTCTATTAGGAAAATTAAAGAGGCGACTGGCATAGCCCATTCCACAGCTCATTATGTTCTAAAGAAGGAGAAAGTACATCCATATAAATTTAGAATTTCTCAAGGACTTCGACCAGGTGACCCAGAAAGACGTAGAATATTTTGCGAATGGTATACACGTCAATCTCAAGACAATGAATATTTTCCGAGTAAAATAGTATGGTCCAATGAAAGTATGGTTAATAATAATGGAATTTTTAATTGAGAAATGCTCATTATTGGACAAGAGTAAATTCACGTCTGTACAAAACGGCCAAACACCAACACCGTTTCGGATTTAATATGTAATGCTATATTCGGTACTCGAATTATAGGTCCTTTCATTTACCACGAGTCCTTAAATTCTGAACACTACCAAATTTTACTCCAAAATGAATAAGAGATAGCTTTGAATGATTTGCCTTTCCAAGAAGTTGAAGGTTGTTGGTTTATGCAGGACGGTGCACTAGCACGTAATTCCAGAGTTGTCAGAGTACCTGTCAGTTAAATTTCCAGAAAGATGTATTGGCACTCCTGCAAATGTAAAGTGCAGCCCATTTTGGTTGAGACAGCCAGATATCTCGGTTGTTGTTGAAGATAGAACTTTGCGGTTTCCGCGGTCCTGTGCCACTTTTTTGTGAAACTCAAGATGGCCTGAACTGATTTTGCCTAACTTCTTTCGTTTATAAATTACAGGGTGTTGTTGAAAATCCACACTTTTTGGATCCCCTCCATATCTAAGAAGTTTCTCAGCGATAATGTCAAATTGAAAACTTGTCCCATAGAGAATTTTACGTAGAATCCAGGGGCGCACTCAATATTTTTTTTTTTTGGTTTCGTTATGGAGATAAGACTCAAACTTATGATTTTTTCAATGAAACACCCTGTATTTTATTATATCATTACATTACTTATTTTTGTTCCTTCGAAATAATATATAATATATAAACAAAATGCTTCAAAATTACTAAAACATTGAATTTTAATAGAGTGCCATGGATTTCAAAGTTTTACTACAGGGATTATTATTTGTGATTTTTTTGTAGTAGATCATGTTGTTGCTTTTGGAGCATTGTTTTATCAAGTGATTGAGGAGAAATCAACACACCTGCTGTCATGATGATAAATTTTGATGCGTTTTATTGTGTTTGTGTTTGGCGATTTTGTTAATTTGTGAAATTTTATAATGGCTGAAAGATTTTTTCAGAACAACGAAAAGTATTTTATCATACAATGTTTCAATCAATGCCGTGAAAACGATGAGGAAGCATTAGAATTATATTTAAACAGGTAAACTAGTAATTTACAACAAGACATTATATGACATATTGTTTTTAAAACGATAGATATCCAGAGAGGCGTCAACCTAGTCGAGTAACGATATTTCGACTAAGAATAATCTACTAAATTATGGTGCATATTCGAAACCCCGACCTAAGACGTATAACAAGGAAAATAATGAAGTGGATGAAATAAATGTCTTAGCCAGCGTCCGTGTCTCTCCTCAGACTTCTTGTACGAAGTTAGAAAATGGCACTGGCGTTCCCCGATCACGGGTACAAAGGATTTTAAAAAAACACAAATTGAAACCCTACAAAGTGAATATTGTCCAGCATTTATACCCTGGTGATGCAGCGAGGCGTGTGAATTTCTGTAATTGGTCTTTGAACCAAACTCGAAGAGATAATAATTTTGCGAATAAAGTCATATGGTCAGACGAAGCCCATATAATCAGTGCCGGTTTATTTAACAGGCAAAATACAAGGCACTGGTATAATGAAAACCAGCACCTAATTTTTTAGTAACAACAACAGGGTCGATTTGGTTTTAATGTAGCCTGTTTCTTATTGGGGACATCATTACAATACCGCATTTTTGAAGGGGAATAGGTACTTGGTAATTTTAGAAGAAGTAATACCAGAATTGCTGGAGAATGTTCCCCTCGCCTATCTTAATGCCATTTACTTCCAACAAGACGGTGCCCCTGCCCACAATTCGAGGTTGATTGTGCCGTTTTTAGAAAAAACTTTCCAAGGCAATTGGATTGGCACAAATGGACCCATTAGGTGTCCTGCAAGGTCACCTGATTTGTCAGTGTTGGACTTTTTTTGTAGGTTTTTTTGAAAAATAAAATATACGGTAAGAGGCACAATAATATTGAAGAACTTCGTGCAACAGAGGCAGTTTTCCAGAATTTAGAAAATCGGCCTTTCATAATTTTAAATGCATTAAGACGTATTAAGAAATTGTGTCAATTGTGTGTTAGGGAAAATGGACATTAATTTGAACAATTCAATGAATAAGTTACCGAATAATTTCGAAATGATATAGTATGAGTAAATATTTAATTAGTTGCTTATTCTACATTATGAACTTTTTATTACTATTTATTTGTTGCTGTATGAAAAATCCATAGCCTACTATTAAAAATCAATGTTTTAGTGATTTTGGAGCATTTTTGAAGAATTTATGTTTGTATATTATATATCATTTTGAAAAACAAAATAATAAGAAATTTAATGAGGTGATAAAATACAGCGTGTTCCATTGAAAAAATCTCCATAACCATACCCCGAAAAAAGAATTGACTGTGCCATTGAATTCTACATAAAATTCTCTATGGGATAAGTTTTCAATTTGATATTATCGCTGAGAAACTTCGTAGATATGGAGGGGGTCCAAAAAATGTGAATTTACAAAAACGCCCTGTAACTTATGAACGAAAGAAGTTAGGAAAAATCCGTTCAGGACATCTTGAGTTTCACAAAAAAGTGACACAGGACCGCGAAAACCGCAAGATTCTATCTTCAACAACAACTGAGATACTTGGCTGTCTCAAACAAAATGGGATGCACTGTACTGTGGTCAGCCCGTTCTCCAGATATAACACCTTTGGATTTTTTTCTTTGGGGATACATTCAAAATTACATTTATGGAAACGATATTGAAAACAAAGAAATTTTACAAAGATTAGTTCTCGAAGCGTTTGTTAGTATTACTCCTCAAATGCTGAAGAATGCTTTAGATGCTACACTTAGAAGATGCTATTTATGTTTAGAGAATAACGGGAATCTTTTTGAACATCTTTTGTGAGTTTATTAACCTTTAAAATAAATTTGTTTTTTATTTGTCTATCATTTAAAATTACAAAACATAATTTTATAATAATTTTACGGTTTTCTAATGTTTCTAGTATTACTTTTAACTGAACGTTTTCGATGTTTTACATTGAATATGAATTTTCTCATCCGAAACGTATCAAAAATATAAACTGTAATATATCGTTGAATTCACAATCAAGGAGCGAATTTAAATATAGCAAAAATATTTTTTTCGTGTATTTAAAAAAATAAAGTTGATGATGGTTGCTAACAAACGAAACGTTGCATCAAAAATTAAATAACAGCATTAAGTAGAGCTAGAAAAGTGGCAATGAAAATGTGCTCTTCTTTTCTTGATAGCTCTTCAAATAAGGTCAGAAAAAAATTAAAACCAAAATCAGAAAATTCAATTTTTTTCAAATATCTCAAAAACTAAAAGAGATATTCGAGTTCTACAAAGACCATAAACACGTCCTCGCAAATGAGTAACTTTTGTTCCATTTAACCGATCTTCCATCTCGTACCGTTTCCGAGATCCCCATAGTGGGCATACTTATCTTGGACGCGATGTATAATCCATTAATTAATGTTGTGAATGTAGTCTTGTGTTTCATCTTAAATTTTATCTTATTAATTAAATTCAAGGGCAAATCGTTATCGTTATATTGTCAGATTGTTAACCCAGCTCAATTCGAACATTTAATTTAAATTAGTGGAATCATTTTAGAACTAAATTAAGCCTTACCCCAAAAAATTGTCCGTGTTTCAAAACATATTTTTTTTTAAAAATCGTTTGAATATTTCTTATTAGAAATTGTACATGGTATCTATTTAGGTACTATCCTGTATAACATAATCAAACCTTTTATGAAAGAATAGCCGAAGTGAGCTGAATCCAAATTTGAAATAACATATTGAGTGTCCCATTAAAAAAAATCTACATTTGGTTCACCCTGTATAAATGAAACACCCTGCATAACCTAAAATAATTTAAAAAAATGCGCCTCAGTTCTTTCTACTACCCTTCAAAATTTTGTTCTCCTATTCCATCAAATAAGGGAGGTATCGCCCGGTGACGCAAGTTTGGGACACCCTGTATTAACACCATCCATATGTGCTTTGTAGTACGTACAAATATGTATCTTTTCTAATTCTGCAATAAGAAAGAGAGGTTGACATTTAAAAACAATGCCGACGACATCATATATTTTTCCTGACACACCCTGTATATTTCACTTTTACGTAAAAAAATTGTAAATTGAAAATAAAAATCGACGGGTCCGAGTGTTTTCTTCCTAAACTCCCATTCGAATTTTAATTGAACTTATCCGCTTCTTTACGAACGCACTGTATAGCTTCATAATAAATCTTATGAACAGAATGTCTAAACTTTACACATTGCTTGGTGTCTGTTAATACCGTAAATCATAGACGATTTTAGATATTTTAAAGCTGAACATTTATATAATTTCAAATATTCTTGATAGTTTGTGTAACTAGTAAAATGAGTTGAAAGAACTGTCTGCTATGAACAATTTGTTGTCCAAAAACAAAGATCACATTTATTAATCTCAATATTTTAAGAACTTAAAATTGATATGTTTTATACTTATAACCCATTTATAACCTACGCCATGAACATTCCGATTTTTGGTATACGAACCTTTTTGAGCAAATATTGTGGATAATATGTATATGATATATATATATATATATATATATATATATATATATATATATATATATATATATATATACACGGGTGTCCCAATAGTGCGTATTCGGTCGATAGCTCCTTAGCCATTAAACTTAGAAGATACGTTTAAATACGAAAGTTGTCTAGTTTTATAAGCTGCATAATCTAAAAATGGTTTGGTTTCTACAGGGTGTAATATAAAAGCGGTACAATATAGAACTTATGAATTATAAATAGAACACCCTGTATATTATTTTATTTTTCGATTCTCCTTATAATTTTACATCTTTTTTGCAAGAATTACTTACAAGCTAAATCTTACAGTTTTTGAGATATTTGCAAAGTTAACTAAAAACTGACATTTTTATGTAGTAATTCAAGTAGGCGTATCTCAGTTATTTTTAAAGATAAAAAAATAATCTTTGGTATAGAATTTATTCATACATGAGCTTACTTTAATCTATTGTCAAAATTGTATTTCAATATACACGGTGATCACAAAAATTAATTCAATAACATAAATTTGAAAATATTATATCTTCATTTTTTTTTAATGGCGCACCCTATATTTTTTTAATGCCTTGTCTTCGTCTATTATTCGGCTTTCATTTCTGTTAAATATGTTCTATACCTATCTCTAATAGTTTCAGAGATATTTAAGCTTGTTCAATTTTTTTCGTTGATAAATAACACTGAAGAAGAGTAACATTAGTCGGTCAAAGCAAGCTATGAATACACAAGAAACTAAAAAACATATTAACTGAAATACAAACACTTAAAATTATAATAAATGTTCAATGTGACCACCATTTTGTTGCTGGCAAACATGAAGACTTTGAATAAACGACAAATTTACTTTTCGTAACCTGGAAACATTTATATTTGAATGGCGTCTCTAATTCTTGCCTTCATATCATCTACAGTCGTTGGAGGGGTTTGATAGACTTTTTCTTTAATCCAACCCCAAAGAAAAAAGTCCAGCTTTGTCAAGTCAGGCGATCTTGCAGGCCAGGAGATCAGCCTTCCTCTTCCAATCCGTTTATTTTGAAACTGGATATTTAAATAATTTCTAACGTTTCTGCTAAAATGCGGAGGAGCGCCATCTAATTGCAGCCACATTTCTCTAAGGGTTTGTGAACGTAAATCTTCAATAACAGTTTCAAATTCGTTGCGCAAGAAGTTTAAAAATGAATCTCCATTGACCATGTTTTCAAAAAAATATGGTCCTATAATTCTTTCCCCAATAATTCCGGCCCCAACATTAAGTGACCAGCGGTGTTGATGATCAACAGGAATTATAAATCTTGGATTCTCAGTATCGTAATAATGGAAATTATGTCTATTAACGTATAGAGTTTTGTAGAAAGTAGCTTCATCAGTAAATAAGATCGTGCTAAAATGGTTGGGTTTTTCTAAATTTTTACTTATGGCCCAATTGAAAAAGTTTAATCTATTAACGAAGTCATCGTCGTCTAATTCTTGTGCAAGTTGGACATGGTATGGATGATATTTATATTTCTTTATAATTCTATTAACGGATGTTTTTGAAACTCCAACTTCTAATTCCAATTGTCGCAAGAAACGTGAGGATTTTCAATCACGGATTGAAGAACTAAATGTTCATTACCTTCGTTAATTGCGGTTCTTTCGCGTTCTAAATTGTCTTCGTAATGAATACTGCCTGTTTGCTCGAAACGCTCTTTCAATCTTGCAAACTTGCGGGTATCGTGCATTTGGAAATTATTGCTTATAAATTTGATGAGTTAAAAGGCTTTTATGGCTTTCACCAAGGACGTAAATCATATTAACAAGTTCTTCTTTCGAAAAATTCATTTTGTAACTTAGGAAGTAAGTATACAATACTACACAAATATTAGCACTGTTTGACAAGTTTGATTTCTTCATTTGTTTTCGTTCGTGTTTTGTTTTACGCCCTTTTCATTAAATTGTTTAATTTTACGATGAATAGTTTAAAAACTTCTCAAATATCTCTTAATAATGGTGGTTTCATACAATATTTATTATAACTACAATTTATGTATTTCAGTTAATATTTTTTAGTTTCTTATGTATCCACAGCTTGCTTTGACCGACTAATGTTACTCTTCTTCAGTGTTATCAACGAAAAAAATTGAACAAACTTAAATATCTCCGAAACTATTAGAGATAGGTATAGAACATATTTAACAGAAATGAAAGCCTACTAATAGAAGAAGACAAGGCATTAAAAATATATAGGGTGTGCCATTTAAAAAAATAAGGATATAGCATTTTCAAATTTATGTTATTGAATTAATTTTTGTGATCACCGTGTATATTGAAATCCAATTTTGGCTATAGATTAAAGTAAGCTCATGTGTGAATAAATTCTATACCAAAGATTATTTTTTTATCTTTAAAAATAACTGAGATACGCCTACTTGAATTACTACATAAAAATGTCAGTTTTTAGTTAACTTTGCAAATATCTCAAAAACTGTAAGATTTAGCTTGTAAGTAATTATTATAAAAAAGACGTAAAATTATAAGAAGAATCGAAAAATAAAATAATATATAGGGTGTTCTATTTAAAAATCAAAAGTTCTATATTGTACCGCTTTTATATTACACCCTGTAGAAACCAAACTATTTTTAGATTATGCAGCTTATAAAAATAGACAACTTTCGTATTTAACTTATCTTCTAAGTTTAACGGCTAAGGAGCTATCGACCGAACACGCACTATTGGGACACCCTGTATATATATATATATATATATATATATATATATATATAGACAAACTAAAAGTGCACGCAGTGATAATGCAAACGTACATAACAAAAGCAAACTACGAACATTAATAAAATGATCAGGATTATCTTACAGTACACATTATTTACAATTTACAAATAACCCACAATGTTAACAAATACATAAATGTGCTACAATTTCTTTGTTTTTATATTCTGAACCTTTCCCCACTGTAAGAAGGACAAACTGTAATAACTAAAAGCTGCATTTGTAAACATTGAGCATTGTGAAATTGGTTACTGAAACTGATTTTAGAGATATACAATTACCATTATGAACAACTTTTTGAACATATCTTATTGCTAGATGTTACGTAGATTTAGATATCATTACTAAAATATATTAATAAGAGGTAAGTGTTATGAACTTATGATCACTATCAATTGCTTGTATTTGTTATGAACACTATTGGCTATGAGCATACCACAGTTATATATTTTAACTTTTACTTTTACACTTTTTTCAATTGTTAAGTATTGTCCTTATACGAAAGACCATTTGTTGTTCTCTTGTTTTGGTTCTAGATTGTATGTGTTAAATTTAAATCACGTAAAGTTTGTTATGGTTTATGGACGTTTTTTGTTTGCCTTTAGGTATCATAGATACATGCAAAATTCTAAACCCTTTGCTCTCTTTTAAAGACGACATTCCTAATGATGACTAAAACCGTTTGAACTCGTCTTGTTTTTACAAAATATAATGAATCTTATGAACAGGAAGTTTAAACTTTGCACATTGCTTGGTGTATGTTAATTACGTAAATCACGAAAGATTTTAGAAATTTTAAAGCTATGAACATTCATATAATTTCAAATTTCCTTGATGGTCTGTAAAACTACTAAGATGTGTTGTAAGCACTATCTGGTATAAACAATTTGTTGCGCAAAAACAAAGAACAAATTTATTATTCTCAGTATTTTAAGGATTTCATATTGAGAGATCGAATATTGTAGATAAGATGTCTAAAAAATATATGCAAACCAAAAGTTTGTGTATTAATAGCGGAAACGTACATAAAACTATGAACATTAGCAAAATGGTCAGCATTTTTTTATAATAGGTATTATTTATAATTTGCTAATAACCTACAATAAATATTCTACAATTGATTTGTTTTTAGATAGTGAACATTTCACTAATACCTACTAATAACTCTTGTTTTCTGTTATTACACGGTATACTATACTAGAAGGTTATTTTTATAGCTTTGATTTAT
Source organism: Vesta saturnalis (assembly GCA_036346205.1). Classification (NCBI taxonomy): domain Eukaryota; kingdom Metazoa; phylum Arthropoda; class Insecta; order Coleoptera; family Lampyridae; genus Vesta; species Vesta saturnalis. The sequence goes on from JARFJB010002180.1 coordinate 243,684, forward strand.
TCTTTGTTCGTTGATTTATTATGAACACCGTAACAAGTTGTATTAGTATAAGAGGGACAAACTGTAAAACCTAAAACTGCATTTTCGAACAGATTATTACATTAAGCATTGTGGAATTGGTCAATGAAAAGAATTTTAGAAAGATACAAAAACATACGAATTACCTTTATGAACAACTTTGTGAACATACGTTATTGATAGATTTTTCGTAGGGCCACACACTATTAGATATCATTACTAAAATGTAATTAATTAGAGGTAAGTGTTATGCACATACGATCGTCATAAAATGTGTTATGAACACTACTGGCTATGAGTATACCATAGTTTCATATTTTTAATTTTACTTTTACACTTGTTGTTCTTTTCTTGGTTTTAAATTGTATGTGTTAAATTTATATCACGTAAAGTAAGAAGATCATTGTTATGTATTTAAAAATTATTATTAATTTTGTTAAATACATAAATAAAAAGTTTACCTCGAGTAGGATTTGAACCTACCACGTGTACTTTACTAGAGTATCGCTCTAACCAACTGAGCTATCGAGATACAAGCCTCAATCGATGTAAATTTCGTCTTTATGTATGTAGAACTGATGTAAATTCTAAATATAATTCATTGTTACGGTTTATAGGCGTTTTCTGTTTGCCTTTATGTATCATAGATATACGCAAAATTCTAAACCATCGCTCTCTTTTAAAGATTACATTCCTGATAACGACATACGCCGATTAAACTCATCCTTGTTTACAAAATATAGGCATTTATGACTATAAATAAATTATGAACAAAGCTGTTTATAAGAAGGGATATATTCAAACCAAAGTTTTTTCATTAATAATGAAAACGTACATACCAAAAGCAAGCTACGAACGTTAATAAAATGCTCATTATTTTTACATTAGACATTATTTACAATTTACGAATAACCTACAATGTTAACAAACACATAAATGCACTACAATTCAATTATATTATGAACATTTTACTAATACCTACTAATAACTCCTTTTTTCTGTTCTTACACGGTGTACTAGACTACACTGCATTTTATATAGCTTTGATTTATTGTAACAAATTGTATTATTGTAACTGTAATAATTAAAAGCTACATTTGTAAACAGATTATTAACATTAAGCGTTGTGAAGTTGGTTACTGAAAAGGATTTTGAAACATACAAAAAAAAAACATAGCATTATGAACAACTTTGTAAACATATGTTATTACTAGATTTTGCGTAGAAACAGCTACTACTAGATAACATCACTAAAATATAATTAATAAGAGTTAAGTGTTATGGAAACGTGCATTCCGAAAGTAAACTATGATCATTAATAAAGTGGTCACCCTGTGTCCACCCTGCCCAAACAATGAATGACTATACATTATTTGCAATTTACGAATAACCTACAATGTTAATAAACGCATAGATATGCTACAATTGATTTGTTTTTATATTATGAACATTATACTTATTCTTACTAAACATTTCTATTATGACACGTTATACTCCACTACATTGTGTTTTTCATAGCTTTGATTTATTTTTGATTTATTGATATATTATAAACACAGTAACAAGTTGTACAGTGCGATCATTATTGTTTGACCGTGCCGCTCCTAGAACTGTACTACTGTTCCGCATCCTTAAAATGAAAATTGTGCCATGTCCAGTGGCGTAAATACAGATATTATAATAAATAAATGACAAAAACTAATTTACGTTTATTTTGAATTAACACTTAATTTTTTTTAATTTAGCTTTATTCAATTATATTTACGTACATAATGCAGTAGGTATCTGTTTATTATTACAGTTAAAAATAGAAAAATAAAATCAAACTTGGTAATTATCTATAAAACAATATTAAAGTGACTACCACTGTTTGCATTACAGGAATCTACTCTTCGTTTCATACTATCAAATACATTTATTAATTGAGCTTCTGTAATATTTTGAATTATATCAGTTATTGCATATTTTAATTCATGAACTGTATGAAGGCGTGTCTTATAGATTTTGTTTTTTAATATCCAAATAGAAAATAATCCAGTGGAGTAAAGTCAGGTGACCTTGGGGACCAAACTCCCACACCTATAACTCTTTCATCAGAATGTTCACGTAAAGAAGTTAGTGTTTGATTAGCTGTATGAGCTGTTGCGTTATCGTACTGAAGATATCCATGTTGCAGATCGTCGTCGTGCATTTGATCAATGAAAGGTTCCAAAATAGTTTTGTATCGAGCCGCAGTTACTGTACCTTCAAAGAAAACGGGACCTACAATTCTTCTTCGTGACATAGCAGCCCAAACACCTATTTTCGCAGGATGCAAAGTAGTTTCTTGAAAAACGTGTGGATTCTCTGCTGACCACACACGGTAATTCTGCGAATTCACATAACCAGATAAACGGAACCATGCTTCATCCGTAAAGAAACTTAAATTCAGTAGTTCGTCATCTCTCAAGTTGTTGTTGAACCATTGGCAATATTCTAAACGCTTTTGAAAATCTAAAGGTTCTGGCACAACCGTTATTTTGTAAGGATGAAAATATAACTGACGTTTGACTGCTTTATGACATGTAACATAAGAAAGACCTGTAACAATTGCTTATATTGAAATATGCACGATGTTGTCAATCTAACGTTACTTATTTAATGTTTTGGTTTTTAAGATACTTTTTATCTTATTGCTTAAACATACAAGTCAATCATGTTTTGTATAATGCAGAATTACCTGTTTTCAGGACCAATTGTCTTAAAGGTTTTGTCGGATTTTTTTCCAAATGTGTACGTACATTTTCCACTACTTCCTCTGTAAGTACAGTTATGCGACCTGTAGATTTTCTCTTGCAAACACTGCCACGCCCATGAAAGCGACTAGCAATTCTTCGAAAGTGTCGACATAAAACATCATCATCTAATTCGATGTTCTGAAAGTGATTTCTATACTCTTCAACACATAATCGTACTGAATACTTCCAGTTTGATCTACATCTTTTTGGCCGTTTCGGAAATAAGCTTCCAAAATAAACGTGTCTTGTTCAACAGTAAAAGGCATTATAATCTAAACAAATTTATTTACGAAAAAGGCATAAAGTACACGAATTAACTTACCTTAAAGGTCATGGTTAGTTTATTAATGAGTTTTGAAAAAAACTATTTTATTGTAATACAAATGATGGCGCAGTCGGTTAGCGTGGTACACTAGCAAAGTACAGGTCGTAGGTTCAAATCCTACTCGAGGTAAACTTTTTATTTACGTATTTAATAAAATTAATAATAATTTTTAATTACATATTTACATTTGAACTTATTCGTTATTAACAAAAACTTATAATAACTTAATATTAGTCAAGTTGCTTTGGTATGTGTGAATCCTTGCAATATTTTAGGCTCACATTCCATTAATATAAGTAATTTGGTTGTAATCTCATTATATTTAGAATTGATATCAGTTCTACATACATAAAGACAAAGTTTGCATCGATTGGGGATTGACTCTCGATGGCGCAGTTGGTTAGCGTGGTACTCTAGCAAAGTACAGGTCGTAGGTTCATTATCCTACTCGAGGTAAACTTTTTATTTACGTATTTAATAAAATTAATAATAATTTTTAATTACATATTTACATTTGAACTTATTCGTTCATACAAAAACTAATAATAACTTGATATTAGTCAAGTTGCTTTGATATGTGTGAATCCTTGCGATATTGCAGGCTCACATTTCATTAATATAAGTAATTTGATTGTAATCTCATTATATTTAGAATTTAAATCAGTTCTACATACATAAAGACAAAGTTTGCATCGATTGGGGCTTGAATCTCGATGGCGCAGTTGGTTAGCGTGGTACTCTAGCAAAGTGCAGGTCGTAGGTTCAAATCCTACTCGAGGTAAACTTTTTATTTATGTATTTAATAAAATTAATAATAATTTTTAATTACATATTTATATTTGAACTTATTCGTTCAGAACAAAAACTTGTAATAACTTAATGTTAGTCAAGTTGCTTTGGTATGTGTGAATCCTTGCGATATTGCAGGCTCACATTCCATTAATATAAGTAATTCGATTGTAATCTCATTATATTTAGAATTTATATCAGTTCTACATACATAAAGACAAAGTTTGCTTCGATTGGGGCTTGAATCTGGATGGCGTAGTTGGTTAGCATGGTACTCTAGCAAAGTACAGGTCGTGGGTTCAAATCCTACTCGAGGTAAACTTTTTATTTATGTAGTTAATAAAATTAACAATAATTGTTAGATAAAGGAATAATTGAAAAAGCAAAAATTTTTGTACGTTTATGAAATGTCAATCAAAGTTGAAACAAATATTTGTGCCTAACTTCACCAGAAACTTGGAATAAACTTTTGATAAAAATTCTGTAAAAAGCAGTTTCTTTCGGTCAATCATTGTTGATATCCTGGTATTTCTGTAGGAGGGACAAACTGTAATGCATTGCAAACCAACTAAAAGTTGAATTTGTAAACAGATTATTAACATTAATCGTTATGATATTGATTACTGAAGATGATTCTCGTGAATATACAAAAAAATACAATATAAAATTATAAATAGCTTTGTGAACATATGTTACTGCTAGATTTTACACAATGTTACGGAATGACTAGTTTATTTAATTTTTTTTTTCAGTAAAAACTAATCTGTTTAGTATAAATGTTGAATATTGAGCAGATTCATTGGAAATGAAGTACATTAGTATAAATACAAACAGTAGTGAGTACCAAACACTATGAAAGCAGTACATGCATTTGAAATAAATAAACATGTATTATTATGAACATTTTCGCCAGCACTTATAACTGCAAATATTTATTGTGAACACTGCTAAATATTAAAGGGATAATACCAAATGGTTTGACTATGACGACACAAAAATAAAAGATATAGAGATATAATCACATAAAAAGGAAACAATTGCATAAACAACGTTTCCATTATGAACAACATTGTGAAGTGTTAATTCTAGACTTTGAGTTAAAGACGAAGATATTGACAGCAATGTAAAATACGTGGATTGGTTGAAATGCATTGGAATGTTATCAAAAAATATAGCATTATGAGCGACAATAACCATGAATACTGCAACGTACTGAAATGTGCTGTGAACATTATTTTATTGTTTATGTGCAGCTCATGTTGACACCAAATAGGTTTATTAATCATATAAAATGCACACGTAGTAGAACCCGGCACTTGCATCTTGGATTTTGACGTCACAAGCGCCCACGTGAAGGGCCGGTTTTTCCACCCTTTTTTTACCGCTTACGTGAGACCGGATTTTCCACCCTATTTTGCATATCCACGTGTGAGACAGGATTTTCCACCCTTATTTTACTCGCTTACTTGTGAGACCGTTTTCACCCTATTTTATATATCCTCGTGTGAGACCGTATTTTCAACCTATTTTACGCTTACGTGTGAGGCCGGATTTTCCACCCTTATTTTTACTCGCTTACGTGTGAGACCGTATTTTCAACCCTTTTCAACCTAATTATTTTCGCTTTTGATTCAGATCCACGTGTAGGACGCGTATTTTTCAACCCTTTGCATTCTAATTAAGCCTTTGTTTATAGTATCCGTTGATATTTTACACCCTATGAAATTTTTAACTGTTGTTTGTATTAGGCTTTTGCAGCAATTGTGTTCACTAGCGTGAGCGACTACTCACCTGACAGTATTTTCAACCTTTTGTTTGTTTTAAGAGCCCTTTTGGGAGCCCTAAAGGATAGGCAAATGCATCGACGTAGGATCGTTTTTTACCTATTTTTAAGGGTTAATAAACGGTAGGATATTTTTAGTATTAAAAGAAACTAATCAAGGTAAAGATAACGTATACGTTTAAAAATACACTATTAAATTCTATAACGATAATAAACAGTTAATGGCATTGCATAATCAGTTAATTACCCTGGTATACAATGTGAATGTACGGTTTAGCGACTATTTAATATGAATTGAATTTTATCAAATGAGATTGCATAATTGTTGTTATTATTAAAATCATTATTAGGTTCCTTTTAATCCCATATCTAGATTGTGGTCCTCTTGTGGTGAAAATTCATTTGAATATATTTTAAAATGAAATTGATTTAAAAATAAAATGTGTAATTAACTAATTGATTAACCTGCTTACAGCAATAGTAATTATCGAAAATTAAGGAATGTCGCTTTTATTTATTTACCTTTTTTAATACGTATTATTTACATACAATATATTTTGGTTTTAAATATGAGTCACAATATGTCGCAATCCTTTTTGCTTTAATTATAGGTCATAATTAAATCTAGTTGTCGCTCAAGGTAGTCACTACCAAATTAATCTCATGTACAACAAGAAACTTAATATCAATAATGTATAACAAAGTATTTTTATAATGCCATTTCTCGCATAGTTTAATGTCCATGTATGGTCATATTTTAGTCTTGGAGATCGGATTTGTCACAAAATACAAGACAGGAACAATTACAAGTACAAACAAGCGCAAGCACAGGTACATACAAACACACAAACACGAAAAACGAAAAATCAAACACGAAAACGAAAATTCGCAAACACGAAAATTCGTAAACACACAAACTCACAAACACAAAAACGAAAACGAAAATTCGCAAACACGAAAATAACAAACACACAAACGCGCAGAGTACGAAAAACGCAAACATGAAAATCGTAAACACAAAATTCTCAAACACGAAAACCGCAAACATACAAACGCACAAACACGAAAAACGAAAACACACAAAACGAAAAACACGCAAAGCTGCCGAATGAATTAAGACTGGGATTTGGAGTCTATAAACAAAATGATTCTCTCTGTCTCTGTCCTGTCTCTGTCTCTGTCTCTGTCTCTGTCTCTGTCTCTCTCTTGTCTCTGTCTCTGTCTCTGTCTCTGTCTATGTCTCTGTCTCTGTCTCTGTCTCTCTCTGTCTCTGTCTCTGTCTCGTCTCTGTCTCTCTGTCTCTGTCTCTAGTCTCTGTTCTTGTCTCTGTCTCTGTCTCTGTCTCTGTCTCTGTCTCTGTCTCATGTCTCTGTCTCTGTCTCTGTCATCTGTCTCTGTCTCTGTCTCAGTCTCTGTCTCTGTCTCTGTCTACTTAGATCCATACGGTCAGGGTGAGTGTCTAGGGTAGTTGATTAGCAAGCACATACAGTCGAAACACATTCTTCAGCGCGTTTAACACACAACATCGCAACACTTTCAATTTCACCTTGGCTGAATTCGTCTAAACAAACACTACGAATACCCAAACTGCGAGCAACACTTAATACAGAAACGAAACCAAATAAAAAAATTTAAAAACAACTAACAGGTTAAACAGAAAAAATTTAGCAAAGGAACACCTGAATAAAACAAATTTTTTAAAACGAAAAAAAACGGCCTTCACACCACGACTACATCTCTGGAACCCTTTCCAACCTCACGGAATTTTTACTCCAGCACTCAGTCCGCCGCTGTTTCCAGGTCCTAACGCCACGACCCGTTAACATATTACAAAGTCTATATGGAAACTTTTTATGTTTAATTAATTTATATAATTTATTAATTTATATTTGAATATGTCAGAACAAAACTTTATAACTAGTAGTCAATTGAGAACTCGAATCGACATTCCATAAAGTAATTCAATTCATAATTTAAATATCATCAAACATAAAACAAATTGCTCGATTCTAACTGGGCGTATGGTACGAAACTAAAAGTACAGCGGTTCAAACCTAAGGAAACTTTATTAAGAAAATAAACAAAATTAAAAAGGAAAATGAAAAGCAAATTTTTAAAAATAAAATTATCAAAATGAAATTTAAATAAAATTTTGATTCGTGGAAATAACAAAATATTAATTATTTTATGTCACAATGAATTAAACTAGATCATAAACATTATAATGATTCTCTTGTCTCTGTCTGTCTTGTCTTTCTTTCTGCTTGTCTCTTCCAATTGTCTCTGCTTACTCTGTCTTAATTGTCTAGTCTCTGTCTTTTAATTTTTTTGTCTTCTGTCTAAAAATCTATCTGTTCTGTTATAAATTCTGTTCTGTCTCATTTGTTCTCATGCATTGTCATGTGATTGAAATGAAGACATAGTATAACATCATTAACATTCATATGTGAGTTGTTACCAAACAAATCTATGTTAGCAACTATTGTTCATTTGAACATAAAAAACATGTATTAAACTTCAGTGCAACGTTCAATTATAGCTTACAACTGCACAAAATATGACAGCACTGCTTTAACAGGATCAAACGAAACGCGATGCACAACGCACGACACGTGCACGTGCACATGACGCACGCACAAAATACGACGCACGCAAGACGCTCGCACGCACGACGTTAGTCACACGTACGCACGCACGCACGTGCCACACACACAATCAACACACAAACGTAAAACACGATTAAAATCACAAAAAAACAGTTTATAACGAACCTAAGACTTTGAGTAAAACAATAGTATTATTAACACAATGTATTAATATCTTTTACGTCGTCTATATGTTGAATTATGCATTGAATCTTATCTAACAACGAATCTATAATATTATCTTCATCAGACGATTACATAGACAGAAGTCACATAAACAGAAAACGAACACGTACGAAATGCTTGACCAGGTCAACGATAACGTTGACATTACAACTTTCATGTCTTCTATGTCAGCTCATGTTGTACACAATGGTCTTATTCAATCATATCTACGTAGAGAACGTGCATGTTTCACACTAAGCCATCTTTGGATTTTGACTAAGACGTCCAGAACCGTTGCTTTCATGCTCCGATTCATTCTCTAAATACACCCTGTCTTACTAACTTGCATGCAAGACGCCGAGGTATTTTAACAACCGGTCTAGTTAGGTTGCATTGCGCCAAGCCGATCTACGAATCATGACGAGGATCGTTGCACAACCAAAGCAGCGCTTATGTTTAGAAAACGCCTTAAAGAGCGTTTGTTAAACATGCAGCCGTTTGTCACTCTAGTCATACTTCATGATCATCACCTCGAAATGTCGATTCTGACCGATATTTATACAACGCCTAATTTAATGGTCGAGGCTAAGCGCGTCTAGCGAAATGCCTCGACCATAAAAGAGGCGTTTAGATTTATAAACATATCCCAGGGTCTATGTTAGAGTGTGATTAGGTCAATACTTCAGACGTCCCCGAAGATGTCCGATTCTACCCGAACATTGACGAGCACGCTTACGCACAAGACCAAAGGCTAGCTGCGTTCTGGCGTCTTAGGAGAAAACAGCTCTATCATAAAAGAGGCGTTTAGATTTATAAACATGCCCCCAGGGCTGTGTTAGAGTGTGGTTAGGTCAATACTTCAGACATCCCTCGAAGATGTCCGATTCTACCCGAACATGGGCGAGCACGCTTGCGCATAGGACCAAAGGCTAGCTGCGTTCTGGCGTCTTAGGAGAAAATATCTCGACCATAAAAGAGGCTTTTAGATTTTATAAACAGCCCCAGGGCAGCTTAGAGTGTGGTTAGGTCAATACTCAGACATCCCCGAAGATGTCCGATTCTACCCGAACATTGACGAGACACTTACGCACAAGACCAAAGGCTAGCTGCGTTCTGGCGTCTTAGGAGAAAACAGCTCAATCAAGTAAAAGTAGGCGTTTAGATTTATAAACATGCCCCAGGGCTGTGTTAGAGTGTGGTTAGGTCAATATTCAGACATCGCGAAGATGTCCGATTCTACCCGAACATGGGCGAGCACGCTTGCGCATAGGACCAAAGGCTAGCTGCGTTCTGGCGTCTTAGGAGAAAATATCTCGACCATAAAAGAGGCATTTAGATTTTATAAACATCCCAGGGCTTGTTAGAGTGTGGTTAGGTCAATACTCAGACATCCCCGAAGATGTCCGATTCTACCCGAACGTTGACGAGTACGCTTGCGCACAAGACCCAAGGCTAGCTGCGTTCTCGTTTCTCGTGGTTTGCTCTTTAAAGTGTAACTGTCATCGAGTGAGCATTACTATAATGTATTCTCCTGTTTATGAGCCAACATCAGCGGACATTAGAGATTTTACTGACTTGTTAATAAACTATTACAACATAACCGTTCAAGATAATGATGAAAGCGATGAGGTGGTTGAGCTGGGTGTATCTCACATCCAAGATGATGGTTCACAGAAGAGAAAGAAGAGCTATGAGGTAGGGTGAAGGGCAAATCTCAAAATCATGATGATGATGATGAGGACGACTCACGGTTCAAGAAGAAGAAGAAACCGATAAAGCATGTTATTAAATAATAATAATGTATTGTTGTTTATAATAATAATAATAATAATATATTTCAAAACGTTAAGCTTTCCTTCGGTTTTGTTAATAAACCTGTTTTTTCTAGCGGTGCTCCACCGTCTTGATTCATGTTTGCAAGTTTACAAGTTTTCGCTTTAGCGTGTTTTCGCGCTCTCGTGTGTGTGTGTGTGTGTGTGTGTGTGTGTGTGTGACCGTGCGTGCGAGCGTACGCATGGTCGTCGAACGCTCGCGCGCATACGGTGCGTGCGAGCGTGCTAGCTTGCGTGCGTGCGTACGTGTGACGTGCGTGCGTACGTACGTGCGTGCGTGCGTACGTACGTGCGTGTGATGCGCGTTTTTCGTTTGATCCTCGTACTAAAGCAGTGCTAGTCGATTGTATTTAGTTGTAGGCTATTGTGTTGTCTAAAAGCTATAATTGGAAGCGTTGCTTGCTATACCCAGGCCGTGGGTTATGTTTAATTAGCTTTTTAACAGATGTATTTATTTATGATTAGATCAGGCTTGCAAGTAAAGTATATAGAGGTGAAACTAACTAGCTAATGTGTTTTGCTGCTACACGTATCACAGTATTGAAGATTCTGTTTATGTATTAGAAAACGTACTACAGCCTCAAAACAGAGTGCAGATAAAATTGAAGAAAGATGTATGCGACAAGTGTTGAGATGCTTGAAATCGATCCCAGCCGCAAGAAGAATGTGTTTTCGACTTGTATGTGCTTCTAATCAACTACCCAGACACTCACCTCGACCGTATGCGATTACAGAGACAGAGACAGAGACAGAGACTAGAGACAGAGACAGAGACAGAGACAGAGACAGAGACAGAGACAGAGACAGAGACAGAGACAGAGACAGAGACAAAGACAGAGACAGAGCAGAGACAGAGACAGAGACAGAGACAGAGACAGAGACAGAGACAGAGACGAGAGAGAGACAGAGACAGGGACAGAGACAGAGACAGAGACAGAGACAGAGACAGAGAGAGAGAGACAGAGACAGAGACAGAGACAGAGACAGGGACAGAGACAGAGAGAATCATTTTGTTTATAGACTCCAAATCCCAGTCTTAATTCATTCGGCAGCTTTGCGTGTTTTTCGTTTTGTGTGTTTTCGTTTTTTCGTGTTTGTGCGTTTGTATGTTTGCGGTTTTCGTGTTTGAGAATTTTGTGTTTACGATTTTTCATGTTTGCGTTTTTCGTACTCTGCGCGTTTGTGTGTTTGTTATTTTTCGTGTTTGAATTTTCGTTTTCGTTTTTGTGTTTGTGAGTTTGTGTGTTTACGAATTTTCGTGTTTGCGAATTTTCGTTTTTCGTGTTTGCGATTTTTCGTTTTTTCGTGTTTGTGTGTTTGTATGTACCTGTGCTTGCGCTTGTGCTTGTACTTGTAATTGTTCCTGTGCTTGTATTTTGTGACAAAATCCGATCTCCCAAGACTAAAATATGACCATACATGGACATTAAACTATGCGAGAAATGGCATTATAAAAATACTTTGTTATACATTATTGATATTAAGTTTCTTGTTGTACATGAGATTAATTTGGTAGTGACTACCTTGAGCGACAACTAGATTTAATTATGACCTATAATTAAAGCAAAAAGGATTGCGACATATTGTGACTCATATTTAAAACCAAAATATATTGTATGTAAATAATACGTATTAAAAAAGGTAAATAAATAAAAGCGACATTCCTTAATTTTCGATAATTACTATTGCTGTAAGCAGGTTAATCAATTAGTTAATTACACATTTTATTTTTAAATCAATTTCATTTTAAAATATATTCAAATGAATTTTCACCACAAGAGGACCACAATCTAGATATGGGATTAAAAGGAACCTAATAATGATTTTAATAATAACAACAATTATGCAATCTCATTTGATAAAATTCAATTCATATTAAATAGTCGCTAAACCGTACATTCACATTGTATACCAGGGTAATTAACTGATTATGCAATGCCATTAACTGTTTATTATCGTTATAGAATTTAATAGTGTATTTTAAAATCAAACGTATACGTTATCTTTACCTTGATTAGTTTCTTTTAATACTAAAAATATCCTACCGTTTATTAACCCTTAAAAATAGGTAGAAAACGATCCTACGTGCGCATGCATTTGCCTATCCTTTAGGGGCTCCCCGCCAAAAGGGCTCTTAAATACAAACAAAAGGTTGAAAATACTGTCAGGGTTGAAATGTACGTCGCTCACGCTAGTGAACACAAAATTGCTGTCAAAAGGCCCTTAATACAAACAAAACAGTTAAAAATTTCATCAAGGGTTGAAAATATATCCCCACACGGATCTGATAAATACAAAAAGGCCTTAATTAAGAATGCAAAGGGTTGAAAACGCGTCCTACACGTGGACGAATCAAAAGCGAAAATAATTAGGGTTGAAAAAGGGTTGAAAATACGGTCTCACACGTAAGCGAGTAAAAATAAGGGTGGAAAATCCGGCCTCACACGTAAGCGTGTAAAAATTAGGGTTGAAAATACGGTCTCACACGAGGATATATAAAAATAGGGTGAAAACCCCGGTCTCACAAGTAAGCGAGTAAAAATAAGGGTGGAAAATCCTGTCTCACACGTGGATATGCAAAATAGGGTGGAAAATCCGGTCTCACACGTAAGCGGGTAAAATAAGGGTGGAAAACCGGCCCCCACGTGGGCGCGCTTGTGACGTCAAAATCCAAGATGGCGGCGCAAGTGCCGGTTCTACTCACGTACAAAATTTCTTTGTAGTGACGATAGTCATAGGCTGTGCTCACTTTGTGTATTAATATATCTTGCTTATAACTAGTTGCCTAGGAACATGATATAAAAATAATAGACTGTACATTAAGTAGCAATTTAGTCCATTATTTTCAACATTGAGGTTTACATAAATCTTAAGACGCAGACACAGAAAACATATATTTTTTGAATTTGAGGTAAAGTAGTGTTATAGATCGCAATAAATACTAAATCGTTAAGATATGAACTGTAAAATAATTTTTATAGAGAAAGTTAGAATGCACCTTTTTATATATATATATATATATATATATATATATATATAAAATTTACGTTTGAGTTAACTATTATATTTTACTATTGTGAACAATTTAAGGTTATGTACTTCGGTCATCAAATATAGTAGCAGCCTCAAACCCCAACTACATCTAATCAACAAAATAAGCCTTTAAATAATAATCTCTGTTAACACAAACTACAAGAGTATTGGAACAATTATGAACACCTTGTTTGTAAAAATACTAATACATGCTTTAAATCTGGCTAAAGGTCGATAATCTTTCTTACAGAAATCATTAATTATAAACTAATGGGTATAAAGTGCAACTTGTGAACAATATTATGAACAAAATGATCTGTGTTAATATAAACCTAGCTTAGCTATACTTGATTGGTTTTTATATGAAATAATAAACATGCAATTTGAGTATGAATACGACATCGAATAAATTAGAATGTAGTAAGGACAGATGAAAGAATTGCATTGCATTATGAACACATATATAAAGTTATAAGGTCAACTGTGTGAGTAGTACACTACTGGTTGCACTGACTAAACCAATTTGATAAATAACTACTAAATGACTCGTTCATTTTAGATTTCAAGTTTTATAATAAATTGCGTGAACGTACTTGCTAAAATATAGCAGGTCCAATGGTTACAAACTCTTTTAAATAACAATTTATTATTATACGTCTAAAACCCGTACAAGTATATTGCTCAGTGTGGACTAATCTGGTCAATAGTGATCAACCCCCCTTTTTACAGAAATTAAAAACCGGTTGAGCTAGACCGAGGTAAATGAAAGTAAACTCTAATTAAAGTAAGCTAAAGCAGGTTACAAAATATTTATGTATTATGAACAATAGCTTTAACATATGACAATATTAATTAATAAATGTATCCATGCGATAGATGACATGTAAAATAGTCACTGTTTTTGTTACAAAATGATTGTTTTCATCATACTCACGACTGTCATGAACCTAGTTTTATGAACACGGCGTTAGTGAAGTCATGTAAACAATTACTGTTTGTGAACATATCAAGGTTTCAAATTAGACAGTGAAATATAGAATATTGCAAATTACAATAAATGTTAACTAATGCAACCTTAAGCTATGATCACGCTATCATCAATTCAATGACGTTACTAGAGAGAACGAGAAATTTATTGTACTGTTACATAAATAATTACAGCTATAATTAGTTCCAGGTAATCAATATACTCTATTCTGAATAATAAATAATAATGGTACTTATGAACAAAACAGTCTTTAAGAAAAAAATAAAGTGAGTAAAATACTCTAAACTTAATATGAATAAATCGTATCAAAGCAATAAAGCACAAAAACAGTTATGAACAAAATAGTATTGGTTACTCTACGTAACTAATTTCATAGCTAACCTCTATTATCACTCTGAACAATGTGAACAAAATGTTCATAACACACTTTTGAACGGTAAGAATCTGCAACAGCGATAATTTATAACCAATACAATCGATGGAGACAAAAATGTGAACAATATTGAAATGTTTAGTATTTCCTTTACGATCGCCTTTTTTGATCAACAATGAATAATGGTAGACATTTTGTACGATATTAGTAGTGACTTACAATGTTAATAAACTCACAAATAGGAAACAATATCTTACTTTTGAACATTACAGTAGTTTATGAAGGAGGAGTTAGTCGAGTTATGTGAACAATTACTGATATTAAGTTATGAACATTGTTATACGTATGAACACACTACAAAATTTTAAATTAGAGATTATAAAGTAATGTTAGATAATATTGTAAATTAACACAAATTTCAACCAACACAGCCATTTGTTATGAACAAATTGTAAACAGCGCACTAATTGTTGAGAGAGAAAGAAAAATGTATTGTTACAGTTACATAAAAAAGTAAATAATTCTAATTATAGCTAACAGTACCTGACTAATTGTACCCATAAAGAGTAAATATGAAAACGTTGAGAGTAATTTTTGGGAAGGGAGTCTCTTTTGTTACCGTTATATGCAAGTATAAGTAAATAGTTAACCCGTACGTATTACAGTTGTGATCAGTTCACAGTTATGTACAGTATAAACAGCAAAACAGTTAAAATTAGTGAACAGAATAAGCTTCCAAAGCAATATCATACTTAACATAAACAACAAATATACTCTACCAATTATGAACATCTTTCTGCACTAACAATTACTAAAGTGTTTGAAACTATGCTATAGTACGTCCCAGAATATCAGAGAGTAATGAATGATCCTGACTGCGACAGGTCAGTGGCGTGCTTATTAAAGGAATATACTGTAAGATCCGTAAAACATAATATTTTACAATTTTTAGTGCACTAAAATCCCAACCGCTCGTCTATGAGTTATCTGATGTTCAAGCTTAAGTCGAATTTTAAAGGGCCATCTTTTGTTTGCCGTTTCCCTGAACCGTCTTTATTTAACACAATATTTTGCAGGGGGCACATTTACAGCATCTTTGTTTAAACCAGCCCGGTTTGCTACTAATTTCTATCCTTACAAAAAAACTTTATTTCACTAATAACATGATTTATTACTCTTGGATATTCTGAGACGTACTTTAGCTTGCAATAAACTTTGTGTTATGGGTAAGTACTGTAAATAAAATTATGAACAAAACCGCTTATAAATGTTCGTGAACAGCAAAACGGTGAAATTTAATCATTTAGTAATGAAAAAAAATTATCAGTATAGTTTTTGTGAACAATTTTTCCAGTCAGGACTAACTTATTAATGACAATGACTTTATATGATATTAGTAACTGATCATATGTGGTATGATCATTTCTAGGTAAGTACAGATTTAATTGAAGGCAATAGTGCTAATAATAATGGTAATTAACACCTAAATCCAAGAATTCCTGTATTTTAAACGTTAGTGCGTTAACGCGTCTGTCTTACTGTAAAAATGAGTCATAGGTTACACGAATTAACGTTTCATGAAAACAATGTTCATAATCGTATAATATAAATTATTATTAAAGTGTAATTAATGAAAGGCAGCAGTTATGAACTATATTTGGGAATTGTTAATAGTATGAACCCATGCAGTGCTGAACATTTTTGGCCACACAGGTAATTACTGTGATTTGATGTGAATACTGCAGATTACATATAAAATGTGATTTCAGATCGTTTATTACGTATCTGAAGCACAATTAATGTTAATGAAAACTAAATACCAAGTACTGTATGTTATTAAAAGAAAAATTATAATCTATACTGTAGATAATCTTTCAAGTGATTCGCATTACAATAGCCAGAGATTATTACAACCAAGGAATTAATAGATTTATCTTTGCTAACATAAAAAACAAAAAAAAATGTCTAAAATTTTTAAACACGTAAAATAAAAATAAATTATAGTTCCGAAGATAACTATTTTAAAGCGCTTCAGTCAGATTTGAGTTAAAAAAGGAAACGTTTACGTAAAATTACATTATCAAATGAACCAAGGTTTTACAGCGACATTTGCATATTGTGAACATATACAATATTATTGTAGCATTTGCAATTTTGCTACCAACTATAAAGAATTTGTGTTGTAAGACCTTTTAATGTCTTCTAAAATCAACAAATAGATTTTTTTATTCTTAACATCACAAAGATTCATCAGGTTATTTGAGCAATTTGTAATTATTCTGTGCATAATAAATTATGAACATTCAACAACAATATAATACAAACATAATAACGTTTTGTGTCTTTAAATAGCGTTGAAGTTATGTAAATGAATATTTGTTCATAAAGTAAACTTTTTAAACATATTTTACGAACTCATGTTACGCCACTGAAATTTCTTACGTATCATTTATTACCATTAACGATGATGTTAAAACCTAAAATTAAAATATTTAAATTTGTCGAGCAGTGGTGTGTACGATTTAAAATGACTAATTCATATGCGTTTGAACGTGGAGTAATTTGTTAAATCAGATTTTTAGAATTTCGCGGAAAAAGTAACAACCCATTCGTAACATAAAAGGTTGTGTTTCGGGAAAAATTTCTTAATTTACCTTTAGTAGACAATATGACTAGTAGTTTGCAACGCAAATGTCAGAATTTTGATACAATTAAACCATTTAACCAAAATCATCAAATTTAAAATTATTACGAAATAAGCCTTACAGACATGAGGAAGGTAACAGAATTTACAGGTACACGAATTTAGCTTTCCTTTACGACTAAATTTGTAGTCTTTGACAAACTTTCATATCAGTTGAGAAGCCCATCATATCTCGGCTCTCGTTGTAGTTGAAAGTACCGTGACGTTGCAGCTTTTAAGTTATATTATTAGTCGAATTGATATTTGGAGGAAAAGCATCATCTTTTTCAATGACGTACAAATTTTTGTATAAAAGCAAGCTGGGGTGTTGGGACTAGTCAGTCTCCTTACTACTCGAACCTAATATGCAATTTTCAGTGCCGTCAGGCAGAAGGGCTATTCTGTCTGACAAACTGCCATAACGATATCGTCCTATAACCTGATTTTAAAGCTACGTTACCTGTGTGAATTAAAAAAATAAACATTATATGCAGATGGTCGTATAATTAATTGGCAATGGGAATTGTTCTAAAATGTAATTAATGTATTCTAATTTATATTGTTTGCAGCAGTTTTATTAACAGAAACCGTCTCTGCGAAGTAACTAAAGTATAACGAAAGAATATTTAACGTGTCTGCAGGTTCAAAATTTCGTAAATAAAAGAAGAACGTTATGTTAAATTTTAACCCTGTATAGTACAATACATTAAGGACCACATACGAGGAACGAATTGTATACAGCAAATTGTACAAAAAACATTTCGCGAAATGAAACTTTCAGGAGTGCAATAAAGTATCCATTAGAGTGATTACAACTACTAAGTAAAAGAAAATCATTCAGGCTCATATAAGTACATAAACCGCAGTCGTAGGTAAATAATTACGAGATTACGAAGCTAATGCTATCGCGTTATAACTAAAGGATTGCCAACTGTTTTTAGCTGCTCTTGCTTGGAAGTTACGGTAAAGTGTTAAACAAAAACAAAAAAGAAAAGGAATACCGTTTTAGAACGAATAGAGAGTAAGGCATTTAATTTTTAGTAACTGTTTTTGCACGTGTGGTTGTATGTAAAAATCCATTTTTTATATGATTGTACAGTTAGGTTAAATATACTTTATAGCAGTAT
Source organism: Vesta saturnalis (assembly GCA_036346205.1). Taxonomy (NCBI): domain Eukaryota; kingdom Metazoa; phylum Arthropoda; class Insecta; order Coleoptera; family Lampyridae; genus Vesta; species Vesta saturnalis. The sequence goes on from JARFJB010002180.1 coordinate 262,222, forward strand.
TTTTCATTCATCTACAGTTAGCTATTTACATTGCTTGCTATCTAGAATAGGTAGCTAGGAGGTTTGATATTAGTTCTAATAGACCACCTTTGTGATTTGTGTTTATTACAACGCATTATTTTATTTTCAAAAACATGTACTAAGCTTATTACAATTATTTTCTTCATTGAAGTGACTTCCTACAGCAAAGCAATCTCTTTTCAGAGATTTGCCCTAAAAGTTAATTACCAAAGTCTACAGTTCATTTTTATTGTTTAGTATTAAATATGTACTCACTGATAAAATGTTACGTTTTAAATTCATTTCCTATGTTTGCACCAGGGATAGCTCGAGATACATTGATTAAGGCGAAGCATCTACTAGGGTTTCATTGAGGATTACTTTACTTCACCTTAAAGGTGAACGTTTAATGCAATTTATATTTTGTTAACGAAGATCTGTATTCATAGTAACATGTAACATGTTTATTATTGATAGAGAACATTAATATTCTAAGAAAATCCGGATATTACCATTACCACAACATAATTAGTTATGAACACGTTTAACACAAATTTAGCAAATGTTACCGGTTAGAAGTTATTAATGAGCGGCATTTACTAGTAAATAAATGACACATGGATGTGACATACAGAAAAGTAATGTTTTACTTTTGTTATGAACAATATAATTTAACAATGTTGCAGTTGTTACATTGCTGTTACTAAGATATACTACAACTACAACTACAAACTTCATTTCGAATTTTTTATACAGAGTATAATGGATATCAATTTTACTATTATTTACTTTATGAACAGAAGTCACACCAGTAGTAAAGTGACCCCGTCACAAGAAAATATGGTTCATGGGTTATTTAAAAGTATTTTTGTGAACAAATGTATATTGGCAGCCACAATTTATTTTATGTACAGAATCAAAATATTTTTAGTGTTAACCCCTATAATTGTTTATGAACACATCAATATTGTCCCTAAATATTCATGTTATGTACATAATCAAAATATGTTTTATTACCAGTTTTCCTAACTAACGTTATCACAGCACTGAAATTATTAACACAATTGATGATTATGGGAATATACGCATTTTTATTACAACTCTAAATATTTTGATAAACAAGAATAATATTCGTGAACATATATTAAAGAAACTAGGTAAATAATAACCGTTATGAACACATGTTAATAGTTTGAAATTTGATGTTCATAACGTTAAAAAAGGGACGAATTATTGCACGTTATGAACATTTTTTAGTTTTGTCATTATATATTAATGTTGGTATTACTTTTTAAGTAAGATCTTTTCTGAGTGTTGTGTAAATAGATGCAATGATTTTATGAATATGTCGAACAACTGTTGGAAGCCACTGCGTATTGTGAACAAGTTTTGCCATTTACATTTTCTATTTCACTAGAATGCAGTGGCTTATTTTTTTACTAGTTTTATTTAACATTGCAGTAATGAACCTTTATTTTTCAATAATTATTCATGGCAATGTAACTAACATAATGACTATTAGAGACTACTTATAAAATAAAGGACATAGTAGTCCAAAGCATTATCTCTAATAAGTACCATTATACACAGTATAGAAATTTAGTAATATAAGAACGAACAGTAACACAAATTGTTTTTTAGGCCAGCAAAAGTAGGACATTAATTATGAACATAAATGTACATTCAGACGTTACGGTCAAAGATGACAATTTTAGTTGTATCATTACCATCATTAATTTTTAGTTCATTTAAAAGCACAATGCATTTGATTACGTACTAATATACAGTTATGGATACAAATACGCATTTTATGAGTGGCGTTATGAACAATAATTATCTTGTTAATAGGATCTTGTTGCTTTCTACGCTACAGATTACTATTTACAGATGTACCCAACTACGTATTCTGAACAAACAGTAGTATACGCTTTTTTGACTTTAGGTTTACAACATTGATATGTTCACTTATTTACTTATTTCTTTACTTTCTTAGTGTAATTTTAACTCTTTTTGTATCCACCAACATAAAATTAATTGTTTATGGTAACGTCAATGTTGTAAATACTTGCAATTTGTTAACAAACTTTATCATGTGTGCTTATCTTTTTTGGGGTTTTTTAATGGTGTAGTTAACATTGAATTTAACTGATAAAAATGGCAAGTCTTTCTCAAAATGAAATGATTGATATGGTTTTTAATTTTAGAAAATTAAATTGAAATTCATGAATGGTTTGGAAAGGGAATTTGTGCTGGAATTTCCTCGATAATAAACTATTTGGACTCCTTGAAGGTGTATCGATCGCTCAAATTAGGGACATGTGTTTTCAGCAAGCGTGAGTGAGTGTGAGTGAATGTGAGTGTGAGTGAGTGTGAGTGAGTGTGAGAGAGTGTGAGTGAGTGTGAGTGAGTGTGAGTGAGTGTGAGTGAGTGTGAGTGGGTGAGTGATGTGAATGAGTTGAGTGAGTGTGAGTGAGTGTGAGTGGTGAGTGAGTGTGAGTGAGTGTGACGTGAGAGGAGTGAGTGTGAGTGAGTGTGAGTGAGTGTGAGTGAGTGGTGAGTGAGTGTGAATGAGTGTGATGAGTAGGAGTGAATGTGAGTGAGTGGAGTGTGAGTGAGTGTGAGTGAGTGTGAGTGAGTGTGGTGAGTGTGAGTGAGTGTGGTGAGTGAGTGTGAGTGAGTGAGTGAGTGTGAGTGAGTGTGAGTGAGTGTGAGTGAGTGTGAGTGAGTGTGAGTGAGTGTGAGTGAGTGTGAGTGAGGTGGTGAGTGAGTGTGGTGAGTGTGAGTGGTGATGTGAGTGAGTGTGAGTGAGTGTGAGTGAGTGTGAGTGAGTGTGAGTGAGTGTGAGTGAGTGTGAGCGAGTGTGAGTGAGTGTGAGTGAGTGTGTGTCAGTGTGTATGTATATGTGTGTGAGGGTGTGTGTGTGTGTGTGTGTTTATGTGTGTGTGTGCATGAGAGTGTGTGTATTGTGGTGTGTGCGCGCGTGCGTATGAGCGAGTTCCTGCGTGTGTGCTTGCGTGTGTGTGGGTGTGTGAGGAACAGAGAGTGTGTGTGTCTGTGTGTCTCGCGTCAAAAGGATGAGGATATTCTGTCTTGCGACATTTTGACGCTGAAATCTGGACGTATGAAATTTGGCTGCACAACCAATTGGGCCCACTACAATTGTACTTACAATACCTGCCCTTTACATTTTATCCGTTTCAACAACAGTCCTGTTGCAAAGTTTAAAAATATGGTAAATATCGATACGTTTATGGGCTACAAATTGCAAAATTCCACAAGCCACATGTTTGAATAAACTATATTGTAGTAACCGCATTGAGAAAAGGAAGAGAAATTTATAAAATTTAGAAACCGCATTAAGTGTCATTAAGCTTTAAATGAGCGGTGGCATTAGGTACTAAGGAAATTGTTAAAGTCCGTTAAGAAAGTTTGGTGATTAATGCTATACATACCTGTCTCTTGAAATTCATGAATGGTTTGGAAAGGGGGACAGTTTAAACATATAAAAATAGATATACATATATATATATATATATATATATATATATATATATATAGCACAATTTCCAATTGCAAATTTAAAGCCTGACATTGTTAACACATCAAAATATTAAGGAAAGAATTTAATAAGTTGACAAAATTAAACAAACGTGTGCGTGTGCGCGTCGTGTGAGTGTGCGTGTCGTGTGCGTGTATGTGTATGTGTGAGTGTGTGTGTGTGTGTGTGTGTGTGTGTTTTGTTCCGTGTACGTGTGCGTGTGCGTGTGCCTGTGCGTGTGCGTGTGCGTGTGCGTGTGCGTGTGCGTGTGCGTGTGCGTGTGCGTGTGCGTGTGCATGTGCGTGTGCGTGTGCCTGTGCGTGAGTGTGTGCGTGTGCGTGTGCGTGTGCGTGTGCGTGTGCGTGTGCGTGTGCGTGTGCGTGTCGTGCGTGTGCGTGTGCGTGTGCTTGTGCTTGTGCGTGTACGTATGCGTGCGCGTGTGCGTGTGCGTGTGCGTGTGCGTGTGCTTGTGCGTGTGCGTGTGCGTGTGCGTGTGCGTGTGCGTGTGCGTGTGCGTGTGCGTGTGCGTGTGCGTGTGCGTGTGCGTGTGCGTGTGTGTGTGTGTGTGTGTGCGTGTGCGTGCACGCGCACAGACACACTGTGCGTGTGCACGTTCATGTGTGAATATTGAATTATGGCAGTGCGGGGGCGGGGTACGCGATTATAAGAAAGGAAGGAAGGAGGTAACCTACCATCACCCCGGCTTGTCTCGGTCAAGCCGTCTACATTTCAGGGTTGATTTAGCTAGGAGGGTGGTTTGGTGTTAGAAGGATACTCGTCGCATTACGAGTGATGGCAGGTAGAGTTTGGTGTGTATGGGGGGCCTACCTTTTGGTTTATCACAATAAGTATGGGTAATTTCCAAGAAGGGAGGATAAGGAGGTAGACATAGTTTGGCAGGAATTACTGTAGTGGTTGAAAATAAAAAACAAAACTCATATGTAACTAATTAAAATTAAATATATATATATATATATATATATATATATATATATATATATATATATATATATATATATATATATATATATATATATATATGTGTGTGTGTGTGTGTGTGTGTGTGAATAATTGAAAATTGAGATAAAGCATAAGTTGTTAGAAACTAAACAAAGTGACGCGCGCCTACACTTATGACGAAATCACACTGTGGTCATTAACATCCTGTATGAGTTGTAGGTTGGTCTGAGGAGAATGCGGGAAAAAGACAGTTCTCGCTTGTAAAGGAGCTTGGACACCATCATATGATCGACAAACGAGAATACGATGGGCCGGGGTGTCGGAGGTGTCGCATAGGAGGCGCCAATGCGCTTCCGATGACATCCAAATCCTTCGTTCGAGGTAAGGATGCGGACGGTTGCTCTTCCTGGTACGTGATTTTGGTGATGTCAAGGTTGGATATTGGGGATCATGGAATAGGTGTTGCGCCCTTTCACGGGTGTATCCCACAGCAGCTACCATTCACTCAAGACCAAAGTCTTGATGTGAGGGCGAGCGGCTGAAAAGGAAGAAAAATCTGCGAAAGATATACGACTATCCAAAGGAGTGCAGGTGCCGGTCCTGCGTAGGAGTCTAGTGCAGTAAATTTCCCTATTCTTAGGAACAGGGACTGTAGCGATGCCAGTTTTCTGACCACGTGAGAATGTCTAAGTCGGCCATACCAGATGTCTAAGCCGTAAGTTAGTGTGTGAAGCACTGCACAGTTAAAAATCAACTGTAAGGACTTTTGGGGCAGATTTCATTTGAGGCGCGAGTGTTTGTATAGTAGATGAAGTAAGGTTTTACCTTTTTCGACGATGTGTGAGCAATGCCTGACGAATGATGGCTTGTCATCTATGTACAGCCCGAGGTGCTTAAACTCGAAAACTCTTCGGACTTACCAATTGTATAAGTGCAAAGTTGGAATTCGGGATACTTTACGACTAAAAACCATATATTTTGTCTTGTCTACTGAGATGGACAGTTTATTACTTCGCGCCGAGGTCGTCAGTCGGGCGGGGCACAAGCAAGCTCTATCCTCTAGGGAACGCCTATTATCTGCGGTGACAGTGTAGACAATGTCATCTGCATAGGCAAAACAGTGCAAGAAGTCTGCAAGTTCTTGTCCGAGGAGAGAACCAACGACTAAATTCCATAAACATGGTCCTAGGACCGGTCCTTGTAGGTAATCCCTTCAAAGGGGCTTCGTAACTGAAAACTTCGATGCCTTCGAAGTGTAAGAGATGGAGCGATCCGCCAGATAACTAGAAATCACGCGCGTAGCTTCGACGGGCACTCTCTTAACGGCGACAGCATTTATGCTTGATTGCCACCATACGTTATTGAATGCCCCTGCAATGTCGACGAAGAGTGCCAACGTGTACCTGAGAGTATTGGTTTTAATATTTGTAATTAGTCTAGAAACACAGTCGGTAGTCTTACGTCCGGGGTTAAAACCGTACTGGTTGGGATGGAAGAGACGTTCAAGAGGGATTTCGTTGTACAGTCTTTAGAGAAGCACTCTTTCGAATAACTGTCCAAATTCCGATAATAACGTTATCAGTCTATACGAATTTAGGTTTGTGAGATCATTTTTACGGGGTTTTAGAATTGTGATAAGTTTACCAGTCTTCCAACTGACAGGAAAATACCCAAGTTTTATGGAAGCTATAAATAATTCGACGAGTGTACCAGAAAGGGTCTCTAGCAATGTCCTAAGCATGTTACCTTGAATTTCGTCCAGTCCAGGAGTTTGTTCTTAGGAATCTTTGACGCTAAGGCAAGCAGATCTTCACGTGTAACCACCCAGTCTTGTCTGGGATCCAAATTAACAAGACGGGGACGCATTTCGGTTTGTCAGTTGTCGGATCTGTAACAAATTTCGAACTTGTTGTTAATAATTCACCTCTATGTAGGCAACTTAACGTGTATTTTGTGCAGCGTGTGTTGCATATCTAGTTCCATAAAAACATACATTTAATTATTTTAATTAGAACTCGTACGCATTTCGTTTGCACATTCAGTTTCAGACATGTTCATGCGCAAAGACCTTTTGGGAGCGTCGTTTTTGGTTGAGTTAAGAAGGTGGATGTAACATCCATTATTGTTTTGTTAAACGTTTTTTTTTTATTAAAAGTGCTATAAATTAAATGGTGAGTTATTTAAAGTTATTTTACAACGTCTGTGACGTTTGCATTTCAGGTACTTTTTTTACTTTCATGTTAATCCAATTTACGGTATTAGTACGATCAATCAAGAGCGAGATTTATTCATTTGGGAATTATAAAGCATATAAATCCAGATTTATTTCAACCCTGAAGTAATATTACGCAACAATCTCTAAAAATGCTGACCTGCAGCCATTTCGTTATCTACAGTGTGACAAGAATAAGGTATTCTGATTCCATTAATTATTCACAATTTTAATTATTCATTAGGTTATAACGTTACTAACATTAGCATTAAGTAGTTCAGTTTATAATTAAATATAGGTTGTGTAATAAAATTTGTTATTGTAGAAATTTTCTTTTAATTTTATTGTATAATGGTTTACTTGTTTATTCCATATTTAAAAACAAGTTGGCGTCCGAGTATTTAACAATTAGTTTCAGGAAGAAGCAAACCCGATTTTAAAGCGAACATATCCCAGTACATGTAAATATTTTTTGGTTAATAAGGCAAATCGATACTTTTATGAACCTGGCCCATTTTAATCTACGACTGATCATAAGGCACCAAATCTTCTATTTATTACCCAAACTGTTAAGTAGCTAAAATTTGTAGCCATGGATGTAGAAGTATACTTATAGAACCTTAAGGAGTTGTCGTTGGGAAAAGGGATGTTTAACAAATCGTTCATGATCGCATGTTCGGGAACAGTGTATCTGTCGCCGTCGCGGACATTGCAGAAGTGATCGGCGGGAACTTGTTTCTGAGAGGATATATTCTGTAGACCGCGCCCCACGGGTATGCCGTCAGTCTGGTTTCAACAAAACGTCACCATGAGCCAAACTTTGCTTTCATCACTGCCAATTATTATCTGTTCAATGCCTCCTTATAGGGAGCCAACCATTGAGTTTGATGCGGGCTACCTTCTTTAATCTGCTTAACTTTTTGCACCATCAGCTATTGCTGGCCCGTATACCGGACCAGCGCTGACAGCTTGCCAATGACGGCGTCTACAGAATGTGTATCGTGGCACTCTGCGAAACGGTGAAGGTAAACGGGGAATATATTGTTTTCAATCTACATTGATTCTGGACGGATCGAGGTGTTTGAAGTTGAGGATAGTAGGTAAAGGACTTTTAATTGGATTATCGACGGCTATATCGAAGCGTATAAGTCGGTGGTCACTCTCAATTTCATCCACCAATACTTGCCAGTCAGTAACCTTGCGCGCCAAAGGGAATGATGTAAGGATCACGTCGATACGTATGTAGTTGATCAGATAAGTTTACAACACATACGTCGCGTCCCGCAACGAAGTTTCCCACAAGGGAGCCCCGTGCGTTAGTCGTCGGGTTGTGCCATAGCGGCGATTTTGCATTGAAGTGGCTTAAAATAACGACTCCCATGGATTTCGAGCTATTGTAAACAATAGGAGATCTTGTTGTAACTGAGAAGTGTTTTAACGTGCCGCTACTAAATTTGTAGTTGAAAAGGGGAAAATTTACGTCAATAGAGGAATGTAAAATTACATTGCCACGTAAACTGAATCAAGGTATTATAGCGCCATTTGCATATTTTAACTAATAGTGTGATTACAACAGTATTAGGTGTTGTCAATTTTTTTTTACTATGAACAAATATATATATATATATATATATATATATATATATATATATATATATATATATATATATACACAGGGTGATTTTTAAGTTGATGCTTTTTTTAAACTGTGTATAGAACTAATTAAAATAAACAACTTTTTCAAATAACATTTTTTCGTTTTGCTTTAATTGTTGCTGTTGCTTGTTCTATGCGCCCAATTAATTATTACCGGGTGATTACCGGTGTTTATAGCCTCACCACGCATATTCGGGTTGTTATGGAATTGCAAACAATCTCTGTGATAAGACGGCTGTTAATTTTGTTTTGTTTCTGTTTACACTTTTTATGTCAAGGAGAAATGTGTCAATTTGTTGTCAGTTAATTGCGTGTTAGATTTCAGTCAGTTTGTGATTATTGAAAAATAAAGAATGGCTCATGTGTATGAAAATAATGAACTCGTGGACATGCTGTTGATTTATGGGAACTGTCGTTAAAGTGCGGCTGCAGCCGTAAGGCTGTATGCTGAACGCTTTCCATTAAGAGTGCATCCGAAATCCCGTAGTTTTATAAATCTCGTTCAGAGGGCAAGGGATACTGGTTATTTAAGAGAACATCGTGGAGGGGATGTAGGAAGACCGAGACAACCTGTGAATATGCAGAATGAAAAACAAATTTTGAATATTGTTGAGGAAGATCCATCGATAAGTACTAGAGAAATTGCACATGAGGTCGGTGTAAGTCAAACAAAGGTGTGGAAAACATTGCGGGAAAATCAGTTGTACCCATTTCACGTTCAACGTGTACACGCGCTATTTCCTCAAGACCATCCCCGTAGAGTTGAGTTCTGTGCATGGCTTTTACAAAACAATGCAGATCATTTGAATTTTACAAGAAAAATTGTGTTCGTGGACGAGGCAATATTCACCAGAAATTGAATCAACAATTTCCGCAATACTCATGTTTGGTCATTTGAAAATCCCCATGCTATACGGAGATCAAGTTTTCACGAAAGATTTTCCGTAAATGTATGGGCAGGAATTGTAAATGGAATACTCATTGGTCCGCACATCTTGCCAGACCGTTTAACGGGCGAGAATTATCTGAATTTTTTGTAAATTCATCTACCTAATCTGCTGGAAGAATTGCCATTGGATATAAGGCAAAACATGTGGCTTCTACAAGACGGAGCACCTCCTCATTTTAGACGAGTTCTTGGATTATACTTTTCCAAACAGGTGGATTGGTCGAAATGGGCCAGTTGCGTGGCCACCTCGCTCACCAGACCTTACACCATGCGATTTTTTTCTGTGGGGTTACATGAAAGCGTTAGTTTTTAAAACACCGGTAAACACGCGGGAAGAATTAATTGGGCGCATAGAACAGGCAGCAGCAACAATTAAAACAAAATTAATTTCGTTATTACGCGCCGAACCACCGAACAGTGGTTACATCGCGCACAGCGTTGTGTAGAACAGAATGGTGACAACATTGAACATGTCATTTGAAATAGAACTTGACTGCTTATTCCTTTAAAACGAAATATCTCTTTTATTTTTGAGTTAATTAAAAAATGTTATTTGAAAAAGTTGTTTATTTTAATTAGTTCTATACACAGTTTAAAAAAAAGCATTAACTTAAAAATCACCCTGTATATATATATATATATATATATATATATATATATATATATATATATATATATATATATATATATATATATACAAGTGCCAATTGTCCATTGATTATGTTGTGCGCACAAAATATTGAAACTGGATCATATAAGCAGTACAAACGATCTCTTTATAAACTCACGGATGCTTAAATGAATACTTTTATGAGCAAAAGCAGTAGACGTCTTAATTATTGTACAATAGAACAAAAATTAATTAATTTATTATAATACGGATCGTGTAACTGCATACATGTAGTTAACAATAGCATAATATACAGTTATTTGGATGTTCTTTTATCGTTCGTATTGGTGATCAATTATGGAAAATTCACTTTATTTTATTACAAATGCGTAACCGAACAAACTCGTTTCCGGTATAGTACAACAAGCGCACGAGTTGTCAGTTCCGGATGGCGTGACGCACGTGGTCCTTCATTCAATTTTTTGACAACCTACAATTAACCAAACGCAAACCACGATTATGTTTACTCCCCCGCTGTGAAACTAAAACCAAAACAGGTGTGTTCTTAAAGACCCATTGTGTAACGATTTCATATTTCGATATCTGCAGCTTAAGCAAAAAAGGTTAAGTTCAATCGGCGATTTCATCTTAGGAAGATCATACTGATACACAATTGAATGAAGAATAAGGGGAAGTTTAAATTTTATGTTAATTTTGATCCGTCTTCTCGTTTATGATAGGTAAATGTGTGTGGGTGAAGAATGTGCAGTAGCTTTTTAAGAAGTTTTGTCTGATTTAAGTCAGCGTGGGAAAGTCTTAAGTGAAATGATTTTTTTTTCTCTCAATATTAGAATCAATCAAAAAACTCACATCGAGTGATTAACTCTTGATTATGAAATGGGAGTTTAATAAGCGCCACTGACTCGAGTTTGCATTGAATAAATATATATTATCAAGAACGAAAGCGACACAATGAACGTTGCAAATTGTAAAATCGAGCGTGAAGTCTTTGTTGATAAATGTATAATTACTTATAATTCAGAGGCGCCCCGGACGACATTAACTGGAATATGCATAGCGAAAATTGCGTTTTTCGAATACATACGAATACATTCTTATTCTTAAATAAAATGCTACCAGAAAATATATTTATGCATCAGCCTGTACCAGACTCGCGATTAAAAGATAATGGATTCTCACCTCAATTACGGCTCGTAAGACAATATTTCTATCATTATTTACCGATCACTGTTATTTGTCAAAGTTAAATCTCTATCGTCACATCGGTGTTTTGGAAATTGCTCCTAACGTGTCGTTGGTTATGGATACTTGTATATCAGTTATGAAAGCTGTATTATTTAATATTTTAGTGTAAATTGAATTGAACCTAGTTTTTTTGTAAATTTGTATTAATCTTTTGTCACTCCCTATCAAAGGATTTTTAATTTGGAAACATTGAACCGCACACTTTCTCTTAATGTGCTTATTTCCTATCACTAAAAGGCTAAACTGTCTAAAAACGATACAATCGAGATTGTCATTATTTATAACACAATTAATAAAACTGTTCCAATCAAGAGTTTTTTTCTGCATAAGGTCAAGTACCAATAAGTAGTTTGTATTTTTTAGACCAGTACAATATTTATAAGCAAAAGTAAGCGAGTACTGAATTGTTATTTTTGTATTGAATAGGAATGGTACTACACAACAGTCTTTAAATTACCAGCGTAACCCAGATATCCACCAGTAATACCACCGCCAGCGGTATCATGCACAAAGGCAACAACAAACGCAAACGCAATAACATCAACAACGGCGACAAAAGCAGCAACAACATCAATAGGTGTAACAGCTACAACAAAGAAAACAACTGTACAATCAGCAACAACGGCAACAATGGTAGTATCGGACACAACATCAAAAAAGGACAGTACTGAAAGCAGTAATAACGGCAACAGTGTTAACAAGTGCAACAGTATAAAATAAGAGGAGTAAATGGTATAAAAAATTTAGTAAAAAATGTATGTAATAATGAAATAAAATAAAGAAATAAAGTTCTCCAAAAATACATATCGTCAAACTGACTGGAGATACAAACCATTCACCACAATAATGCCTTCGACTCCAATCGGTAGATTAAGTAGGGTGTTTCATTCGTATGATTTGCTTAATTACCACTAAATTTGCTATGTTATTTTCACTTAACATAAATAATAAAAATGTAATGTAATACTAATAAAATGATCTCGGACGCCAAGTTATTTTTTATCTATTCTCTCGGAACAACTAAACCGAGTTTGTTAACAATAAAAATTTTATCAAAATGTCAAAAAATAACAATATACAATTATGTTTATTGACAGAAAATGAGAGATGATTAAATAAAATATATGTTAAAATCTAATTGTAAAAACCTTAAATTACTAAAAAATCCTTAAACATTATACCTGTTCAATATATACAAAATCTTCTTGAGGATCCCTGGTATTATAAAAAATGTGATGCGGAAATTCATACCAAGATGACGTAATCCTTGTGTAATTGCGAAATATTCGCAATAACAATGCTTTTATGTTATCAGCCACACCCAAAACTGAAATTATCCTTATAAATTTCCTTAAAATGAATAATCCAGTATTTATTGCATTTCTTGACATTTTCAATGCAAAAATTGCAATCATAAAATAAAAGCGTACGCAACAGTAAAATTAAATGCGTACTTAAAATGTAATTGAATTGTAAATCGAAGTAAAATGAAAAGTAGCAGAAAAAAGTAATAGGAAAAGTGCCTGAAAAGAGCAAATGTTTTAATTTTTTGTATTACGAGTTAAAAGATATCTTACCATAAAATTAATGGCACTTTCACATAAAATTTAGATAAAAAACCACCACAACGCTTCCTGATGCAATGTGCATCAAGAAGTGAGCAAAATGAATGCTTAGGAAGTTAGATCATGTCAGATGATGTAGTCCTGCGCAAAGGGTTAAGTTATGATGCGTTGCGCAATGATCAGAAAACAATTTATGGGAATATAGCTTTAAGAAAATATGCACTATGAAGATATACAAATTAAGTTGCCTATCTCATACTTATATTTCAATAATTAAAAACTTTTTCTTATATTAACAACTAAATGAATGAAAGACATTAAATTAAGGTATATTTTAATACAACTCAAAAAAGGGTTGTTACAACAGAATCAACAGTAACAACAACAGTGGCAACTATAGCAAAAGTAGCAACCATAGCATGAACTGCAGAAACGGTACAACGGCAATAATTGTGACAACCAAAACAACAATGCCAGAAGAAGCAACAAAAGTAGCAACGGCAACAACAGTACCAACGGTGACAATGGCCAAATAAGAACAACGTGAACAATGGCCACTGAAGCATGCGCAACATAGTATCAACTACTACCGTCGCAAAAACAAGGGTAGCAACAGCAACAGAAGTGATAATAGCTATAACCCTATCACCTGCAACAGAGGCAACAGTAACAATAGCCACCACAGTAGTTGTGACAACAACGGCAACAGCAGTACAGTAACAACAAGGGTGACGTTATTGATAATAGCAATAACAACAACCACCGCAACGTGAACAGCAACAGTGCTAACAGAGACTATAGCTACAACAGAGACAATATTTGCAACAATAGAAACAACGGCAATAATGGTGTAAGAGCCGCTTTCACTTACGACAATTAAATGTTTACTTTAATTTGCCTCAGACTAGCTCAATCGGTTCTTGTACTGACAAGGGTAACAATAGTAACCACAGCAAATATAGCAAGGACAACGGCAACTACATCAAAAACAGCAACAATGGGAACAACCAATAACAACAACAGCGACAAGTACAGCAACAGCGACAACAGTAGCCACGACCACAGTAGAACAACAAAATTAACATTAGCAACAGTAGAAACTGAAACAACAGCAGGATCAGCAACAAAAACTGCAATCACAACATTAGCGACAGCAGCGACCCTAACAACAAGAACAGCAATAGCAGTAATAACAGCAATAACAGCAATAACATCAATAACAGCAATAACAACAATAACAGCATAACAGCAATAACAGAATAACAGCAATAACAGCAATAACAGAAATAACATCAATAACAACAATAACAGCAATAACAACACTAGCAGCTATAACAGCAATAACAACAATAACAACAATAACAGCAATAACAGGAATAACAGAAATAACAGCATTAACAAAATAACAGAATAACAGCAATAACAGTCATACAGCAATAACAGCATTAACAGCAATAACAGCAATAACATGCAATAGTAAAGCAATAACAGCAATAACCGAAATAAATTAATAACAGCAATAACAGAAATAACAGCAAAACAGTAATAACAGCAATAACAGCAATAACAGCAATAACAGCAATAACAGCAATAACAGCAATAACAGCAATAACAGAAATAACAGCAATAACAGCAATAACAGCAATAACAGCAATAACATCAATAGCAATAGCAATAAGTAGTAACATCAATAACAGCAAGAACCGAAATAACATCAATAACAGCAATAACAGCAATAACAGCAATAACAGCAATAACAGCAGTAACAAGCAGTAACAACAATAACATCAATAACAGCAATAACAGCAATAACAGCAATAACAGCAATAACAGCAATAACAGCAATAACAGCAATAACAGCAGTAACAGCAATAACAGCAATAACAGCAATAACAGCAATAACAGCAATAACAGCAATAAACGCAATAACAGCAATAACAGCTATAAGCGGCAATAACATCAATAACAGCAATAACAGCAATAACAGCAATAACAGCAATAACAGCAATAACAGCAATAACAGCAATAACAGCAATAACAGCAATAACAGCAATAACAGCAATAACAGCAATAAGAGCAATAACAGCAATAACAGCAATATCAACAATAACATCAATAACTGCAATAACAGCAACAACAGCAGGAACAGTAAGGGTAACAACTACAACGACTGCAGCAAACAACATTGCTAACAGAGGCAATAGTTGACTCATGCATACAAGGTTTTCAGATTTGATAACTTTAGACAGCAAAATGTCTTGTTGTTTAATCTTATTAAGGCATTAACTCTTTCTTTTAGCAGTCTTTCTGTGAATGAAATAGCTACAAATTCCTTCGAATATACTTTTGAGTTCGTTGATATAAAATAGATAATACAGGTTGAAATTAATACATTTAGTAGCATTAGTACATTGAACAAACACCTCAATATATACTCACCTTAAAGTTGGTAGCACTTAAGTTAGATCATGTATGTCCTCTCGCCTAAATAGGATAGGGAATTAATACAGATTATCACTTCACAGAGTCGATTCTTTCACGAGCAAAGACCTGGACTTGGTCTACAAAACAATGCGGTGTGTTTTTCATTAAACAATCGTGGTAAATAGAATAAGACAATCTCGAACGGATTTTTTGTCACACAATTAATGATCACTGATTTGGTTATTACCAATTCGGCAGAGTTTAATAATTTGATGGTTTCTAAGTTTATAGACAAGAGTGTGGATTTTTAAATCACACGTCAAATATCGACGGAACAAAATCTGTTAGGTGTAAATATTGCATTCTGAGTGTGTCTGGATAAACACATGACCCAAACAATAAGAGCTAGTTCTTTGAGTGGACATGATTTTATAGCTTTTGTGGTATTAACACTAATTTCTGTAGCCCTGTTAGGTTAAATTGTTTTTCACCTCTTAGCATGAAAGAAGAAATCCTGAAAATGTGCCCTCTATCAAATAGCCCATACTGCTATTAGCTCAATTATTAACAAAAATGGTCAGAAAGACGCTATTAGTTTAAAATTTACGGAGAAAGGTTCAAGAGCGAGTTAGAGAACAAAATGTTCTTCGTTCGGTTAAACAAAGCTCTATCTATAGGTTCTCAAAAATAAATGAAATATTTCAATGCAAAGTATATAACTTAGCTTCAAATTATGTCACTACGAAAAAGCACTAAATGTTTAAAATTTTATAATAAGCGCGACCTATATTCACGTTATCCCAAAATAATAATTGATGCGATAAAATTTTACTCAACTAATATTATTTAGTAGCTAGTAGCTTCAAATTTTCATAATGGTAGCTCAATTTTCAATATCAATTTAGGAAGACATAAATGTCCAAATATGTAGTCTTCGATAACGTACGCCCAACCACGTGTGCGCACACACGTACGCACACGTACACGCATTCGTACGGGCACATACATACGCGCACACACAAGTAAAGATGCTATCGCTGACTACACAAAAGTATAAAGATAATTTTTAATTACATAAACGATCAACTCGATAATGACACTTTAATTCACACATTTTTATGAACAAATAGTAACAATAATTTTAAGTCATTTTGGTAAAGTCATATTCAACATATTTCATTGTACACAAATGTACGTCTGCATACAAAATGATTCGCAACGTGTGAAAAACTAATCCGTAAATCAGTTATGAACTTCCACCAAATACACGATTTAATTTATTTTGCTTTATTTCATACTTGAACTAACTTAGATCCAGAAATCAATATCACTATTTATTCCTCTAATATTGTTACCCTTTTTGGTCATAACTTCAATACCTACGTTGTATTCATTAATAACTTACAATACGTTTACATCTTTCGCCATATTGTAAGTATTAAATGGTTATTGCAAATTTTTGTGTTAATCCTTAATGTGATATCAGTTACCTTACAAGCAAATAAGCTGTATTAAGTGAATTACTGTTAGAATCGCAGGCCTAAAGCTTAACTTTGCTAATCAATGACGTCATTACTTTCTCAAAATTTTTAGTTAAATATCTACACTGCATAACTTTTAGCTGAAGTCTACAAATAAAGTGTTATTCTCTTAGTGATAAATTTATAAGTGACTGGATTGAATTACTCGGCGGTATTTACAGGAGGCGTATATTTAGGTTTTCATTTTTCATAAATTTATTTTGACATCTCAATTAATTTTTAAAGCTATCACTATTACTGTGGACAATAACCGTAATTGTTATCGAACGATTAAATTACAATAAAGGATAAAAAAAAATACACATAAATTTAATGCGCAAAGGATAAGTATTTTCATTATTTGTGATAATTGTGAAAGTTTAAAATGTAATATTGAAAATGTATTGTATAAGTTTGGGTTTGTCTGTAAAGTATAGCTAATAAGATCTCATTGCTACTTGGTCTATGTTTTTAAGGCTTTCTTTCTGTCCTCAATGTTTGTTGCTAAAGAGTGGTTAAAACTGAACTAAACATTTGCTAAAACTAGCAATCAATTTGCGTTGGTACCGTTTTAATAAGAATAGAGTAAAAAGCTTTTTATTTTTAGTAAGAGTTTAAGAAAGAAATTATTTGGGATAAAAGACATGAGATAGAGCATTAATTTTTTTGTATTTTTCAACATGTTCTTCTTATACTTCAACACACTTGGACCAGCGACGCTGAAGTGGTATTATGCCTGTTTTGCAGTGATCTTTAAAGCTATCAAAATATTGCTCAATTGTAGCAATTACTTCTTCGTTCATGTTAAGCTTCTTCACAGTAAGGAAAAGTTTGAGCTTCGGGAACAAGTGAGTGTCACTCGGAGCAAGATCTGGCGAGTAAGGTGGTTGCGGTACCTGGAAACAAGGTTGATCCAATTTTTCACGAACAATGCGACTGGTATGGTAAGGTACATTACCATGACAAATGAACACAGTTTTTCAAACGATCCGACGGTCTGTTTTCAGCGATTGTTGTTTTTAGGTGGTCCAAAAGTGCAGCTCAATATACTACGCTGATGGTTTGATCCTTTGTGCAATGGTCGTTGAGAAATATCCCTTTCGAATCACAGAAAATTGTAGCTTTCACCTTTTTTGGCGGAGGACTGCCATGGCGTTTCCACTGTTAGGGTTGGCGTTTCAGAGAATATAGTGATGAATCCAAGGTTTATCAACCGTCACAAGGCGGCGCAAAAAATCAACCTGATTCTTGTTAAACAACTTCAAATTGTCGCTCGATATTCGCGCTCTTTATCGTTTTTGATCAGCATTCAGCAATTGTGACACGCATCTTGCTAACAGCTTAGGCAGGCCCAAAAAATGATGTGTATGTTTATTCTTCAATCCTTCAACAGCCTGCATTTCATAGATTGTTTTCGGGGTTGTTATCGTTTTTGATTGTTCTGGTCGTTCATAATCGTCAATGCCACGTGTAAATTGTGCAACCTAACGACAAACCATTACTCGAAGGGGCATTGTCACTCAATGTTTGCTGCATAGCGGCCAAAATTTCAGTGGCGTTAGCTTCTTAAAAAACAAGTATTGAATCGCATCACGAATAGCGTGCGTAGTTTTTACCCTTTGTAATTTCTTAACCAAACGTCACAGATCAACATTACACGTAAATCCAAAAAAGTTATAACAACATAATGTTTTAAGGGCACGTCGTATTATAGGTATGAGTTCTCAGTCCAGGCGATTCGTACCAAAATGTTCACCTCTTCATCGTTAACTGCTTTGCATAAAAAAACTAAAATCTAGTGCTTTCGGATATCGACTGAGAGGTTGACGGAAACAATTGTATACGGTATCAGTAAGTCTAACTAAAAAAGAATGAAATTTTAATACCACAAAGCGTACGGTTTCGTAGATTTTATTCGCAATTAAAACGCCACGGTCGTTATTAAAGTTACGAAATTTACTGTACTAACAGGTTATTACAATGTTTATAAGTGTTTGTAACTGTGCTCTCCTATTCATTGAGTTGATCGGCTTACTGCAACAGTTTTTGCTTGTGTAACACTACAGCTTTACCACTAAGGTTAGCAGTAACTTATTATGCACTGTTGGTGTCAATATAGGTTTCACTTGTACACTATCCTGCCTTATCGGATTTTCTGTCAGTGCGATGTAAATGATTTCCTTTAGTCTTCGGCGAGTTGTACTCTCATCTTCTGTCACTATCTGTATGTTATCCCAGTAGATTCAATGGTCTTCGTTTCAGACATGTTCGGCGATTCTGTACCTTTCCTTTACGGATTTCATTCTTGTATTCCTATGTTCTAACTTTGAGTAGCCTACTGTTCTTTCCTACGCATAATCTGCAGCATTCGCATGGTAGGTTGTATACACAATTCTTCGATTTCTGCTCTTCATTGTATTCTTTGGTTTTGGTGAGTATTCCTTGAGCGTTTTGTGGATTTGAACCCTTTTTTGTCCGAGGTTCCCCGTTTAAATTAGCTGTTTGTACGAGTAGCCATTTTCTTTAAGTGTCTTAGCGATATTTACTTTTTCTTTTTTCAGATCCTCTTATTTGAAGCATATTGTTTTAGCCCTATCGTACAAGCATTTTACCACACCTAACTTCACACTTTTGTGGAGTTGTAGTGTAGCTGCCTCTCTTGTCGGTGGGTTTCTATATACACCTGTGGTGAAAGTATTGTCACTCCTGCGTACAAGTACATCCAGGTATTGCAGTTTCGTTTTGACACTAACTCTATTGTGAAATTTATGGAGGATACGCGGCTGTTCAGATGATCTAGTAATTCTTCCTGCGTATATCTGTTGTGTTGCCAAACTACGATAGGTATTGTCCACGTATCTAGGCAATATACTTGTTTTCCGTGAATTCGGATATTGCTTGGCCTTCAAACCCAGGCTGTTGTTGGTAGAATTTGCCTTCTACTTGGAAGTGTGTTGTTCTTTGCATGTTGTCAGAAGTTCCATTATTGTGTTTATCGAGAGTTTCGTGGGTTCGTCTAGAGTTTTATCCTGTTCTAGCCTGTTCCTTGTCTTTGGCCACATTTATGAATAGACTCACGATGCTCAAGGTTTTTTCGTGGTTGGGTTGGAAGCTTCTGATCATTTCCACGAAGTGCTGCATATTTTTAACCATAGACTTGGTTTTTCCCGATAAGCGGGTAATGATACCTAGAAGATATTATCCTAATGGACGACAAGAAGAATTTCTCCAGCTTGAGGAGAGGTGTGATGCAGTAAGCAGTGAGTTTACTTTCTGGTAGTGGAAGAACTCCCCGTACGTTTTGCCAGTGTCTGGTATATCCGTCTTTCGATCGATGGTGTCGGGTCTTTTGATGTTGATTTGTATTCGCACCGGTGGGGTCTTTTAATATTGGTTTGTATTCGGCCCGGTGGGCTCTTTTGATATTGGTTTGTGTTTGGCCCTATAACTATTCAGAAAGCTTTAAACATCTATGAACAGGTTAGTACTGGAGAAGAGCCACCTAACCTTCCAGAGAGCTATCGAAACGTTATACAAATTAGACATCACTGTTTCAGAAAACGAGATTAGAGAAAACATTCAATATTAAGTGAACGAACAAGACTTTGATAGGATAGCTACAGCTACCAGAAGCACATGCTCAAAGATCAAGATAGAGCACAAAAAAGTGCAGCAAAGGAAACTAGAAGAAGAAAAAACCAATCAATCACTAATCGTAAAAACGCTGTAATAAATTTCTAAACAACAGTTGAAACAAGATAAAACAGAACAAAGCTTGAACTATGCGATAACAACAATATTCCGAAACTACATTTAATAA
Source organism: Vesta saturnalis (assembly GCA_036346205.1). Classification (NCBI taxonomy): domain Eukaryota; kingdom Metazoa; phylum Arthropoda; class Insecta; order Coleoptera; family Lampyridae; genus Vesta; species Vesta saturnalis. The sequence goes on from JARFJB010002180.1 coordinate 282,742, forward strand.
GCGCAGTTAAAACAGCTATGAAATTGGATCTTGAAGAAGTCAAAGTGTACAGAAGTAAGCTTAGCTCAGTCCTAGATTTATCAAAGCGAACTAAACCTATCCTCTTAAACCTAGAAGGAAAAGCGGTCATTTCTTTGAATAATGATCATTGATCAAGATTCTCCCAGCAGATAAAGGAAACGTGACTGTGGTAATGAATATGGATACTTACTACAGTATGGCCCATCAACTATTTGACGGATGCGAACACAAACTAATATCAAAAGATGTAGGGGGGTATCCCATTACCGGAAAACTAAACTCACTCCTCACTATATCTGCACACCGCCGCATCTATACGGCCTACTAAAGATCCACAAGGAAAGAATTCCTTTGAGACCCATTGTGAGCTCGAAAAATTCGCCTTGTCATCCATTAGCACACTATCTGCTAGGTGTTATCACACCCTCATCTTGAAAAACCGTGTCTATGATTAACAATACGTAGCGTTTCGTGTAAACCTATTCAAAAATGTGCCCACCGATAAGGCACTAACTATCATACGGGACAGGCAGGAAAATGATGAAGCGTTAGACGAGCGCAAGCAACTCTTGCATAACAACAATGTACTTCCAAATAGAAGACAAGTTGTACCAACAAGAGTTTGAGATGACGATGTATTCTCCGCCATTACACATAGTGAGCAACATATACATGGAAAACTTCGAAGACCAAGCTATATCCAAATTCACGGAAAAAAACAAGGATGTGGTTTAGATACCTAGACGATACTGCAGTAGTTTAGCAATACGACAAGCTTAAGCTAGATGAGTTCCTAGATCTTCTAAATGGCCGCGCATCCTCAATACAATTTTAGTCGGTACAGAAGCTGCCATTCTTGAATGTGCTTGTACACGTTCACGACAAGTGTGTACAGAAAACCCACCCACATGTGGAAGTACCTGCACTACAACTCCAATCACCACAAGAGTGTGAAGTTAGGCGTAGCAAGATGCTTGCATGATAGAGCTGAGACAATATGCGCTAAACAACGGAATCTGACAAAGAAAAAAGGAATGCCCCTAAGATACTTAGCGAAAGTGACTACCCCGAGCTAACATAGCGAAACAGAGAAAGTGTAACCGAAAAAGGTGAACCTAAATACACAGCGGTACTACCATACATACCAAGTATCATGGACAAAATACGGTGGATAAGCAGCAAATAGAAGATACATATTGCTCTAAATTCCAGTAGAACCCTCAGGGGAATACTGACTAAAACCAAACCACACAATGAAGACTAGAATTCCAAGAATTGTGTGTGCAATCTACCATGCGAATACTGTGGATTATTCAAAGGAGAAAGCAGTAGACCACCCAAGATTAGAACATAGGAACATAAGAATAACATCCGCAAAGGTGTTGCAAGAACAAAAATAACTAAAATCCTATTTGCTAACGAGATAGTGTCTACGGAAAGTGTGAAAAACTATTGCAAAATGTGTCAGAGGCTTTTCTTTGGTCATCATCACTATTTTTCAACCACACTGATGTGTAAATATAACATTTTGGACACCGTTAAACCAAATGCTAAACAGTACTTTATAACTATCGAATGTAGTTCTCGCTCATCGAAATTGGTAATTAGATCAATATTTGGGTGCCTTTGGACCAGACTGATCACTAATACTATAAAAGCATCAAATTTCGTTTTGGCTCTCCAAGGGCAACAAAATGGGTATATAATAGACTTTAACACCTTTAAACCATAAAACCTGATCCTTCTCATAGAGGTAATGCAACTGGCCTTTCTGCCAACGAAATTGCTATTTTGGGCACCTTTGGACTCAATTAAGGACCAGCTCTGTAAAACCTAAAATTTAATTCAAGATTAAGAATGAAACCCATATGTATTCCAGTAATGCGCCAAGAGCTTAAGCGCAGTACACCTGTGCAATAGGTTGCCTCACAATAAACTGTTGTGCTACCACGAAACTGTTTAACTATATTAGTTCTAAAAAATATATATTGGATTACTCAGTGGCACAGTGGTAAAAGTGTCAGACTTGTAAGTGAAAGCTTCCAAGTTCCAACTTGAGGCTAGTCAAGTCCTTAGGAAAATTATAAGTAAATGAATTCGACTCAAGTGTGAAATCAGTCCTTCTCAGGACTAAGCGTGATGAAAGAAGCATAGCCCGCTTCTGGTACGTACTTCCGCAAAACCAAACAACTGTGGAAATAGACCAGCCATCCCAACTAATACTAAAATTCAATGTGCCAATCGATGCATTCATTGCATTTTGAAGTGTAAATACAAATTTTGCCGCCTTTAGATTCCGATGATAATCAACACTGAAACCCTTTCATTTGATCTTCGATACAATACGAATTCGATGTGTAAATACAGAATTTGGGCATCTTTAAATCAAAATGATGACCAACACCGGAAACCTCATAAAATTTCGTTCTTGACAATCGAGGCAATGCGCATGACCATTTTTCCAACCACGCTGGTGTATACCTTTTGGTCCCAAATAACCAGTATTGTATAACTATTAAATGTCGTCTTTGACATTCGAGACAATGCGAGCGATCGATTCGTCCAAAATCACGACCAGCACTGTAAAACTATAAAATTTAGTTAAAAAATATTATTAATTTTATTAAATACATAAATAAAAGTTTACCTACGACCTGTACTTTGCTAGAGTACTAAAATTTAGTATTTGCCAATTAAGGCACTTCACATTCTCTACGAATCTGATGTGTAAATAAAGATTTTGTACATCTTTAGATCCAGATAACGGGACAACACCGAAACTAGATAAAATTTTTGTTTTTCGAAGGGAAACGTTTTCCAATAAATATAGTGTATATTTCAAGCTTTTGGCCGTCGTTGGTCTCAAATGATGGTCAACACCATAACATCATAAAATTAGTTTTTGTCCATCAATGTGATTCATCTGGCTGTTTTCTCAACAAAATTGTCAAATAAATAAACGTTTTCGGTCCCTGTTCTGAAATGGGTACCAGTACCGTAAAACCATCAAATTTCGTTTTCCCAATAAAATTGGCCTCAAATGATAAACAACTACGCAAAATGATAACATTTTCTTATCCAGGCGCAATGTGTTTGCCAGTTTTTCCAACGAAATTGGTACGTAATAAGATCAGCTCTGATTAATTATCTCCTCCAATGAGTTTACTGTACAAATACGGATTTTAGGCACCTTTAGATTCAGATTATTACCAACACCAGAAACATAAAATTTCGTTTTGGCCATTTTCCTAAATAAATTGGTTGGAAATTCAAGTTCTTACGCATAATTGTCTTAAACAGTAACCTATAGCGTTTTCCAACAAAATTGAAGCTTACATAAATGAAATTAGTACATAACTAAAGCTTTTAGAGATCATTGGCCCCAAATGATGAACAACGCCGCAAACCACATTCAGTTTTTGTTCATCAGACGTAATGCATTTGGCCGTTTTTTCAACAAAATTGGTGTATAATTGGTGTCCAACACAGTAAAACTATAAAAGCTAATTGTTCCCAATGGGGTAGTGCAACTGGCCATGTTCCCAACGAAATTAATGTACAAAAGTGTCAAGGCAGCTGTGGAAAACTATAAAATTGAGAAAATTATCTCTTTCTCCTGCTAATTTGGTGTGCACGTCCTGATTTGGGGAATTGTTAGGCCCAGATTCAGATCATGACTAATACAGCAATCCTCATAAGTTTTCTTTTTTTTTACGTTAAAAGCAATATGTTTCCCAAAATATATATTTTTGGACATCTTTGTCTCAAATGGTGTCGAATACCGTAAAACAATAAAATTTAATGTTTTCTTACTGAAGTAATATAAAATCCAGCGAATTTAATGTTTAAATAAAAATTTTGACTATCCTTACCTCCAATGTTGGTCGCAAAACCATAAAATTTCGTCCTTGCTGGTTAAAACAAGTCGTCTAGCCGTTTTCTCAACGCAATTGGGGTATAAATAAAAATTTTGGCATTTTAATCCCAAAATAACGGCTATTGCTTGCTGTAGAACCATACAATTTCGTTTTTGCTTGTCTAGGCAACGCGTTGGATAATTTTCCAATGAAATTAGTACACGAATAAAGTTTTCAGACATCCTTGCTCTCGAATGGTGGACTACGGGCAAAACCACAACAGTTAGTTTATACTCATGGACATAATGGGTTTGACCGTTTTTCCAACAAAATTGTGGAATAAATAATGTTTTTCCAAAATGCGGCGTCTAAAATAGAACTCATCAAAGTATAACTCGGAAATATACTCTTTAAAACGATCTGATTTCTATTTGTAAAAATTTTTAACATTAAATACTATTTAATAACGTTTTATAGCCAAATTTATTATTATTACAATCATTTCTGTTTTTGTATGTTGTACATTAAAGATTACGAACAAATTGTGAACATGCAGATTGTAACGTGTAATGTTTTTTGTTCTTGATTCAAATACAAATTATTCATGTTACATCATTGTGGACACATTAAACCTCAATAAACACAATGGTTATAAGTATTCATAAGCTGGCATTTACAAACATGTAAATAATACAAAGTAATTGTAACAAACAATATGCACATTTAAAGTCTCATTCCCCTTTCCCAAATTCTTGTTATTGTCTTATTGTTGTCGCATTGAGTCAGCTTTTGTCGTCTAACAAAATGTTTATTTTGTTGCCAAGCTCTGCTGCACTGTTGCACTGCCCTACACATATTAATGTTATGAACATTATATTCCGGGTGTTACAAAAAAGTAGGCCAATCCGTTAACCACATATTCTTTGGGACAAAACAAGGGACTTTCTTATGTCACTTTGCATTTGAACGCTTCCTTTTCGATATACAGGGTGTCAAACTTCACTTTTAAAAGTGTATTTTTTATTATCTCTGGTGTGTTTTAAGATATCGTTTTCAAATTTGGTACAAATCTTACTCTTTCAAGTGCATCTTGTATGATTTTAAGTAAAAATTCAAATAACTAATAGAAAAATGAGAGGGTGTGGTAATCTTTAACCCCCATTTTTTCTGACGAACCCTATGAACGTCGCATCCATTTTTATAGTAGCTTGATGATTTATCTAACTTTTTGGCTCTTGTAAACTTTGGATTTAATGCTTCCTTTATGACATACTTTTAGTTATTCGACTAGGTGTTGCGATTTTTAACAATTTTTTATTTTATTAATCAGAATAATAGTACACGGGCACTAGACGCCATCTTGGATTTTGACGTCACTTATTTATACGCCACGTGGAGACGCATTTTCCACCCTTATTTTTACTCGCTTACGTGTAGGCACGTATTTTTCACCCTATTTTTGCACATCCACGTGTGAGACCGCATTTTCAAACCCTAATTATTTTTATATACCCCTCGTGTGAGACCGTATCCTTTCTTTTTCGAAGGCCCTTTTCAACCCTAATAATTTTTATATGCCCATGTGTGAGACCGTGTTTTCAACCCTTATTTTACACACTCACGTGTGAGACCGTATTTGAATCCTTTCTTTTCATCCCTAATTAAAGTTTTGATTTTTAATGGCATACGTGAAGGACCGTATTTATTACCCTTATTTTGAGATGGTGATCTTTTCATTATTTTTATGAATTAATTAATTATCCTAGGGAAATTCTTGATCTGATAGCTTTAAGATGATTATGATCTTTAATTATTTTATTAATTAATTATTTTTAGCCCCAGGAAATGATGTAAAAGATAGTTTATTTAATTTTGTGTTTTACTATTAACATTTATTAGAACTTGTTTATCAGATATTATTGAAAGAATTGATTAGATACATAAATAAAAGTTTACCTCGAGTAGGATTTGAACCTACGACCTGTACTTTGCTAGAGTACTAAAATTTAGTATTTGCCAATTAAGGCACATCACATTCTCTACGAATCTGATGTGTAAATAAAGATTTTGTACATCTTTAGATCCAGATGACGGGACAACACCGAAACTAGATAACATTTTTGCTCTTCGAAGGGAAGCGTTTTCCAATAAATATAGTGTAAATTTCAAGCTTTTGACCGTCGTTGGTCTCAAAGATGGTCAACACCATAACATCATAAAATTAGTTTTTGTCCATCATGGTGATTCATTTGGCTATTTTCTCAACAAAGTTGTCAAATAAATAAACGTTTTCGGTCCCTGCTCTGAAATGGGTACCAGTACCATAAAACCATCAAATTTCGTTTTCCCAATAATTGTATATGCTTTGGCCTCAAATTTAACAACTACGCAAAATGATAACATTTTCTATCCAGTGCAATGTGTTTGCCAGTTTTTCCAACGAAATTGGTACATAATGATCAGCTTTATTAATTATCTCCCATGAGTTTACTGTACAAATACGGATTTTAGGCACCTTTAGATTCAGATATTACCAACACCAGAAACATAAAATTTCGTTTTGGCCATTTTCCAAAAAATTGGTTGAATTCAAGTTCTTACGCATTTTAAAATCTAGTATAATAAATAGATTAAATTCACACAAGTAACGTTTTACATTCCAAGAAAATTGAAGCTTACTATAATGAAATTAGTACTAACTAAAGTTTTAGAGATCATTGGCCCCAAATGATGAACAACGCCGAAACCATTCAGTTTTTGTTCATCACGTAATGATTTGGCCGTTTTTCAACAAAATTGGTATAATTGGTGTCCAACACAGTAAAACTAAAAACCTAATTGTTCCCAAGGGTAGTGCAACTGGCCATGTTCCCAACGAAATTAATGCAAAAGTGTCAAGGCTGCTGTGGAAAACTATAAAATTGAGAAAATTATGTTTTTCTCCTGCTAATTTGGTGTATACGTCCTGATTTGGGAGTCGTTAGGCCAGATTCAGATTGACTAATAGCAAACCTCAAGTTTTCTTATTTTGTAAAACAATATGTTTGTAAAAAATGATTAATTTTTTGGACATTTTGTCAAATGGTCAAACCGTAAAAAAATAATTAATTTTCCTACTATAATTAAAATCCATTTTGTTTACAAGATGGATTACATCTCCTCAACTGTGGTTTAAAACTTCAAATTTCACTTGCGAAATATTATCCGAAATTTCATCAAAGTTCTCATAAAATTTTGGCATATATCTCTACTCTTCACTGAACTGATGTAACCAACTTTTAAAGTTTACTCTGACATTTTATCAATTTATAATGACTAAGATAAGTTATAAACGGTTTTCCTTTGAATCTGAAACACTTAAACGTTTAATTACTCCGAGTATCGTTTACGTTTTTCAAATTTTCGATCTATTGAGCTCAAAGTTTTCTAAAATAAACTAAAAATAATTTGATAATTTCTAACACTTAAACTATATTAATAATTTTATACAATAATTACTATCATAATGAATAATCTGTAAAAATTAAAATTAAACAAATTCAACCATATACTTAATTTTTATATTTAAACACAATATCTTTACATCATTGAACACAATAAACCAATTGATTTAGAAAATGTTACAAACATGAGACGTTAAAATAATACATTCCAATATGTTAATTTATAAGGTAACCTTCACAATCTGTATGCTTATTTTTCCATTGGACGTGCTTCCAACAACATGTTTGTTTAAGCTTCTCATGTTGTTCCCTAACATATTAAGTACTTATTATATTACTGTTAATAAATGGCCAATCCATACCACAACATTTGGGATTTTATATGGATTAACTTTCAACTTTACTTAAGATACTATTGAAAGAGCGTGTTAACTCTTTTAATTAATTTTTATTATATGGTGTACAAGAAGAATTGAAATGGTAAAATTTATCTCAAAATTACTATGATTTTGAGGAATAAATTAAAAAAAAAAAAATGAGAAGCATGTAAGTTAGACGTCATTTTTTAAGAACCTTATCGAACAGTCGATCATTATAAAGTAGCTATGTTTATCTAATGGGACACTTAAATTTAATTTAATGTTCTTTAAATCTTTTAGTTATTCACAATTGGATTTTTTAACAATTATTATGAATTTATTCTGATTATAAAATAAAAAATTGTTAAAAATAACTAGTAAAAGAAAGATTATACAGCCAATCTAGTTTACAAGAGCCAAAGTCGATAATTAACTACAAATTGTGGACTCATAGGCTTCCACCAAAAAATGGGTTTACGTTCGTCTTATTTCTATTATTCATCCAATTTTTACTAAAATCCAGTTGAACGCATTCAAAAAGAGATTTACATTTAAAATATTTAAAACAACCCTCAAAATTGAGACCGTATCTATTTTGTAAAATCTTACAAAACCAAAAATAATTTTACACTATCATGTAGAGAGCGTAGTTTAAGCCATTTAAATCATTTAGTGAGACCAGGTAAATTGAAACTTTAGCATTTATTAATAATATATTATTTTTTTTAATGATAATAATATAATACTATTTAAATTACTTCTTGTTGTAATAAATGGTTTTCTAGTCTACTTTATTCATTTTCAATTAAATTTTCCTTAATTTATCCCTTGGGAAGTTTGTTGTTGTTGTGTATGCATCTTTCTGGTATTTGTATTCGTAATGTTAGCAGAAATGATGTAAAGATGTTCTTTGTAATGTTGGTATTTACTACTGTGACTACTGGTCGTACTGCAGCTTGACGTAGCTTACTTGAAGATTCGTGCTGTAATGCTTTACGTTTGACTGTGTAAACATCTATGTTGTAGTGTTTAGCCATTGTGTTGATTAAACTTAATAATTGCTTATCCCTGCCTGAGTTAGTTAATACTTTACATGTTTATTTATATCAGCTTCTGTAAAGTAATTAGGGAAACTAATGTAATTTTTATGTACATATACAGTATAAGATCAGTTATTAGAAACGTATCAGTTAAAAGAGTCAATAAAATGAAAATAAACTACATTGGAGAACTTAAAGTTTTAAGTTACATTCCGAGCTGCTTAAACCATTTAATTTAGGATAACTATTCCATGTAATAGCTGATAAACTTAGTTATTACTATTTATAGGTGTTAAATATAATGTTCAAGGTGAAGACCATGTGAAGTATTCAATTCGAATGTGATGTCGTGAAATTTCAAATTATTATTAGCACTTTATTTTAATTAAATTTTTAAACGTTTATTATTCTATTAATCATGATCATATTTCATAATTATCAATCAATGTTGGATGTTTGATCGTTCAGCCCGAAGTATTTATTAAACTATATGCTTCAATTAATACCAGAGACCTGACTGTCGATTATCAAAACGGTATCCTGCAAACAAACCAGACCAGCATTGTGACTCTATCTACATTGACGTAGTGGTAACAGAGTTTTATTGAGTATTCAACCTAACTTGTTTCTCAAGGTTATACAATTTTCTCAAGGTAGAATGGTACTGTTGTGAAATAAATTTTCGTATTATGATAAAACATATAGTTATCTTACAAATTGGTAATTAATAGAAAACATTTTTTTTTTAATATATTCCTTTTTTTCCTTTGATTTATTATTAATAAATATGACTTAAACCAAATAATACGTCACTTAAAAACTCAGTGTTTTTTATAAAAAGACTCAAGTAACTAGTAAATATAAACCTATATTAGCTAACTTCATAGACTAACTTAAGACCAATTGTTCTCATGACTAACAATTTTTCATTTATGCGAATAACAACGTTTTTGTAAAACGTCTTATTTAAACATGCTACTTACAATATTTATTACTTGTAAATTTAAAACAATGTTTCTAAGTTCTGGATGTAGATTTTATAAACCTTCATTTAATTATACTAGTATTTTTGAAATATATCAGTATATAATGTAATAATACAAGGTATTGCTTTAAACGATCTTCATCGTATAACTTTAAAGTTATTACCTTTTTCAGATAAGTTGATCGTCCCATCTTAAATGGAGCCTTAATATGAATTTATAAGTAATGTAAATAAAAACGCTACATAGCGATTGTGTATAAACTAGTGAGTCGTTATTAATTCGTATAAGTTGAATGTGTTAAAGTATAAGGTTACAATCCGTAATTAAAATAAATGTGTAATAACACTTATTTATCATAAATAATACAGGTCCACTTAATTTTTATATATATATATATATATATATATATATATATTATTATAATATAATATATATATATATATATATATATATATATATATATATATATTAACAAATTATTAAATAAAACGGCGTATCAACTCTAAATATATTATTAATTTTTTAAATTATTATTATAAAGCTTGTAATCTATCAGGTTACAGCTTTAAGATCATCATCTTATAAGTTACATTATGTTACAGTACAATTCATCTTCGGCGAAATGTTAACATGTAATCAGTGTATAAATAAATTTCTATGTTAAACAACCTGTAGATGGGCATTAAAATAAATGTAATGACAATCTCATTGGTAAAAAATACGCTAATAAAATAAAATGGGAAATACAGTCAACTGTCCTAATTATTATTATCTAATCAATTCTTTCAATAATATCTGATAAACAAGTTCTAATAAATGTTAATAGTAAAACACAAAATTAAATAAACTATCTTTACATCGTTTCTGGCTAAAAATAATTAATTAATAAAATAATTAAAAGAATAATCATCTTAAAGCTATCAGATTAAGAATTTCCCTAGGATAATTTATTAATTAATAAAAATAATGAAGAGATCACCATCTCAAAATAAGGGTAATAAATACGGTCCTTCACGTATGCCATTAAAAATCAAAAACTTTAATTAGGGATGAAAAAGAAAGGATTCAAAATACGGTCTCACACATGGTGTGTAAAATAAGGGTTGAAAACACGGTCTCACACATGGGCATATAAAAATTATTAGGGTTGAAAAGGGCCTTCGAAAAGAAAGGATACGGTCTCACACGAGGGTATATAAAAAATAATTAGGGTTGAAAATGCGGTCTCACACGTGGATGTGCAAAATAGGGTGAAAAATAAGTCCACAGTAAGCGTAAAAATAAGGTGGAAAATCGGTCTCCCACGTGGGCTGTAAAACCGGAAGTGACGTCAAAATCCAAGATGGGTCTAGTGCCCGTGTACCACTCAGAATAAAATCATAATAATAACTTCAATCAATTGTGCTAATAATTATACTACGAAGTTGGATGCAAATAATTAAATTAAATGTTCGATGTGTCCACCCTTTCGCGAATGCACCTTCTGGTCTTTTATAACTGAAAACCGAATATTTTGGAAAATATTCGGTTTCAATCTAAATACCTCTGCACCTTCTGCGATGCGATCTCTCAATTGATTTTGATTTATTATTGGAACCGTATAAACAAAATCTTTCATGAATCCCCAAAACTGAAGTCCAGTGGATTCAAGTCAAACAGGTGGCCTATGAATAGGCGCATCTTCTCCTGACCAATTCAGTGATTAGGTAAATATTGGTTCAAGTAGTTCCGAACATTATTGCCATAATGTGGCGGAGCTCCGTCAAGTTGAAACCACATATTTTGACGAATAGTATAGGTACGTCATCAAGTAAATTTGTAAACTCATCTTGTAAAACAAATAAAAATGTTCGGCATTTAAGTTTGGTGTCAAAATACCGGACCTAAAAGAAAATTGTCTAAAATTCCTGCCCACACGTTTATTTAAAATTTACTTGATGACTGGTCTCTAAAGAGCTCTTGGATTTTCATCTGCCTAAACATGGGTGTTGTGGATATTCGTTATACCATTTCACGTAAAGGTAGCTTCATCCAAAAATAAAATGGATCTAAGATGTTTCTTGCCTGAAAATCTTGCGGCAATAAGTTCTGTACTTTACATGATATGGATGTAATGAGTGACGTTTTAAAATTCTATGACGTCTGTCGAATTTATATCATTTCCAATCTGTCGAGCTATAATACTAGTACTAGTACCCGGATTTTAATTAACTATTTGCAAAATTTGTTCCTCTTGATTTGGTGTAATTTTACGTGGCCGTCCACATTTGTTGTTGTTTGAATTTTCCAGTGTCTCTTAGGCGGCGTACTAAACTTAAGAAAATTTCCTTTTGGGTGATACCGATTTGGATACATTTCTGCATAACGCCTTGAAGCTAAACTAGCATTAGAATCACATTTTCCTAAAGTGAGAATGATTATTCAAAATGTACAATCTAGAGATTTTATTTGAAATCTTGCCAATAATTAAAATCATATCAGTCATTTCAGAAAATTCCAAAATATTCTCTATTGGCCATACCTTAATATTCAGTTTAGCGTTTGAACTCAATAGTCGTTCGAAATTTTTACAGCAAGTAATTTGACAAACATTTGACAAGACGTATAAAAGAATATTAGGTTTTCAATTACATATTTAAAAAATAAAAGTGCAATCGCGAAGGCTGTGGACCCATCGAACATTAAATTTTTTTGTATGCGACGTAGTATTGAATTATTAACTCAATTGACCGTTTAAGCCATTTTATGGATTTATTTTTAACTAAGCTTCTATGGGTAACTTTGTTATTATAATAGTTACAGAGTCGGTTAAATTAGCAATATTGGGCAGAATTTCAAGACCAATCAAATGGCGTTTTGAGTTTTGATCAGTGTTGCCAACTTTCGTAGTTATTTAGAAAAAACTAAAAATGAGCCGAATTTTCAAACTCAAATATCTTTGAAACCGTTACAAATAAAGCTAAAACACTAGAGAAGTAATTGACAGATATTGTTACGAACTTTAGGATAAGCCTATTTTTAAATTAATTTATTTTGCATAATAAATAATAATAAATCAAAATCAATTGAGGGATCGCATCGCAGAAGGTGCAGAGGTATTTAGATTGAAACCGAATATTTTCCAAAATATTCGGTTTTCAGTAATTAAAAGAGCCAGAAGGTGCATTTGCGAAGGCGGTGGACACATCGAACATTTAATTTAATTATTTGCATCCAACTTCGTATTATAATTATTAGCACAATTGAATGTTTTAAGTTATTATTATGAATTTATTCTGATTAATAAAATAAAAAATTGTTAAAAAGTCGCAACACCTAGTCGAATAACTAAAAGTATGTCATAAAGGAAGCATCAAACCAAAAGTTTACAAGAGCCAAAAAGTTAGATAACTCATCAAGCTACTATAAAAATGGATGCGACGTTCATAGGCGTTCGTCAGAAAAAATGGGGTGAAAGGTTACCACACCTCTTATTTTCTATTAGTTCTTTGAATTTTTACTTAAAATCATACAGCTGCACTGAAAAGAGTAAGATTTGTACCAAATTTGAAAACGATATCTTAAAACACACCAGAGATAATAAAAATACACTTCTAAAAGTGAAGTTTGACACCCTGTATATCGAAAAAAGCGTTCAAATAAAAGTGGCATAAGAAAAGTCCCTTGTTTTGTCCCAAAGAATATGTGGTTAACGGATTGGCCTACTTTTTGTAACACCATATATATATATATATATATATATATATATATATATATATATATATATATAATACACAACTAAGTAAGAATATTAATATATGACGTAATCTTTAAGTAATAAATGCATTGAAAGGAGACAGTCAGTTGCAGACAACTACGAGAAATAATTCAGCAATAAAGCGTGTAATTTAAAATTTTGTTTTAACTTATTCATAATGTATATTTTATTGCATTAACAACTTGAACAAACGAACTTAACAATAAAGTCGTATATATAAGTAAATGAACGTTGTAAAAACTTAGTAGGTGTTATTGAGACTTTGAACAGTTATGAACATTATATGTAAGTGACGTGAAAAATATTGTAAATACTATTTAATAACCTTGTATAGCCAGATTTATTACTATTACAAACTTTTCTGTTTCTCTATGTTGTACTTTAAATGTTACGAACAAATTACGAACACGTACATTATGACGTTTAAAGCTGGGGTTATTGATACAAATACATATACATACATATGATTCATAATTGTGAACACATTAAACTCAATAAATAGTTATAGGTATTGATATATCGGCATTAGAAAGGAGGTATGAACATGAACATAACAGACATGTAAAGAATGCAAAGTAATTGTTACAAAAAGTATGTACAAAGGCTTGCTAAGAAGAACACTCATAGTTATTCCATACAAAAATTGTTTGTCTATAATTGTAATCTACAAGCACAATAATTATTTAGCTCATCGCATAACTTATGATACTTATGCTTGTGTCAAGCTACAAAATACTGGAATAAGTCATCTGCTATGTTCACCTCAACAACTGGTAACAGTTTTAAGTTAATACAATTATTTTGGATAAATTTTATTTTACCAACGCAAAATGGAGCTTAATTTGCGCTTATAAAATGTTTCCTATTGAAGCGCAAAATTTATATAAAGGTTTGCAGTTACAAGTTTACTGTACTAAAGAACCTTTGGTATAAAATATTGTTTTTTAGGACGCAAAATTTAATCAAAAAAGACATAATCGGCACAGTTTTGTAGTAACATTCCTTATTGGGCCACAAAATTAAGTACACATTATTAGTACATAAGTAAAACTAATTTAAGCAAAAGTTTGCGATTTCAAGAAACGAGTTTTGACAAGAGAATTATAACAATAACTAATTACCTATAGGAACGTACAATTTAATTTCAACTGTTAATCCACATATAAATTTCGCTTAATTACTTAATTACTTACATTCACTTATTTCTTACGCGTACGTCAAATCTACGTTCAACCGCGCAAGGATAGTCAATCATTACTTCAAAAAGCAAATTTGTGCGGTACTTTTTATAGGATTCTAAGCTTATTGGCACAAAATTTTATTTTCAAAAGTATAAAACTGATCATAATTTGGGCAACATTACTATAAATGAGAAATTAATATATACAAACGCTTGCAGCACGCCTTATTGCGACAGTATACAAAATTTATTCATAGATATTCGCGGTTTCATGACATTACTGTTGTCAACGAATCATTGCAATAATAATTTTTATACCGTATAGTAGATGTCTCTGCAGTATAATAGAAAAAATTTACATTCTGCACACAGCAGCAACTAATTTATATTATTGATAACTGATAAGTATTCAACGGAAAAGCAAAGCGCTAGATACAAAAGAGAACAATGTTTTACAGTAACCACGCTAATCAAATAGGTTCAATTGTAACAACCCATTTTGAGTTGTATTAAAATTTACAGTAATTTAGGTCTTTCATTCATTGAGTTGTAAATATAATAAAAATTTTATTAATTAACGATTTATAGCTAT
This sequence comes from Vesta saturnalis, assembly GCA_036346205.1. Lineage (NCBI taxonomy): Eukaryota > Metazoa > Arthropoda > Insecta > Coleoptera > Lampyridae > Vesta > Vesta saturnalis. The sequence continues at coordinate 297,977 of JARFJB010002180.1, forward strand.
GAGGTAGGCAACTTAATTTGCATTTTGGTGTAACTTAAGTACATATCTTCTTAAGGGTATATACTTCTTAAAGATTTATACTCCACTTTATTTTTCTGCTCAATACGTTCGCGCATCGCGTCATCGTTGATTTAATACTTTGCGCAAATCTCTTCGCGCACGGCTACATCGTCTTAATTTCAAAGCATCCATTTTTGCACTTCCTGATGAAAGTGGTGTTGTTAGGAAGTTTTTTTTGGTTTTCCACCTAAATTTAGTGAAAGTGCCATTGATTTGATGGCACTTTTATATAGTTCACTTTTATTTTATTTTACTTTTATACTTTTGATTTCACCGCTTTTGATTACACAATTAATTCTACTGTTACGTACGCTTTCATTTTATGATTGCGTTATGCTTTTAATACAGAATTTAAAGTTTGATTACATTTATTATATGAACGTTCGAGAAAATGCAATAAATATTGGTTTATTCAATTTCAAGAAGATAAAATTTATAAGAAGGAAAATTCCATTGTTGGGTGTGGCTTACAACGTAAAGCATTATTTCAAGAGATTACGCAATATTGTGGCAAGGATGACATCACCTCAGTTGAAATTCCGTAATCGTTTGGATACCAGAGGTTATTAAAAAAATTGTGTACAAAATTTTACAAACAGGTATTTATGTAATAATTTTTTAGTAATTTAAGGCTAGTTTTAAGATATATTTTATTTAACCCTATCATTAACTGTTAATAAACATATCTGTATATTTTTATTTTTTACGTTTGTATAAAATTTTTATTGTTGACAACCTCGGTTTAGTTATTCCGAGCATTATAAAAAATAACTTGGCGTCCGAGATCATTTTTAATGGTGTTACATTACAATTTTTTTATATTGATGTTCAGTGGAAGTAATCGAGCAGAAATTGAGGTAATTAAGCATATCAAAAGAATGAACCACCCTACATTAAACTACCGACTGGGACAAAGGCATTATTAGTGGTAAATGGTTAGTATCTCCAGTTAGCTTAACGATTTGTTTTTGGAGAACTTTTTGCACTCATTTACTTTTACATTTATTTCTTTATTTATATTATTTTATACGATTACCATTTACACCACACCTATATTATACAATGACGAATTTTTATTAAAGCGCAAAATTTTGTTCGTCAGAGCCAAACAGTGCTTAGTTCGAGCTTATTTATTTTACACGCAAATTTCCAGCTGCACTAAATTAAGTGTCTTTATTGAGTTTCCTGTTAGAGTGCAAAATTTTAGAAACGCATCAACGAATAATGGTTGCTCTGCGGAAAAAATGCTACCGTAAGGTTTGCCAGGTTGATACAATATTTATAACATCCGATTTTGTGTGCTAAATTTTAATGGTGCCAAACTACGCTTAATTTCAGTACAAGAAAATTAATTAATTAAAATACTTAGCTTTTTTCGGTTTTTTATTAATAATTATTAAAGAAAGAGTAATTCAACTAATAAGAATAATCAGTGATAACTAATCGTTGTGAATTAATGTATCAAGCGATTAACAATCCCTGCAGTTCATGCCATCAACTTTCGGTTTGGGAAGTAATAAAGGAAACCGGTAAATTAACTATTGTACAAAAATAAATTAGTTTATACCGAAGTTCAGGGTTTTGTAAACTTAGCAGTATTGGCAAAGTTTTACAAGGCTTGATTTCCTACTGGTACCCTAAATTTAATTTCTATAGCGCAAAGTAACGCATAAACTGTGTCAATTCAAGTACGAAAATTAAATTATGCGAATTTAATTACAAATCTGCTTATAATTCTTGCTTAGAATTTTTTCAATAAGTTTTTCCCGTTTGGGCGTAACATTTAATTTTAATGAGGCAAAACTTAAATTTTCAGGTTAACCGTGTCGAGAAGATAATAATGTTAGTTTATACACAAATTTACGCTTCTTGGCCTGTTTCCTATAGATACACTAAGGTTATTTGAAATTGGGCATAATTTTTTTAAGAAAAAATTAATTTATTCAGGAATACACAGTGCATTGATGGAAACCTATTTTCTATTGGGGATCAAAGCTCAATCCTAACGTAGGATAATTAGCGTTTATTGGTATATTTACTTCTTATCGCGACACAAAGAGCACTAAGCTTCTTGTAATTTATGCTTAATTAAAGTATAAATACATTAAATTTAACAATATCGGAGACTTCTTGTTTGCAGATTACAGATAAAACTTATTTCTCTTTATGGCGCATAACTTAATTTTAACGGTGAAAAAGTGCACATAATTTTTGCTTAATTACTAAACCAAGAAAATTAACTTATTGTCAGGAAAAAACTAATTTATATAAAAGTTCATGACTCTGCTAGGTTAGCCGTGATGATAAGGTCTTTGCAATTGCTTATTTCCGATTGGAAACTTAATTGCGCATAATTAACGCATATCAAAGTATTAACTAATACAGTACTTTTCGGTTATGAAACTAATTAATTGTATTGGAACATAAAATTTTAGTTGCGCATAATTATTACAGAAAAAGACTAATTCTTACAGGAGTGTGTTGATGGAATTTTGCAGTAACTTATTCTGTATTGGGAATCAATAATTAATTCTAAATGCACATAATTAGCTTTTTTGTATGTTTATTTCTTATAATTTATTATAATTTACGTTAATCACTATATAAATAAATAATTTTTTTTCAAAATTAGCGATTCCTCGAGGATAGTAAAATTTAAAGAATAATTGATTTCTTCTTGGGGCGCAAAACCTAACTTTAACCATGAAAAACGGAACATAATTTACGCTTAATTACTCTACAAAAGCGTTAATTTATTATTGTAAAAAAAAATTAATGTATACAGGAATTCGTGGCTCAAGCGAGTCAAAAACATGTTTGCAAAAGTTATTTCCTATTAAGGAGCAAAACTTAATTCTAGTTCTAAAAAACGACGCATAATTTGCACTTAATTACTCGCAAAAAAAATTGAATTAATTACGATATCAGACAAATGTAATTTATATAGAAATTCTCGACTTTTTGAAGTTATTGGTTTCGAGAAATCTTTTGCTGTTGGACGTAAAATCTAAATTCAACAGAACAACACGGCACATCATTATTACTTAAAAAATTAAGGTTTGGGTTTGGTTCTGATGTAATTGCATCAAGGAGTTGACTGTGTAGTTAGGCGTAACTTTTCTTGATAAAATTTATAAAAACTTCACGATTTCGTAAAGTTTTTCCAATGTTGTATTTTTTATAGAGAGATGGAATTTAGTTTCAGCGACGCATAGCAGCCCATTATTGAGGGATTATTACTAACAAGGCAGAAGACAGAAACTTGCGGCTCTTTTAAGTTGCTTATGTTAATTAATTTCTCGCAATGACTTATTTGTAAATGGACACAAAATTCAATTTCAACAACGCAAAGTGGCGCATAATGTGCGCTTAATTAGTGTACAAAAAAATTCAGTTAGAAGTACCTAAGTTTTACTTGCAATTAGGTATTACGGTAAAATATCTGCGATAAATAAGTTCTTGCTAGAGTCCAAAACGTAGCAAAATAGCGCATAATTACCGCATAATTACTACTGAAGAAAAAATTAAATTGTAGTTTGCAGTTTCGTAAAATTATTACAATACTTTACTATTTATTGTAACACAAAATTTGATTTTAATTTTTCAAAATGGCATAATTAATGTGTCAATACAAATTTAAATTCTAAAAATGTTGGCGATTTCGTAGTTTTCGATCCCAATAAAGTTTAAACTGATCTCCTATTTGACGCAAATTGTAAATCGTAAGGCATAAATTAGCGCATAAACGTCTCGTCGTTTGTATGTTATGAAACAAAAGTTTATTTTAATGTTGCAAAACAGCGCATAATTAGCGTGTAATTATTAAATAAGCAATCGGCGCATAATTAGCGTGTAACTATTAAATAAGCAATAATTGGTTCACAGAAAGCCCCTAATCGAGAAGTAGGTATATCGTCAATACATTTTTTTCTAAAACTTATTTCTTATTGGACCACAAAATTTAACTTCAATGGGGCATAATTAGCTCGTACTTATTGCATAAGAACAAATTTGTTTCTCGCTTTTGTGTTGTTAGCCGTATTACTGGAATTATTCCTATTAAGGGACAAAACTTAATATAATCGCATATAATTCGCGCTTAATTGCCGTATAACAAAAGTGTAATTAATTAATTAATTAGTGGACTAAACATTTTACAGATACATAAAGCAGCGGTTTATAGCGTATTTTTACTTTTTCCGATTATGCGCAAAATATAATATTAACAGAGTAATATGGCCGCGTAATTATTACATTTAAAAAAATAATAATGGAAATTAGTTATAAAGGAAGATTTCGCTACTTTTTTTTCTGTTAGGGAAAAATGTTACTTAAACGGTTCCAAATATGTTTTTACCAAACTAACTTACACAGAAGTTAGTTAGATACTATAACATATTTTTCCATTGACGATCAAAATTGTATTCCAGCAACAAAAACAACTCGCATTATTAAACAGCGCAAGAATGTGCCCAATCCATAAAGAAGTTTTATAATGTTATGTTACATAACGAGATAAAGTTGTATTTCAACGGCGCAAACTGACTCATGGTCATGATTAAAACCTAATTATCAAACAAGACAAAATCAATTTAGAAAGAAGTTTGCGGCTAAGTAAGTTGCCTGTGTTGATGAATTTCATAGTACCATCTATTTACCACTGGCACAAAATATTCATAGTCAACGGCACAAGATGGCGCATAATTTGGGGTCAATTAATGTGCAAAGAAATTAAATTATTCCGATATGTGAAAACGCAAAATGTTCAAGATTTAATCTCATAATCATAAGTAATTATCTTGGGCGTTCGAAATCGTGCATTTAAACATAATTTTTAAAGATTATGCTTTACTGACTAAACGTTATCAATTAGTAATAATTTTTAATAAAATGCATGATTTAAAATCCCCGACAATAACTAATTAAAATATTTATTTTTTGAATATTAAATCGTATACTTTCTTTTATATAAATTTAATCGATTCGATAACAATTACAGTTATCGTCCTCAGTATATCTTAGTAGCTTTAAAAATTAATTGAGATGTCAAAACAAATTTATGCAATATAAAATCGCAAATATAAGCCTGCTATTAATATAACAGTTTGATAAACGTATTCAAAAGCCAATTATGGAATCCAATTTTATTTTAGTAAAGAATAGCTAGATCTTTAATACATTAAATATTATTAAACTATATTGAAGATGACAAATCAGAACGCTATCCAACATGCAAAGGCTAACAATGAAGAATTCCGTATTCAAAGAACAAATTTGGCAACATTCAATCAAGTTTTAATTTGAAATTGATAAAAGCATTCACAAACGGAAACTTGACATACCTATTAAAGATCTAGTCAAATTTAACAAAGAAATAGTTTTCGGATAGTAATAGTTGTAATTGTTATTATACACTAGAAACACAATGTGTACGTTTAATATGATTTTTATTTAAACTACATATGTTAAATTATTGTAATGCTGTGTAAATTAGCTGCTTTAATAGAATTTTCTCAATAACTAATAAGTTATTATTGAGACGCAAAATCTTGCAAAACGACGCATAGTCACAAACGAATGACTCCATAAATAAATCTTATTTATACACGTTATCGCGGTTCCGAAAAGCAATCTGTATCAATAAAATTTTGGCAGTAACTAATTACTTATTTCGGTGCAAAATTTCTACTTAGTTTGAAGATAATCATTAAAACTTATTTATGAAAAGCAATACATTATTTGTTCTACAGCGACGTATAATTAAAGCATAATTACTACTTAAGTGGAAATTAACCTCTAAAGAAGTTCACCGTTTTATGCTTATAACTGTCAGAATATGATTTTGGCAGTAAATAACTTTCAATTAGGTGCAATGGCTATTTGTATGCCAACGACGCAAAACACTACTTTGTCGGCCGAAAGAAAAATTGGCGGGCGAGGCCAAATGTGGCCGAACCGACAATTTTGAGGCCGTCACAGATATTTTGCGTCTGTGGTGTTCAGAAAATTTTGTGTGAAACCGTTAAATAAATATGAATACACAAATAAAGTGTGTGAAAATCAGTAGTTAATTACTTCTTTTGGTGCAGTTTCTGAACAATTTCTAAATAATAAAAAAATATGGTTCCCTGAAGTCAGTCATGCCGTTAATACTTTTACAATTAATTATTGATTATGGTGATATAACGTTTAGTTTTAATATTTAAAAACGACGCATGGTTACTACATAAGTGAAATTAAAATTAAGCGTACGGGTTTTACAGCAAGTAACTTTTTATTAAGTGCAAATATTTTACAACGCAAAACTGCGCAAAATGACGCACAATAGGCGCATAATTTTTACAAAAAAGAGTTAGTTTACAAAAGTTTCTACCTGCGTCAAGTTATCCATATTTATAACCTTTTTGTAGAAGCATTTCTTTTTAAGGAACACAACTTGATTTTACAGGGCATAATTTGGGCATGATTACAAAAAAAGGTAATTAATTACGGTGCTATAAAAATTGCATTTATTGCTAAATGGTTGTAGAACAATAATTATTCAACCACAAACTAGAGATTGACGTCATCAAGTCCAGCAGTTATTAGCCCTACACTCTTACAGCTGTTCAAATCTGGAAACTGTGTAGACCACTTAGCAGAGGATCTAACCCGGGGCTGGCTGCCGTTGTTTAATTTGTACGTTAATACTCAACTACTAGACTCAGCGATTTTTCGTAAAAAATAATTTAATTATACGGCAGTCTACAACTGCATGTAGCCATGTCGATGGAACTTGTTCAAATACTTATTTCTTTTGAAGACACCAGAATTAAGATCAACGGCGCTAAATATAACAGACTGCTAAGTAAACGTTAATGTGTATAAAAATGTGCGGTTGATAAAACTTTTATAATAACCTTTACCTATACTTCAACGTCGCAAGAATGCGCAAAAATTTATAAACAAGTTCGTGTCTCTTAAAATTAATCGTCGCAAATTAGGTTATGATTGAGGCATCATTACTGAACAATACAAAATTAATGCATGCAGGTCAGTAAAGTTATCTGAATTAATGGAATTTTAATTTAATCACTCTCCGTAAAGTTAATATTTCCGTAGAATTTTTACAGTAATTGAGTTCCTGTTGTGGCCGAAAACGCAGTTTCTACGTTGCAAAACTGTACATAGTCCACTGCTTTGCTGTTGGTTGCAAACGTTGATTTTAATAACACAAAACGGCGCATAATTCAAGCTGAATTACTACAAATTGGTTTATGTCAACGTTTGTGGTCTAGTGTCGATCGAATGAATACAATACGTTCGTTGTTATTGGCCATAATATTTAATTTAAACGATGCAAACTGACAAGTACAAATTAATTCCTAAAAGGAACAGCGCAGAACGGCACATAATTCAAGGTTAATTACCACACAATCCAATTAATCTATGTAGATGTTTGTGGTTTTGTAAAGTCGATTGAGTTGGTAGAATACTAACAATAAGTTGTTTGCCGTTATGAGACAATATTAATTTAAACAAACCGGCGCATAATTGGGGCATAATTATTACATAAGTAAAATTTAATGCATACAAATTACGAGTTTCGTCATGTTCTGGTCCCAATAGTTTATTGAATCCATAAATTCACTCCAACAACGCAAAACAGCGCCTAATTCAAGTTTAATTACGACAGAAAAAATTGATATAGTATGTATATATTTGTGGTTCCGTAAAGTCGTTGAAGTTACTAGAATATTAGCAATAAGTGATTCTCCATTATGAGACAGTATTAATTTAATTATAAACCCATGCAGAATTAGCGTAATTACTACATAAGTAAAACTTAATGTATCAAAAAGTTTACGGTTTCGTAAGTTTAATGGTCTTAATAAAATTTTGACAGCAAACAATACTTTATTGGATACATATATACTTACTTCAATGACGCAAAACAGCGCATAATTTAAGTTTAATTTCTACACAAAAAAATGATTCATGTATATGTTTGTGGTTTCGTAAAAGCAACCGGGTCGAAGTGCTTTACAACAAATCATTTGCTGTTGGGCCATAATGCTTAATTTAAGCGTTGCAAACCGGCACATAATTAGTAGATAGTTAGTGAATAAGTAAAATAAAACTTCTAAAGAAGTTGACAGTTTCGTGATGTTAGAATTTTGACATCAACTAATTTATTTCAACAGCATAAAACGGCGCATAGATTGGCGCTTAATTGCTACAAAAAGAATTAATTTATTTTAATATTCGCGGTTCTTGATAGTAGAATGAGCGCATAATAAATTACATCAATAATATTTAGTTTATAAAGAGGATCAGGATTTTTGGTATTAGAGTCCCAATAGAATTCTGAAAGCAACCAATTTGTTTTAACAAGCGACCAATTCCAGTGTAATTACTATACAAAAAATTTACTTGTTTGGCAGCAGTCTCGGTAGTGTTTGTCCCAAAAGAGTATTCTCTATTTGGGGCGTAATACTTAATTCAAACATTGCAAAGCAGCACTTAATTAGCGCACATTTGCTACGTAATGAATTTCGAATTTCTAACAAAGGTCAGAATTGCAATTTTTGTCTTGAATAATTAAAAACGGAGATACCTTTGTATCATTACCGTTTGCTGTTAGTTTGCCTGCGTTTGTAGTTTTTCCATTATGGGTGTGTGGAAAATATGAACATTACCTTACATATATGGTCTACAGTTCGTTTACTGGTAGGTTGTTGACAAATGGAAATTATCATATGTCATCTTATGAATTGGAAATTAAGTTCTCTTACTACAGTGTATTTCAAGACGAAGTAATATATTTATTTTGAGTACATGTAAGTAAGAAGCATCCTTTTATGCAAAGTATGTTTTAAGTAAACAAATTGTTTAGTGTGTTGATACGTTTATTAAGGAACAGCGGATTTCTGTTCCTAAGATAAAAACATTTGAGTTCATAACCTGCATTCACTGTAATATCTGTTGCCATAGGTCAGCACACGTTTCATTATTATTGAATACGGTGATGATCATATTTAATTTTGAATTTTAAGTAAATATAGATTATAAGCTTATGTAGTTGTGTTAAATTTAGTAATTTTAGAATAGTACACCTTTGCGAGAAATACCGTTTTAGTTATTTCAGACGTTTTGCTTTATTAAATGTACATATAAATACAATTATTTAGTGTTTACTCAGATTACCTATTATGCTTTAAGGTACAACTTTCTCAATTTTTGTTCTATTTTAATTATTAAATCTATAAATTGAGTGGCGTCCAACAAACAAAATGCTAATACTGGTTATCTCTACGGATACATCTCTGCCTCCCTCACGGCCTGTTCAAAATGAGTTCTCAACTACAGTAAGTTTGTATCTCACTGAGCTGGACCGTGGTACAAGTTACCTTTTCTAATATAACAATCAATCGCGCCTTATTTGTTGTAGTGTGTGTGTGTGTGCGTACGTGCGTGAGCACGTGCGTGTGCGTGTAGGGGGGGACGTCAGCTGAGTCGGTAAAATTTGAACAATAAGTTATTTGTTCTTGGGAGATAATACTGGTTTAAAAGTTACAAACAGTCACATAATTAGCATATAATTACCATGTAATTAAAATTAAATTTCTGAAGAAGCTGATGGTTTCCTGTTGTTAATGTTTAATTTAATTTAAAACCGCACAAAATAAGCGTATAATTACTACATACCTAAATCTTAACGTATAAAAATGTTTACGGTTTCGTGATGTTAATGGTCCCAATAAAATTTCGACAGCAACCAATACCTTATTGGATGCATCAAGTATTTCAACCACGCAAAACAGCGCTCAATTTACGCTTAATTACTACACAATAGAATTGATTTCTGTAAATATTTATGGTTTCATAAAGGCAATTGGGTCGTAGCATTTGTACAAGTTATTTGCTATTGAGGCATAATGCTTAATTAACCATTGCAAACCGGTACATAATTAAAGGATAATTAGTGGATAAGTAAAATAAAATTTCTAAAGATCTTGATAGTTTCGTGATGTTAGAATTTTGGCATCAACTAATTTTTATTGGATGCATATATTTACGATAGTTATTCGGAGTTAATATTGATTTAAATGTTACAAACCGTCATATAATTAGCGCATAATTACCACACAAGTTTTTTGACAGTAACATTTAATTTAATTACAATAAAATTGTGACGTCAACTAATACTTTATTGGATGCATGAATTTATTTTAACAGCGCAATATAGCGCATAATTCAAGTTTGATTACTACACAAAAGACTGATATGTAGTTGTTTGTGGTTTTGTAAAGTCTGTTAGGTCTGTAGTTATTTGTTATTCGGAGTTAATATTGATTTAAATGTTGCAAACAGTAAAATAATTAGCGCATAATTATGCTATAATTAAACTTAGATGTCTAAAGAAGATGGTGGTCTCAAACCACGCAAAATTAGCGTATAATTGTAACGATCGTAAAATTTAATGTATAAAAAAGTTTCGTGATGTTAATGGCCGCAATCAATACTTTATTGGATGTATAAATGTACTTCACTGACGCAAAACAGCCCATAACTTAAGTGTAATTGCTACCCAAATGAATTGATTCATGTAGATGTTTGTGATTTCATAAAGTTTTTAGATTATGTTATTTGTCATTGGGGTATAATGCTTAATTTAACCGTTATAAACCGGCACACAATTAGGGGATAAGTAAAACAAGATTTCTTTGTAGTAGTGGGTTGTTTAATATTGAAACGTCGTTGCATAACGGCACATAATTACGATATAAATAGAAATGACTTTCCAAATTTTGCGCCTTCATGAAATTAGCCATATTAATTGAGTTTTAAATTTAGTTTATTGATATTTAGAAGTAAAATATTATTTTAACAGCGCCTAATTTTCGCTTGATTAGAGTACGACAAATAGGTTCTATTAAAGTACAATGTATAATTTAAACGTTGCCAACAACTTCCTAATTAGCGCATAATAAATTACCTAAATAAAATTTAATTTCTAAGAGAATGGCGATTTGATGATAAATTCTCAATATAATTCAGGCGCGTCCGTAGTGTGCTTAAAATAAGTTATGCGCTGTTTACAGCATAATGTTTAGTTTAAACATTCAAAGCGGCAATGAATTACCGCATAATTACTACATAATTAAAATTAAATTTTTAGGACAGTTGAAGGCTTCGTGATAGTGGCCACAGTAAAGCTTTGACAGCAATTTTGTTGGATTCATCAATTTATTTTAACAACGTAAAACAGCGCATAATTCAAGTTTAATAACTGCACAGAAAATTAATATATGTAGATGTTTGTTACTGCTAAGGTCGGCAGAGTCGGTAGAACATTAACATTATTATTCTCTATTGGGAAATAATATTGATTTATATGTTACAAACCGTCACATAATTAGCGCATAATTACAACATATTTAAATTAAATTTTTATAGAAGCGGATATGATGTTAATATTTAATTTAATTGCAGACCGGTGCAAAATTTGCGTATAATTAGTACATAAGTAAAATTTAAAGTATAAAGGAATATACGGATTCACTAGCGCATAATTAAACTTGTATTATGAAAGAAGATGATGGTTTCGTAATGTTAATATTTATTTTATACTACATTTTAATGGTTTCGTCATCTTATGGTCCCAATAAGATTTCGATAGCTACCAATACTCCATTGGATGCATAAGTTCATTTCAACAACCCAGAACGGCGCATAATTTAAATTAAGTTGATACACAAGATAATTGATTTATGAAGATTTTGTGGTTTCATTTTATTTTAACGGCGCCTAGTTTTCTCTTTATTACAGTACGACAAATAGGTAATTAATTAAGGTGGACAAAAATTCGTTTGCTATTAAAACACAATACTTAATTTAAACGTTGCAAACTGACTCCTAATTTGCTATTTGTGGAACAATGTTTAATTTAAACATTGCAAAGCAGTACTTATTTAGCGCATAATTACAACATAATTGAAATTAAATTTCTAAAAAAAGTGGACGGTTTCGAGATTTTAGTGGCCTCAATAGAATTCTGACATCAACAAATACTTTATTAGATGCATACATTTATTTTAACAAAGCAAAGCAGCGCATAATTCAAGTTCAATTACCACACAAATAATTGTCGGTAAAACGTTAACAATAGATTATTTCCTATTGGGGGACAGTATTAATTTTAATGTTACAAACCGTCACATAATTAGCGCAAAATTACTACAAAATTAAAATTCATTTTCTTTTAAAAAGCTGAAAGAAGGGAATGCCACGTATTTCATTCTCTTCCCAAGGGGGAGGGCGGACTGTTTGAGCTATTCACGTTCCTTCAACCACAATCATGGATTCCCATCATACATACACACATTACGTATATATCCATCGTGGGATTGAGCTTTCCAAGCTCCTTCAACCCCAATCATGGATTCGTAGCATACATACATACATTACGTATATATGCATGGTGAGGTTAAGGATGGGTGTAGTCAGGATAAGATCGGAAGTAACGGCATTAGAGTTCTTAGTGGGAAATACTACCCCAGCATTCGTCTAAGTAGCCTCACATAGTGTGCGTATATACGCTGACCATGCCGCTACATGTGTATGAAGAAAACCCCCTGAAAAACCTCATACAGGGTAGACGGTAACGGAAATCGAACCCATTACCTCCCGAATGCTAAACAGGTCGTGTCACCACTACTCCACTAGCTCGGTGTATCAATTCAACAGCATACAACAGTGTATAATTCAAGTTTAATTATTTCAGAAAAAATTGATACAGGAATATGTTGTTTTTTTTATGATTGTGGACCTGAACAGGCTAAATTTGGCCTATCGTGCTAAAGCACTCAGGAACACTTAGGAGAATGAATGGAGGGATAATGAATTGCCAATAGATGTCTATGAACAGCTACCTTAAAAGCAGTAACTAGGGAGATCATTCCAGAGTTTAGAAGCCGTGTAGAAAAATGTGGATTGCGCCCGTTTGGTACGACAAGTGGAGATTTGTACTGCATACTGATGATGTGAATGAGCGAACCGAGTGTTTCTCGCAAAGATAGCCCGAGATGGTATCAAAGATTCGGCAGCACAATAGTCGTTGTAATAACGATAAGACAAAGAAAGAACTGAAACCATCCTTCTATGCTCAAGGGGCTGTATGTGAGAAGTTAAGGACGGGTCCTTTATAAGCATAATCGCTCTCTTTTGAATACCATCAACGATATCGAGAGCGTATTGGGGAGCGCTAACCCAGAGGTGAGAATTATATTCCAGATGAGGCCGAGTTTGGGCCTTGTACAGCAGAAGGAGTTGTCGAGAGGTAAAGTACTGCTTAGATCTGCACAAAAAACCTATTTTACGAGCAGCTGTTTTGGTAGCTGACAATCATACCCAACAGAGTAATAGAGTCTGAAAACTTAAGAACTGAGCCATTCATACTTACAACAGGAAATGATCGATCTTTTTTGGCGGACACAAGGCAACACTGAGTTTTGTTAGCATTAAATTTAACTAGATTATTGCTTCCCTATTCGAGAATAAGTTGAATGTCTTTGTTGATTGAATTTGCCATTTCAGCTTTAATGTCTTGATCTGACATAGAATGTGGATTATCACTATGAGTGGACTGAAATGAAATACAGTGAAGAGTGCTATCGTCAGCAAACCAATGGATGAGGTTAGTTGTTGAAGAAATAAGGTCATTTATGTACAGCAGAAGAAGTGTAGGCGCCATGACGGATCCCTGTGGTACGCCCGCGTTAATGCTAACTTCTTTTGAAAAAAGCCATCAACTATGACACGTATTCGTCTTTTATCAAGGAAACTAGAAACCCAGCTGATGAACGTATCATTTAACCCAAACGAGGTGAGTTTGGCAAGTAAACACTTATGCCAAACGTGGTCAAATGCCTTTGAGATATCTAAAGCTATTGCAAACGGTTCAACGGATAGTTCTAATGTATTATTCCAAAATTGGGTCACATACGAAAGAAGATGACTTGTTGAACGATTCTGTCTAAATCATATTGGTGTCACTAAGGAGTTTGTTAGTTATTTTTTAATTTGGGACTTTTAATCCGATAGGATGACAGTGAGGGCGAGAAGGAAGAATAAGGATGAGAATAGATTAAGGATGAAGGAAAAGGTAACCGGCAGCCCTTACCGAGCTCAGAAAATCGGAGACCCAATATTAAGGAGCCCATGGTAAGGGTGGTGGTATCTCCCCGGCTGGCATGGAGTATGCATGCCTACCACTTATTATTATTTATTATTTTTAGTTTGCTTTTGTGAGATGGTGTTAATGTAAATACGCAAACCGTCACATTATTAGTGCATAATAACCATATAATTAGAATTCTAATTTCTAAAGAAACTGATGGTTTCGCAATGTTAATATTTAATTTAATTACAAACCGCGCAAATTAGCGTATAATTACTACATACGTAAATTTTAATGTATAAAGAAGTTTACGGTTTCATAATGTTAATGGTCGAAATCTTTACGTTATTGAATTTATTTTAACAACGCAAAAGGGCGCATAATTTAGGTATATTTACAACACAGAGGAACTGATTTATGTAGACATTTGTGGTTTCATAAAATCAACCGGGTCGTAGTGTTTGTAAAATACGTTATTTGCTATTAAGGCGTAATGCTTAATTTAACCGTTTTGTGATGGAATTTTGACATGAACTAATTTTTATTGAATGTATAAATTAATTTTAACAACGTGTAACTGAAGGTTAATTGCAAAAAAAATTAATTTTTGTAATTGTTCGTGGATTTTTGACGGCATCCGGACTTTTCGTCCATGGACGGTTCATCCAGGACTGTTCGTCTCCGGACGGTTCGTCCAGCGGATTGTTCGTCCTTAGGACAGTTCGTCCTGAGGACGGTTTGTGCAACTGAAAAAACTTTTATGGTCATTTCTAACAAAACGTTTGAATAAAAAACAAATTCAATATAAAAATATTTCAACTTTATTATCTATGCGATAAATGCCCTTAGATAAAGTAATACTTCGGCATTGCCACAACCGGCTACTACTTGCCGGTGGGTTAGGTTAGGTTAGATTAGGCATATTTCAAAATGTGTATAAGTATTAGTTCAGTATTTTAATAATATATTCTTACTAAAAAAATACTTTTCGCTGGATGAACCGTCCGCTGGACGAACCATCCGCTGGAAGAATAGTCCAGGGACGAACACTCACATAATTACTATATAAATAAGAATAATAAATAAAATTTCTCGCCTTTGTGAGGTTGGTCGTATTAATTTAATTTTTGTAGTACTAAGTTTATGGCTATTTAGAAGTAAAATATTAGTTTTCTACATGCATTCAAAAAACTTTGTTGCATGTTACGCATGCGTACTAACTTGATGTATAAAGTACAACAGCAAATGTAGAAATGTGAGTAAAATATGGATTGACAAGGGAACTAAACTTCATTTGTACAGATGCTAAAGATTTTAGGTTATTACGCTTTTGATGTTTTGAAGTACTGCTGTTTACACAGGTGAATCGCTATTAGACCATTGCATATAATTATTAAACTAGTATAGTTAAATTGACCGCAATCTAGGCAATGAAGTTTTTCATTCCCTTTAAAAATTGTATAAAAAAAAATTATTTACTGTTACGATCCAGTGTACAAAGGTTGTCTCATACGCACTTTATCGCTGTTTTAGTATTTTTTACTGGGAAGCGGATACTGATGCTCATTAAAAGTTATTCTAGTTTGATAGTTTAAATAAATACATGAAAAAAAAATGCAAGTAAAAGAACAGTTTTGTTCCCCATCAGAAATCAGTGTACTGACAGCTGAAGCACCTTTAAACGTAATATCCAGCAAATCACGTTAACAATGATAGTCAATCGTAATTGTATATTAAATATTACATTGTTATAAAATATTTTTATTTCCCCACACTGATAGCCACTTATTAAAACCATCTATTTTTAATGAACGAAGAAAAAGTATCGTATGCAACTCGTTCAAAAAGTGTTCATTACACTCGACGTGTTTCCCAACGAAACGTTTAGGCCGATTCGCGTGTAATAAACACTCAATTTTTGTCCTTGTTACATAAATAACTATTATGGCGCCTGTTTTCGCTTTACAAATTCGAACAGCAGGTGGAAGTTCAGAAACATTGACAACTCTGTCAATTTTCTGCTCTGCCATTTAACCCTTGAGATAATACAAAATATGTAAATATAGGTGCAAGGGAAACAAATCCAATTTTTTATCTATCTATTTATTTTGAAAAAATCAGTTTGTTATTTGGCAAACAAAGAGCAGAATAACTATTTTTTAAATGCTTTCAGACCCAGGTGTTTTCTAAAAAGAGGAATTGTATTATACAGGTTGGCAACATAAAATAGAGAGGTGCGGTGTACAGGTGGAGTAATACTTGTTTGCACACTTGCTTGAAATATAATTTTTAAATAAACATGGTGGAGTTTAAAAAAAAATGATTTTATTAAGAAAGCACGCAGTATGTAAAAGCCTTCTATTTGTCAGTACAAGGCCCATAAACTGTATCGCAACAGCCAAATTTAGAAAGGACTAAAAAATCACAAGGCATTTGCTTGGTTTCAAAGTTGAGTATGTGACTGTGAGAGTATAGTAGCTTTAGATTCGTAGGTGCTGAACTAATACGTTTGTTAATGTATGTAGTAAGCTTCAAGGCTTTATTACATTTACCATCGCTGTTAGGTGTATATTATTAACAGTATCATTTCGCAACTCCTTAGGATCAAAAATAATTAAGGATGTCTTGGTTGGATTTATTGTAAGGCTATAGTTAAAAGTGAAATCACATCAAGTATCAACGTCTGAACTTAATTTACTAAAAGAGGTTTGTAGTTCAGAGGAATTAAACGACTTGTCTAAATGTGTGTCATCAGAATAAAAATGAGATGAACAGCAAACAACTTTTTCACTAAATTTCAAAATGTATGCTGAAAAGAGAAGAGGTCCAAAATGGAACCTTGTGGGACACCAACAATTACTTCTGCAAACGTTGATAGATTACCATCATAGCGTACTGCTGGACATGCAGTCACTAAAGCCAATGTGTTTTAATATTGCCAGTAACATGCTATGCGAAGCTGTATGAAAGGCCTTTGTAAAATCTAACAAAACCAATGCTGCTAGTTTACTATTTATCCCAGGCGTTTATAATGAATTGGTTAGGCGAAAGAACATTGTATGTATGAAATTTGTATGATTACTTATTTTAAAAATTCAATTATACAGATATTGGCTAGTATAAGAAGTTTGTCGTGTCGGGAGTATTTGAAGTACTCAGAAATAATTATTAGAATACTAAGCAGCTCTCCCTCACACTGACTTCTTTCTATTAAAAAAATGTGCTTTTTTAAGAAGCTTAACAACATCAGGTGACGTATAGTTTTGCGCTTAATTACCACTTTTATACGTCTAGGAAATATTAATGACTACCAAACTTTTCAGCTTCGTAAAGTTAATTTTCTATTAATTTGTACAGATTCTCGCATTACTCACTGTGGTGCTAAATTTTTATTTAGCAGCGTAAAATGGAAAATTTGCAATTCATGACTACTTAAAAGAAAATTAATTGATGATGTTAGCAATTATACGAAGCCAGCCGTGTCAAAAAAATTGTTACAAAAAGTTATTTGTTATTTAAAGACAATATTTAATTTAAGCATAATTAGCGCATAATTGGCGCATAATGAATTACATAAGTAAAATTTATTTTCTAAATGTTTTCGCGGTTTTTGATGTTAGAGGTCCCAATAAAATTTTGAGAGAAACCAATTTATTCAGTCCAAATTTTTTAGACGAACGAATACTATCAGGGCATAATGTTTAATTTAATAATTAATAATAATAATATTTTTTTATTTTGTAAAGTCGGTCGTGTTAGGGGTACAATATTAATTTTAATCTTAACCGACACATAATTAGCGCAAAATTACTACATGATTAAAATTAACTTTTTTTAAAGCTGAGTGTTTCGTGACGTTAATGACCCTAATAAAATTTTGACAGCAACCAACACTATTGGATGAATCAATTTATTTCAGCAGCGCAATATATGGCATAATTCAAGTTTAATTAGTAAATTAGTAAAAAATTATGTATGAAGATGTCTGTGATTTCGTAAAGTCGGTCGAGTCGGAAGAATATTAGCAATAAATTATTTGTTACTTGCAGATAATATTAATTTAAATGTTACAGAGCGTCATATAATTAGTGCATAATTACGATATAATTATAATTACATCTCCAAAGAAGCTGATGAATTCTTGATGTTAATATGTAATTTAATAAACCACGCAAAATTAGCCTATAATTACTACATTCATACTTATGTCAAATTTAAGGTATAATGAAGTTTAAGGTTTTGTAATAGAATTTTTGCTTTATTGAATTCATTTCCACAACGCAAAATGGTGCATAGTTTAAGTGTAGTTACTATACAAAACAACTGATTTATGTAGAGGTTTGAGGTTTCTCTTAGCAATTGTAAACCGGAAAATAATTAGCGGATAATTAATGAATAAGTAAAATAAAATTTCTAAAGAAGTTCACGGTTTCGCGATGTTAGAATTTTGACATCAACTAATTTTTATTGAATGCATTAATTTACAGTGTAAACAGCGCATAATTCGCGCTTAATTTCTACAAAAAAAAATAATTTATTGTTGTAAAACGGAACGTAATTACTATATGAACAGAAATTACTTTGCAAATTTTGCGCTTTCGTGAAGTTGGTCATATTATGTGAGTTTTTGTATTGTTTATTGCTAGCTAGAAACAAAATATTATTTTAACAGTGCGTTTTTTTCGCTTAAGTATCGCTGAAATTTTTTTTAATTACTTGTTTGCTATGAGGATACAAAATATGATGTTAACGGTTCTAAAGGACGCAATAAGTTTGACGCGTCGATGAAATATAATAATTACTAATTACACTTAAAAGTTTGTTTGATTAGCGCTAAAAGACGCACAATATGTTTTTAATTACTGTATGTTAAAGAATTATATTTACAGAAGTTCGAAACTATAGGCATGTATAAACACCTTATTTGAAAATTAAGCGGCTCTCTCTTACAATGACTTCCTTCTGTTAAGAAAACGTCGTTTTTTAAGCTTCTTGCTTGTGTGACACTTAATTTTAAAGGTTCAACTACTTTTCTCCAGAAACAGCGTTGGATATCTTATCCTTTAAAGAAATGTATTTGCAGTCTCCTTATAAAAGGATCAAGGATTAAAAAAGGTACTAGTATTTTTCAAGTAACATTTATCTTGTTTTCGATCCTTCATAACGGTAGCTTTATCAAAGTGTTCGACATTGATTCCACCTACACCAAGCTTGTAAAAGGGAAACGCCAAATTTGGCGAATGGTCGAGTTAGCAGAATATTAACTATAAATTATTTCCTATTGGGGGACAAAATTAATCTTAACGTCATAAACCCTCACGTAATTAGCGCAAAATTACTGCATAACTTAAATTAATTTTTTTGAAAAAGCTGACAGTTTCATGATTTTAAAAATGCCTATATGATTTTGACAGTGACCAATACTTTATTGGATGCATTAATATTATTTCAACAGCCGCAGCTACAGGTATCGTCAAATCGCATTGTTAGAAAATTAAGCAGCTGTCTTTTACACTGGCTATCTTTTTTCAAAAATGTGTTTTTAACTTAACTCCTAAAAGTGACGTACAATTTAATTTAATTAATAAATTTAATTTATAAAGATTTTCGTGGCACAATAACCGCATAATTATTAATTAAGTAAGATATAATTTACAAAAAGTTCACTGTTTAGTAATGTGAACAGTTCCAATCAAATTTTTGATACCAACTAATTTCTTGTTAGGTACAAATATATTTAATCAGCGCAGAACGGCGCATAATTCAAGGTACTACGCAAAGAATCGATTTACGTGGGGTTTTGTAAAATCGGTTGAGTTGCGAAAGTATTGACAATAAGTTATTTGCTGTTGGAGGACAACATTAATTACACACCGTCA
This sequence comes from Vesta saturnalis, assembly GCA_036346205.1. Classification (NCBI taxonomy): domain Eukaryota; kingdom Metazoa; phylum Arthropoda; class Insecta; order Coleoptera; family Lampyridae; genus Vesta; species Vesta saturnalis. The sequence continues at coordinate 318,077 of JARFJB010002180.1, forward strand.
CATAAATACCCCAAAATTACTACGTAATTAAAATTAATTTTTTTTAAGTTGACGGTTTCGTGATGTTAATGACCCCAACAGAATTTTGATGGCAACGAATAATTTATTGTATGCATTAATTTATTTCAACAGCGCAAAACAACGCATAATTCACATTTAATTACACACAACATATATATATATATATATATATATATATATATATATATATATATATATATATATAGAATATTAACAATAAGTTATTTCTTATTGGGAGATAATATTAATTTAAATGCTACAAACCGTCACATAATAATTAGTGCATACTTACCGTATAATTAAAATAAATTTCTAAAGAAGCTGATTGATTGTGATTAATTAATCTTTAATTTATTTTAAATCATGCAAAATTAGATGTAGTCACTACATACGAGTACATTCCTCAAAGTTAATGCATAAAGAGGTTTAGGGTTTCGTAATGTTAACGGTTCCAGTATAATTTTTACATTTATTTGTACAACGCAAAATGGTGCATAATTTAAGTATAGTTACTACACGAAAGAACTGATTTATGTACATGTTTGTGATTTCTTAAAATCAGCTCGGTAGTTTCGTGATGTTAGAATTTTGACATACCAACCAACTATTATTGAATGTATAAATTGATTTCAATAACGTAAAACAGCGCATAATTCGCGCTTAATTTCGATGAAAAGAAATAATTTATGTAAATGTTCATGGTTAGTGGTGGATTGTTTAATACTGGGACGACGTTGTAAAACGGCACATAACTACTATATGAATAGAAATTATTTTCAAAATTTTGAGCCTTTGTGAAGTTGATCTTACTAATTGAGTTTTTGCATTGTTTATTGTTATTTAGACGTAAAATATTGTTTTAGGTATTTAATCACGGTTGAAAAAGAACTAAGTTATACAGATGTCTCGATAAAATTTTGTATAATTACTTGTTTCCTCTGAAGATACAAAAATATAGTATTAACGGTGCAAAAGTGCACATAATTCGTGCAAAAGTAAAAATGAGTTTATATAGATATTGGAGGGTGCAAGAAGTATAATGTGTCGAAAAAATAGATGAAATAACTTAATTGCTAATTATTTTGATTCTTTAGCGCTAAAAGACGCACAATGTATTTGTAATTACTGTACATCAAAGAATTAGTTTACAGATGTTGATGGAATTTTTACACTAACTTCTTTCTTTATGGTACATTGAATTTTGACAGCGGCCAGCTATAAGCATGAAAATTAAGCGGCTCTTTCTTCCTTCTATTAATAAAATGTGCTTTTTTTAAGCGTAACTCCACAAAGTGACGTATAATTTGATCTTAATTATAATACAGTATAGAAAAGATTAATGTGTACTAAAGTTTTCAGCTTCATCAAGTTAAGATTTTGTTAGTTTGTACAGATCCTCGCATTACTCACTATGATGCACAATTTTTAATTAGCAGCATAAATTGGACAATTTGCATTTAATAAATAACTAAAATATAATTAATTAATAGATGGTAGTAGTTATATGAAGCCAGTCATAAAAAAATTGTTACAAGAAATAATTTGTGCATAATTGGCACATAATGAATTACCCAAGGAAAATTTAATTTCGCGGAACAATTACCGCACAATTACTGCATAAGTACCACAAAGTTACTACATAATTAAGAAGAATTTTCTTTTTAAATCTGACGGTTTCGTGACGTTAGTGACCCCAACAGAATTTTGAGGGCGACCAATAATTTATTGTATGCATCAATTTATTTTAACAGCGCAAAACAACGCTTAATTCAAGTTTGATTAGTACACAAAAAATATATGTAGATGTTTATGTAGTCGGTAGAATATTAGCAATAAGGTATTTGTTACTGGGATTATAATATTAATTTAAATGTTACAAACCGTCAGATAATTAGTGCATAATTACTATATAATTAAAATAAATTTCTAAAGAAGCTGATTGATTGTGATTAATTAATCTTTAATTTATTTTAAATCATGCAAAATTAGATCTAGTCACTACATAGGAGTACATACGTCAAAGTTAATGCATAAAGAGGTTTAGGGTTTCGTAATGTTAACGGTTCCAGTATAATTTTTACATTTATTTGGACAACGCAAAATGGTGCATAATTTAAGTATAGTTACTACACGAAAGAACTGATTTATGTACATGTTTGTGGTTTCTTAAAATCATCTTGGTCGTAGTGCTTGTACAATAAGTTATTTGCTATCGGGGATATTGCTTAATTTAACCGTAAGACAGCGCATAATTCGCGCTTAATTTCGATGAAAAAAAAATGTATGTAAATGTTCGTGGTTAGTGGTGGATTGTTTAATACAGGGACGACGTTGTAAAACGGCACATAACTATATGTAGATGTTTGTGTAGTCGGTAGAATATTAGCAATAAGGTATTTGTTACTGGGATATAATATTAATTTAAATGTTACAAACCGTCAGATAATTAGTGCATAATTACTATATAACCAAAATATTTTTTAAGAAACTAATGGATATGTGAGGTCAATTTTTAATTTAATTACAAACCATGCAAAATTACATATAATTATGACATACATACGTAAACATTAATGTGCAAGGAAGTTTAAGGTTTCATAATGTTAATGGTCCCAAGAGAATGTTTACTTTTTTGAATATAGTAGGGTTTCTTAATGTTAACGGTTCCAGTATGATTTTTACATTTATTTGTACAACGCAAAACGGTGCATAATTTAGGTATAGTTACTACACGAAAGAACCGATTTATGTAGATGTTTGTGATTTCTTAAAGTCAATTGGGTCGTAGTGCTTGTACAATAAGTTATTGGCTATTGGGGCATATTGCTTAATTTAATTGTTGCATACTGGCAATTAATTAACGGATAATTAGTAAATAAGCAAAAAAAATTGGTGGTTTCGTGGTGTTAGAATTTTGACATCAACTAATCAACTGTTATTGAATTCATACATTTATGTCGACAACGCAAAACGGGGCATAATTCGCGCTTAATTTCTACAAAAAAAATTAATTTATGTAAATATTAATTGTGCTGGGTTGTTTTGTTTAGTATTAAGACGTTGAGTTTTTGTGTTGTTTTAGTGGAGTTGATCGGCCTATTTCCACAGTTTTTGCTTTTTGAGCGCGACGTTTCGAAAGCGGACTCAGCATTCGTCATCAGGCTTTTTGAGCGCGACGTTTCGGAAGCGGATTCTGCTTACGTCATCAGGCTGAGCGCGACGTTTGGGAGGCGGACTCTGCTTCCGTCATCAGGCTGAACGCGACGTTTCGGAAGCGGACTCCACTTCCGTCATCAGACCGAGCGCGACGTTTCGGAAGCGGACTCTGCTTACGTCATCAGGCTGAGCGCAACGTTTCGGAAGCAGACTCTGCTTCCGTCATCAGGCTGAGCGCGACGTTTCGGAAGCGGACTCTGCTTCCGTCATCAGAATTAGTAACTCGGTACGGCCCCGAAGTGAAACAACTTTTCAGACTTATAATACAGAATTTGTATTGTTTGTTGTAATTAAGAAATAAAATGTTGCTTTAATTTTTATAATTATATGTTTACTCCAAGGATACAAAAATATAATGTTAACGGTGCAAAAGGGCAATAATTACTGCAAAAGTCAAATTTAATTTATACATATATTGACGGTTACAAGAAGTTTGATGACCTGTTTGAAATAACTTAACTACTAATTATACTTACATCTTTGATTAGCGCAACAAGACACAATGTATTTTTAATTACTGTACGTCAAAGAATTAATTTACAGAAGTTCGCAACTTTGCTGATGGAATCTTTACAATAACTTCTTTCTTTTTGGTATATAAAATTAAATTTCGTCAGCGGCCAACTATGGGCATGTATAAATCACATTAGTGGAAAATTAAGCGACTCTCTCTTACACTGACTTCCTTCTATTAAGAAAATATGCTTTTTTAAGCTTCTTCCTTGTGTGTAACATAATTTTAAAAGTTGGACTGCTTTTCTCTAGAAACAGTTTGGGGTAGCTTATGCCTTGAAGAAATTTATTTGGGCAGTTAAGAAGTCTCCTTATAGAAGGATCAAGGATGAAAAAGGGTACTAATGTTTTTCATGTAAAATTGATCTTATTTTTACTCCTTCATAACGGTAGCTTGATACCACCTACGCCAAGGTTGTGAAAAGGAAACGCCAAATTTGGCGAATGCAATGGTTGCTTATGCAGTTTGAAGTGTAGTTCGGCATACATCAATAATTGACGTGCTTGAAAACTAAATTAAACGATTGCCAACTTGAAGAAGTAAGTCATTTTGTTAGTACTGCCCTCTTTTGTGACGCTCGCCTATTAATAACTCACCCTCGTACATAATGCTGATCTTTTGTATCCAATATGAATTTTAATGCAATTTCTAATAATTATTCAGCGATTTAAGTCTATTTTAACAAAATTTTAGATGAGTAACTAATTAAAATGAATGTAAATTAATACATTGCATAAAAAGCTTAGTTACTAATTCTTCAACTAGAGATTGGTTTGTCTTGATGACACCTTGATCGGTATTTGTGTTGTCATTGGTGATAAGGGTAACGATCTGCAAAGACTAATTATTAAGGGTGGTATTTTCAATTGTGTTTACAAAATAAAAAGTCTTTGTTAAAGTACGCGAACAATAATAAGTGTGTGTACACACAGTTTGTCTTAGGGTTGATTTGACCTCAATTGATCAAACCAAGTACGTTAGCAAACATTTCCCCTTCGCTCCCTAATATTACTTTATAACCTTAAAGCTAAAATAGGATCAAAAATTCAAATTTAAGAAACGTAAAGTGAATCAAATCGACAAGTGGCATGTTTTGAATAAAAATATTTTTTCGCGCACACCTATTCGAGGTGACAGGAATTTTAAATACGCTCAATTTTTTTTTCTGTGGGGGAAACAAAAATATTTCCAAAAAAAAATATGTATAAAAAAAATGAAACTCGTATTCTCATCAAATTCGCATGAATGAAAGTAAAGAGGAAGAAGAAGAAGAAGAAGTAACCCGAAGCTGGTATTGTTGATAGCTATCCCCGGTTACTACGGTAACGCAGATTAACGGGCCCGCGCGCCCGATGTCTATTTTGTACAACCCTACACAAAATCCGGATCCAATCATTGTACACTCCAATCGAACATTTTATCTCGTAAGGCTCTTTCACATTTGTTTATTCTAACGAGGCCTTAGACGTATATCAGAATTTAGAATAATTCGGTTAAGATTTCGCGTTAACTGCTCACGTAATTTTTGCAACTCATTAAAATTAATTAACGTCCACCGCGACTTTAAGATAACGTATGCTGTTCGCGGCAGTTCAGACACCCTTTCTGTATTAATCCTCGCTCAAACTGTTTTAATTATCCTAAAAACGCTGGAATTTTAAGAGAGGTTATTATAAAATTAGAAATGAAGTTGAACGGACCACAAAGTCCTGGTGGTGTGGTGTTGCACCGCTAGGTGGCCACGGAGATAGAGCCGTCATTGGAAGGGGGGCTATGCATATAGATTAGCTGCTTTGCCGCGATGCTATGTTGGGATGTTTCGGTCTGGTTTCGTTCTGTCTCCAGATGTATGACCCCACATATATAGGTGTACTGAGACTTGTTATGTGTGTACTTTATCGATCTCATATCGCAGTACTGTTTGCTTCTGTTTAAGATCATAAAATGAATTCGTTCTAACTACATTCACGTTAATGCTCCAATTCGTGCATCTAAACATCTTGCATATTTTCCTAAAGCACAGGTTATGTGAGTCCGACTTAACACAAGTTTAAAATTGGACCTAACACTAATCGCAATTAATCTGTAGTGATTAGTGCTTTCAGTAAATAATCCTGTTTAGATAAATGTGCAACAAGCTTTCGTCCTTTCCAGATTCACAACACCCAGTGTACTAAATTCTGTTATAGAAACTATAGAATTTATAAAGCACATACGCAACGCTCTATTAAACATTTAGAAAGTAGGTATCTGCACATTTGAATTTATTTTATCGTATGGCCTTTCTAACTTTTCGGATACACAATAATTGCTTATTAACTACTTTTAACAAAATTAATTCACCACCCAATTGTTAATTACACATTTGTAAGCATTACTTCAAAACTCTTGAACGTAATTGAAATAACTTCCAAATTTAAGCTAAAGCCAGGTAACTAGTTACTTTGAGAATTTGAAGTTATAATGTTGATCTACGTAACAGTTTTAGGAATTTTTACAAACAATTTGTGTTGTCATTCCATGTTGATTTGGCCGTCAAGTAACTTACTTTTGTTTATTGTTGTATTGTACTTTCAACCTTTATTCATCATTTATTAAAAGAATATTTATTTGTATCAATAGGCGTAAAACGATAGTTTTGCGAGTGTTCGAAGGCTAACGCGTCGCTCTGCAATTCTACTCGTTCTCGCAAAACGACATAGTTTTTTTTTTGTACTGGTGTTATTAATTCATTAAAAATATTTTTGGAACTTAGCTTGGTTGCGCCAACTTAGTTCAACTTACGTTTGCTGCAATCGACATTACCATGTCAAATTGCTCCCATATACTTTGTTCTATATTATTTTGCATTAGAGCAAGCCATGAGATTTTTTCAGTAGTGGTATTCCCATTTGTCAAAATGACAAGAAGTCAATTTGACGCTGTCCTGTCAAAAGAAATCGTGCTGTGTTGCCTACTTAAGTAACGCATATGTTGATCAAGTCTCATATAGAATTAATAATAATTTGTTGAGAAAATGCCAAAAGTTTAAGGTACAACTTAAAAATAGTACAACGGTGACAAGCAATGGGCACACATTAAGTATGTATTTGGTTTTAGGTTTCACATCAAACTATCCAAGATATCATAACAGGAAGACCTCAAAATTGAAATTCGACATATTATGGTAAACGCGAAAAATCTTTCGGAAAGATCTAGAACGTCTAATTTGGTAATTTAATTCGAAAAATAAATAGTTGACTTTGATAGGGGTCGAACGACGTTATTTACAATTTTTAAATCAATCAACACACACGTGAGTATCAAAATGGTTCAAATATCCATCGCTGAGTGCATGATTCTGACATCAAAATTAAAAGTGAAGGTAAAACGTATACCATTTTACACACAGGGTGTGCTTAGGGTTTTTGGAAAACTGGAACTATTTACTCCATTCGGGAAACGAGAATCGAGATTATGATAAAATTATAAATGGGGACCAGTTTCACAATTGGGTAATTCAACAGCTGATTCCTGCGCTCCAAAACTATACGGAAACTCTGTGGTGGTTATGGATAACGCACTGTATCATTCCGTGCAGTTAGACAAGCAAACATCATTTTCTAATAAGGAAGATCAGCTGCAGGAGGGGTTATTTACGTACGAGGTCGAAATTGAGAACAAAATTACAAAAAACTGTGGAACAAAATTCAAGTCCAGAAAGAAAAATTATGTACTCGTAGTTGATGATATTTGAATTAAGCATGGGCATGAAGTTTTACGATTGCCCACTTAGCATTATCAATACAGCTCTGGAGTTTTTGTAAAAATTACTGCAATAATCAAATAAGTTCTGAACCTCTATCGAAAGATGGGGTTCAAAGATTATGGCTTGAGGCCTTATGCAAATGTTCTCGTACAACTGCGGCAAAGATTGTTTCAAAGGTACCATCAAAGTGACAAGAGAATTAAAATTGAATCACTCTTGTATAACTTTCAATTCTTGAAAATAGTCACCCAAATATCGGACAATTCATATCCATTACCCTTGTTCAAGTTATTAGGCTGTTTCACAATTTCAATAGCTTCTCGAATCTTCCTTGTATACCAATTCCTATCGTTAGCCAGAATTCTTGTTTTCAAATTTTATATTGTGCAGAGTGTTTAAAGCATGTTCAGAAATTACTGATTTAGTAGGATGAAGTAAACGTAAGTGTTTTTTGTGTTTTGTTAACCTGGTCTTAATATTTCTTCTAGTTTCACCAATGTAGACTTACCACAAGAGCATGGTACTTCGTAAACACCACATGTATGTAATAATATCTGGTCTTTAGTAGCATTCAGAAGATTTTGAATTTTAATACTGCTTATGTAAGATACTTTTATATTACGCTTTTATAAAATTTTACCAATCTTATAATCCATAACATTTGAAGGCACAAGAATTCAGGCTGATAGGAATTGGTATGCAAGGAGGATTCCAGAAACAATTAAAATTCTGAAACGGCCTAACAACTCGGACAAGAATAATGGATATAAACTGTCTGATACCTGAGTGTCTATTTTCAAAAATTGAAAGTTATGCAACAGTGATTTAATTTTAATTCTTTAGTTACCCTATTAATACTTGCCACTTTGATATTACGCCTGACGAAGAACAAAGTTTCTGTCTGAAAGCTGTTTTGAAAAAAGTGAAGGTGTTCGAGAAATTGAAAAGAAAGAAGATAAACCAACTTGGTCACCTAACCTTTTCAGAACGATGTAGGTCTAACAACTTAAAACCTTTCATTAAAACCAAACATTATTACCTAACTACTGCAGCAAATAGAATTTTTGCTAAAGCGAATCTATCTCCTCTAAAAGTAGTCATCCAAGCTACAAAAAGAGATCTTGACAAACTGGGTAAAAAAATTTAACATTTGAACTTTCTTTTATTAGAGCAGCTATCAAATGAGGCCAGGAGATTTCTTGACAACCTTTTATATAGAAGATTTGAAAAACATGAAAATCAAATGAAAACTAGGCAGAAAAGTAAATTTGAGTCTCTTATGCAAATGTTCTCCTACAATTGCGACAAAGATTGTTTCAAATAATTGGGAGAAACATGAGAAATTATAAAAAGTGAAGCTTTCACCATTTGACATGTTAAATAATGCTTTATTTGAGAAAAATGGAGTGAATTGGTTATTGGTTTATTCGAAAGCTTTTAGACAGGAATAGACACCCAGGTATCGGACAGTTCATATCCATTATCCTTGTTCAAGTTGTTAGGCTGTTTCAGAAAAGCATTAGCTTCTCGAATATTCCTTGTATAACAATTATTGTCTTCAAATTTTATATTGTCCAGAGTATTTAAGGCATGTTCTGCAATTGCTGATTTAGTAGGATGAAGTAAACGTAAGTGTCTTGTTAACCTGGTATGAATGCTTCTTCCAGTTTCACCAATGTAGACTTTACTACAAGAACACGGTATTTGGTAAACACCACATGCATGTGATGGTATTTGGTGTTTAGCAGGATTCTGAAGAATTTGTAGATCTATCATCCGTATGCGTCGTTTGCTTCGGTGAATTTTTAATTTGTTGTTTGTTGAATCCATTATTTATAAAGACATTTTCAAGATGGTTTAATTCATGCTGTAGTTCATCTGGATTTCAAATCTTTGCAGTACGGTTATACAAAGTTGTTAGGCTTCCATATGGTTTTATTTCAATTAGAACATCAAGGAATGTAAGATTACCATCTTTTTCTGTTTCTATTGTAAATCTAATGTTTGTATGTTGATTGTCTAATTGTTTAGGAACGCCATTCTTCTTCCCCAAAAGACCAGATAACAAAACTATTATCAACGTGTCAAATTTTTGGTTTCTTAAGTTCATTATTTAGGGCCTGTTCTTTGAAATGTTCCATAAAATAATTTTGCAATCGCTGATGAAATTGGAGACCCTATCGCCACTCCATCTAACTGTTTCATAATACTCGCCATTAAATAAGAAGAATGATGCAGTTACAATATTTAAATCATTTGATCTTGTTGTAGTGGTAATGGCGTTCTAATAGTTGTAAGGCGTCATTTATTGGTACTTTCGTAAACAACGAATTCACGTCAAAACTAATTAACAAATCATCTGGGGTTAATGTTAATTTCCAATCAATGATAACGAGTAGGTTGTTGAATTTACGCGGCTTACAATTGGCCAAAGTGGAACATTTGGTGTGTATTTTTGGCAATCCATAAAACCTTGGTATTGTAGGATCTTGTGGTTTTAGTTTCTTAATTATTTCAGCTGGTAAGTTTGATTCCTTTAACAGTTTCCTTGTTAATAATTTGAACTTGTTATTAGGATTTTATAATAGTTTAGTGTAAGCAGAATCGTTTAGTAAACGATTGGCTTTGATTATGTAATCAGTTTTATCAATTAAAACAGTAGCTCGTCCTTTATCTTCTGGTAAAATTATGTCTTTGTTGTTTTGATAATCAGCATAAGCTCTATTGTGGATGTTGTGCTCTACGTAGTATTCTTGTAGATTCAAATCTGATTCACGCCACTTTTTTCCAAATAAATCGTTATTTATTATGGGAAATTTTTCGAATGAAGATATCCCACCTGTTATTATAGCACCAGAAAAATGCGATTCAGATACTACTGGTGGCCCCACTGTATGGCATCAAAATTACATTTGAATATTTGGTTTTCGTTTTCGTCAGGTAATGTATTGGATACGAAAGCAGGAATATTGTGATCAATTTCACTTAGCTACGACTTAAATGGATGCATTTCTGGTTATTTACAGAAAAAGAACGACGCAGCCAATTTCATCACGAAAGCAAATCTTCACATTGTATTACTTATGAAAAAGCGCTGAGGATTGCCTGGATAGGTTAACTTAAATGGATACATATTGATATTCTGGTTACCTATTGAATTTGTGACCAAAGAACTAAGTCTGCATATAAACATATCTCTTCATCATGTTTAATAGCCATGCAAAGAAAAAGAGAAATGCAGTAAATAAACATTATTATAAAAGCACATTGGATTACGTATAAGTAACATGAACAACTATGTTGCAATGCTACATTAGTTTCACTTCAAAATTATTTTCAAAAGTCAAACTATGGTAGTAACTTTGTGTTCTTTGGATAGTTCTACCACACTCTCCCTATATTTCGATGGCCTGCTCTAATGCAAAATAAGATGGAACAGGGTAGTTGAATAACAACTGCCACATTGTTCAATTATTAAAAAATCAATGGTGCCAAATTACAAAATTTTGACGTTTTGTCGGCCTAGTCCAGAAAGAATGAGTTTCTAGACGATTTTGAGAATTGAAAAGTCAATGTTGCCGGACTGAAAAACAAGAACTTATTTTTTTCAAAAACGTCATTACGATACCGCTGACTCAGCTAAATGAATGGCATAATACTCTCTTTATTATCCTAAGATTTTCATTTTTCACCAATCATAGTTTCAAAAAAATGCAGTAACCTTAACCACGTGTAAAAGTGATGTCAATGCAAAAAATGTTCCGCGGTTTCGGAAAAGATACAGTATAAATCATGGTAATAAAATAATCTTTTAGGACTGTGAAACTCATTCGTCTTAAAAATCCACTGTATTGCTTTGACACATAGACTATTAAGGATTGCTTGCTGTTTAGTAACAAAATTTTAATTAATTTTTTATTCCCATTTGCTTTATTTGATCATTGTCTAATAGAAACCTAATAAAACAGTCGGGAGTCTAGCAGACTACGTTAGTGCCAGAAATACTTGCAAAAGTGGCTAAAAACCTGTTTGAACGACGTAAATGCAATGAACTAGCTCCGTTTGGCAGTCGTAAATTTTGGTCTCCAACTAGCGCTATTAATGAAAACTGTGGCACATTTCAATTCCCCCATGACATCTTTTGACGGTTATGTAGTTGCTGATTCTGTAAACAAGCTAATCTTGGTGTGGATTCATTTGCATGAAACTCGTGTCTTACTAAATCTGAAGCGATGTTCCACTAGCCAACTCTTCTACGTCTGCTCTTAAACCAATTCGGTTTCGATATAGGCACCTAGAATCGATCATTGGTTACCTTAATACCAATAAGGCAAATGGGCCAGACGGTACACCAGTTATTGTCTTAAAGAAATGTTCCCCCGAACTAGTACCAGTCCTATATACGCTCTGTTCGATTTCTATGTCTTCAGTGGAATTTCCTTTATCTCATGAAGGTTAGGAAGTATTCAAGTTATTCCCCAAAAGTCGACAGGACCGATCCCTCTAACTACCGACTAATTGCCATCACCTCCATTTTGTCTAAAGTCATGGAAAAAGCTATCAACCAGGAATCCTAGAATCCAACAAACTCCTTCGTGGCCACCAATATGGTTTCAGGCGCAATCGTTCAACAAGTAATCTCCTTTCATATGTGACCCAAGTTTGGTACAATACAAGAGAACAGTCTGATGAAACAGCTGTACTCATTTTAGATATCTCAAAAGCGTTTGACCAAGTTTTACATAAGTTTTTACTCACCATACTCACCTCGTGTGGGTTAACTAATACCAGTTTCCTTGATGGAAGACGAATACGTGTCGTAATTGATGGCTTCTTTTCAAACTTCCCAGTTCCTGTTTTCCTCTCACTTATGTTTTGAAAAAATTTAAGGTAGCTGTTCATAGGTATCTCTTGTCGATTCAAGATCCCCTAAGTGTTCTTGACGCTTTAACACGTTAGGCTAAACTTAGCCTGTTCAATACCACAATTATTAAAGAAAAATCAAGTTGAATGTCAAAAAGTTAGCGATTGCCAGATATTCGGTATTAGAGCTGGTTACGTGGGTTTTATCGCTTTTAGACCATATATCACGATTTATATTGCTCGGTCTAGAGTACCAGTCTCCTCCCAAAAGAATGGAAGAGTGGAGAGAAACGGGGTCCTACTAAGATTGGCCAGCAGCCATATCTTCGTAATAGATTATTGCAGAGCTTTGCAGAAGAAAGACAATAAACATTCACATGAGAAAAAGCTGGAAATATGTTTCAAGTTTGTAGTTTAGTCGCTAGAGGGCGCAATAGGTACATTGGTCAATCTAATGAAGTAAAGTAGTGGGAAAAAAATAAATGACTTCAGTTTGCTTTAACCAAAGCTAACAAACTTAGCCCCATTGAAAGAGTTTTCCTTTTGTATTAATTGCGCTGAACTATTCTAGTGTATTTCTATTATTGATCGACAGATGGCGTTAGTTTTTAAATTTATGAAAACGATAGTATATTTTTGACATTGTAACATAAATGACTAAATACTAAATAATTTGATGCAAACTACAATCGCTATCTGTTTAGTAAAGATATTTATAAAAGACTGGCAAGAAAAGCTAGTTTGCGAACAGTTGCAACAATTCACAATTGAATGAACAACAATGTAGATTAAAGCACTAATAGTAAATTAGAAGACAATAACAGCAAAGGTCAATTGGCTCAAAAGGTAAAAACAAATTTTAACTATAGCTATCAATGATGTTAAGTGTCGAAAATACTATCCAATTACTCTTTGTGCTGTTTTATTGGTCGATAGAGGGCGTCTTTTCTTTAAATTTATGAAAATGTTTAAATAGTAGGTATATTTCTGATATTACGCAAAAGATCACTAAATACTAAATAATTTAGTGAAAACCGCAATTGCTATCTTTTTTCAAACTAAAGATATGCACAGTGGACCAAAAGTCTGGAAACGCCCAATTATCTCGTAAATTGTTATTCCAAATTGTACAAAATTTGGGACAAGCCTATTTTGGGATACGGAGATTCCAGATTTGACATTTGCAATGTTGCCATCTTTGCCATTTCTCTGATATTATTAGTTTTTTAAATAGACCACAATGCATATGCAGTCATTATTGGAATCTCTTATTCAATACAAGTTCAACCATATGTATTACTTATGATTTTATGTAGTCTAGAAGGTCTTAAATAAATAAATTAGAAGTCTGGCAACGCCTAATTGTCTCAGTAAATTTTTTAATACAAACTACTTTGCACTACATTAAAACGTAACAATTGAAAGATTACAACATTTTTAACATAATGATTACTTAATCAAGCGTTTAAAATGAGCTGGAGCTCCATCTTGTTGAAACCATATCTGATTAAAATTGGCTCCAAACAAATATCTCAGTGTAGGTACAATTTCATTTATAAGTAGCATTTCGTACTTATCTGACATTAAATTTCCTTCGATAAAAAATGTCCCAATTAACTGAGTACCCACTATACCTGACCCTATATTTAATTTTTGTTGTCTTTGAGTATGGTTTTCACGCATCCAGCGTGGATTTACGTCACTCCAGTACGTAAAATTATGTTGACTTACGCTCCCACAGAAGGTTGCTTCGTCGCAAAAACGTATGTTGTTAACGTAATATCCGTCGTTTTCAATGTTATCCATCATTACCTCAGTAAACTCTAATCTGCTTAATTCTTGCAATAAATGAATTTTGTATGGTTGAAATTTATTCTTATGTAATACACGCACGACTGAAGAATGAGCTATTATCATTTAATTGTGCAACCCTGCGTGAGGATGTATGTGGATCTTCAACGATACTCTGAGGTATGTCTAAAGTTTTGTTGTCATTTAAAACTGTTTTTGGTCTACCTGATCTGTATCTATCTTTTACTCCTCCAGACACAGCAAATTTGGCAACATTGCAAATGTCAAATCTGGAATGTCCCTATTCCAAAATACGCGTATCCCAAATTTTGTACATTTTGGACTAACAATTTACGAGATAATTGGGCGTTTCCAAACTTTTGGTCTACTATGTATAACCTTTTCAGAACGGATTATACTAAATATACGTTGACCTTAAAAAAATTTAGTGGTTGTATATAGAGTGGACCAAAAGTCTGGATAATAGGTCATTCTTCAGTCTTGCGTGTATTACATAAGAATAAATTTCAACCATACGAAATTCATTTATTGCAAGAATTAAGTAGATTAGAGTTTACTGAAGTAATGATGGATAAAATTGAAAATGACAGATATTTCGTTAACAACATGTTTTTCCGACGAAGCAACCTTTACACTGTGTGGGAGTGTAAATCTAAAATAAATCTAAATTTAAACATAACGGAAGTATAGTTTTGACATTTCCAAGAGGATGACTAAATACTAAACAATTTGGTAAAAACCGCAATAATTACCTTTTTCCAAACTAAAATTGTTTACAAAAATCCAGAAAAGATATTTTACGAACAGTTGCAAAAGTTCATGATTTATAGAAAAACAATGTAAATTAAAGCACTAATAGTAAATTAGAGAAACAATAACACCAAAGACCAATTAGCACAAACAACAAAAACAAATTTTAAAAATAGTTATTAACGATGTGTGTCCAAAATTCTGTCCAGCTCTTTTTTCAAACGTGTCATTCTAATCTAACACAGATACTTACTTTACTAGTGACGAGAATATGCAAATGTCTAAATATAACTCCCATTACAGATCACCAAATAATTAACAGTGGAGACACTAAGTTGAATATCAGAACATTGGTATGCAGTGTGCCCAATCTTTTATGGTTTTAGAGCATATCGCGACGCATTTGAAAAAATAATGGACTGCATTTTGGATTGGGTTTTGGATTGGATATTTGATTGTTTTCTAATTTACTATTGTTGTTTTTTATCTTCCAACCTATATATACATATGTAGGTATAGAAGGTTATACAATCGACTTTTTTCACTATCGCTTATCTACTTATTAGATTTTACAACTTTTGGCCAAGTGTGTGTGTGTGTGTGTGTGTGTGTGTGTGTGTGTGTGTGTGTGTGTGTGTGTGTGTGTGTGTGTGTGTGTGTGTGTGTGTGTGTGCGCGTGCATGTGTGTGTGTGAGTGTGTGTACGTGCGCGTGTGCGCGCGTGCGTGACTGCGTGTGTGCGTGTGTGCGTGTATGCGTGTGTGCGTGTGTGCGTGTGTGCGTGTGTGCGTGTGTGCGTGTGTGCGTGTGTGCGTGTGTGCGTGTGTGCGTGTGTGCGTGTGTGCGTGTGTGCGTGTGTGCGTGTGTGCGTGTGTACGTGTGCTTACGTTATTTTTATCAACTGTAACAACTTTATATTCTTGTTTACAATTTTCACTTTACAAGATTAAGCGAACCTGTCGTGGCCCGTGAGACCATGACGGATCGCACATATGTACTAACATAGAATAAGTGCGCGTGCGTGTGCGTGTGCGTGAGCGTGATCGTGTGCGTGCGTGCGTGCTACGTCATTAAAATTTTGTATTTAAGCTTGTCTGCATTTGGCTTAGAGCAGATTAGATTTTAGGAGAAATCGAGCGGCTGAGAGGGGTTTATTAGGGATATTTTTTGGTTTTTATCAAATATTTCTGAAACAGCTGCATATTTCAAAGATATAAAAATACCTGGATATACATATCGATTAATTATGTTCTATGCAATTTTTTGATATGACGCTTAATTTAGCGGAATAAAAATTCCTAACGTAGATTTTAAGTGTTGGTTGAAATTGTTTCATTATCTGAATAACGATTAGTTTTATAAGAAAAAGTGTAGACGTATTTTTTAAAGAAAATTTAATTTTACATAAATATGCTTTACAATATTTTTTAATGTAAAGCGTAATAAATGTAAAAATTAGAAAGAAGCGGTATTATCGATATTTTTATAGAACCTTTGGAATTTTTTGACGTTAACATGTATTTATGTCTATGAATCTCTATCTGACATGAAGCTTTAAACGTCATTCTGACATAGATTACTGTTTTTGTTTTTACAATGTTGCCTGTTTTCGTTATGAACGTATAAAGAGGAGGTTGCATAGTTATCCTAAAAAAAATGAAATTAATAGTTATTTTTGGTGATCGAGAATTGAATTTTTTAACGAGGCACAGCCGAGTTAAAAAATTAGTCGAGATTACCAAAGTAGTTCGGGCACGTGTTACAAACAAAATTTTTTCTATAACCATCAAAATATGTATATTCCTTGAAATTGTTTTAAATAATTTTTTTCTTGGATTTCTACTTGATTTCAAGTACAATAATCTTATAGAGTTTAGGTGCAGTGCGCGAAATATGTATTTCGCACACTATTTCGCGCACGTTGTTATGGTAACATAGGAAAATCAAAAAAAGTGTCATTTCACATATTGTTATTAATGCGCAAACCTCGTCATTTTTTGACGTTTGTAGAAAAAATTATTTCATTTCTTTTAATTTAAGTTAGCATCTATATGTCTATTAACCTCTGTCTGTCATGAAGTTTTAAACGTCTGTTTGACATAGATTATTGTTTTTGCGTTTACAATGTTGCCTATTTTTGTAATGAGCTTCTTATAAAAGAGATGGCATAATTATCCTAAAAAAAATGTTATTAAAATTGTTTCATTTATTTTAATTTCCATTTAGTAGGTTAGAAAATCGTGTGGTGTTCCACACCAGATATTTTTATTTACATTGTTGTTGAATAACGTAAACAATTGCAACTGTTTGCAAAGTAAGCTTTTATTGACAGTCTTTGTAAATATTTATAGTTTGAATAAATCGATTTACGCTTTTCACTAAATCATTCCATGAGAAAATTTCGAGAAAAACCGCAAAAATTATAAATTTTTTTAAAAGCGTCCTCTCTCTATTTCTAAGAGAAGAACTATAGGATGAGAGAAAGTTCTTTTAAACGAGACTAAGTTGATCAGTTTTGATTAAAGCAATTTTTTTTTCTCTCAAAAAGAGGTTTACGTTTCCCTCGCCACTTTATTTCCAGAAATAGACTGACTGATTAGTGTACCTACTACGCCCCCTAGCGAGCATCCTACAAACATCAAAATTATTTCCAGGTTTTTATTATGTGAAGGTTTATTATTATATTGCCCCCAAACGCTCAGCGATAGTGCATTACCAAGATACATCCGCTATCCGGCCTTAATAGGACACCCAGTACAAATTTTTTGAGCAGATTGTGCGACCTAAGTGATTATTTTGAAACCTAGCAGGGCTGAATCCTACAAAAGCTGGCAAACCTATTACCTACCTGTATCAAACTTACGATGTTACGAAATAAAGTGTGTTTAAATCGTAAAATCTGATTGCAGTTGAGAATATCGTAGAAGATCAATTTTACAATTGAAAGACAGTCATATAATTCCTTCATGAGGTAATTGGTAAAAAAAAATTCTCCCAAAACCCTCCAATAATTCGGATCCTCCCCCAAACCGATTTTCTAGAAGGTCAAAAGTAATTTTTGCTGAGGCACATCAGGTGCGGCTTCAAAGACTACAAGATTACCCTATTAAAAATCCCAAACGCCAGGAGTAGGACTAAAAAAAAGGTAAAAATAGTTCCGAATATCAGTAAGGAGTTAAAAGCAGTGATTGTGGGTAGCCTACATTTCAATGTTGAGAGAAGGTGATGATCTAGAAGACCTAAAGTAAGGAAGAAAATTAGGCGCTGCTTTAAACATTACAAACGTACCCTTTTGAAATGTCGAACAATAATATTTTAACAACCACTATGCGCAGGACTGCAAAAGAAAAGTAAGAACTAAATACAGCGATTGTGGCTAAATCAGAAAATAGTTGGCCTCTGTTAGAGGTAGCTTACATTTTAATATTGAAAGAAAAAGATGATCTAAAAGACCAATGGTAAGTTTTGTTGAAGAAATCCAGGCACTGATTTAAAGACTATGAGATAACCCTTTTGAAAATGCTAAACAATCACTAACATTTTGTGGATTCCGTCATTGTATAACTGTCTGGAGTAGGATTACAAAAGAAAATCCAGTAACCTAAATGCAATGACTGTAGCCAAATTAAAAAATAGTTGGACCTTATCAACATTGCAATGTTGAAAAAAGTGATCAGGCGGTGCTTCAAACACTGTAAGATAACTCTTTTGAAAATTCCGAACAATCACAAATATTTTACCGGCTCCTTAGCAGTATAGCAACCACTTGGACTGTGAGCAAAAAAAAACGCATTGGTTGTGACCGATTTAGAAGTTGTTTAGTATTAGAAATCCCGCTTAATTCGGATGTCCGAGAAAGCAGATCCCAGCGACCTTGGTCATCAAAATTATTCACTTTCTGAACTATTATTGTAACATTCGCGGTATTAGGTTTGGTTTTAAGGCTGTTTACCAACATCTTGAACATTTACAACCTGATATGTTGTTTCTATCTAAAACACAAGTGTCCTCTGAAGACTCCGATTCATCTGACATGCAATTTCCCCAATGTAATCTTCACTCTAACTTTTGATGTATAGGAGGACCGTGTGCCTATCTCAAGGACAACATCGTTTGAAAGAGGATTTCTTCTTTGGAGAATAAAAATTTCGACGTAATTTAGTTCAAACACTCTGGTCTTAAATTTGTGGAATTTTACTGTTGCATCTATATATAAGTTCTTACAAAAATTCTGCACCCACATAGGAAATAAGTTATTGCATAAGTTACATCGACAAGATTAACTTCATATCGTTATATATAAATATATATATATATATATATATATATATATATATAAATTAATTTTTTCATAATTAAGCACCCAGTATGCACCGTTATGCGCTGTTAAAGCTAAATTGTTTGGTCCTATAGGAAAGAGGTTATTGAAAAAATTACATTAACCAGGTTAACTGAAAGCCGTGAACTTCTGCATAAATCATTTTTTTCTAAGTTAGTAATTACGCGCCTATTATGCGCCGCTTTGCGCGCTTAAATGGAATTTTGCATCCCTATAGGAAATAAGTTACATCGACAAAGCGAACTTCACATCCGTGAACTTATGTCAAAAATTAGTCTTTCCGTGCCCGTTAATTAGGTGCTAATTAAGGACCGTTTTGTGTAAAACTGCGCATAATTGTTGTTACATTACCTCATTTTAGTAGAATCGCAACCTTATGAGTTTAAAACGTTTAAACAGGAATTTGTACATTAGGATATTTCATTAATAATTTATAACGATGAGCATATTTTGAAGTCCACACAAGTTGAAGTTCACTTAGGGTTAAGATTAGTAAGAGTAATGTAGAATCCAATTAAGTTAATTTTAAAAAAAGGTTAGTATAGCTATAATGTCAGAAAATGGGTTAAATATAATTAAACATAAATATGTCTATAATGGAAGAAGTGGAATTTTAATAATAATAATAATACAAAAGAATTAAGAAAAATACCCATTAAACAAATAAAAGGGCAAACAGCACATTTAAATAAATTTAAAAAGATTGGTTTACGTTCACGACTCGGTACAGTTAGTCGTATCGATGCAATTTTTACAACTCGTATCTTAGAGAAGCGCAAAATTTAATTTTAACGGAGCATAATGGGCGCCTAATTATCGTACAGTAACAGACTAATTTATTCATAATTCAGGGCTGAGAAGTTGGCCTTGTCGATGTAACCTTTGCAATAACATTTCTTAAAAAAACGCAAACTTGTTTTTAACGGCATACAATTACTGAGTAAGAAAGAATTTATTTATTCAGCAAATAACAGCCTTATGGAGTTAGCCGTGTCAATTTAATTTTTGCAAAATAACTAGCTTTCCATAGGGTGCAGAATTTGATTTTAACGGCACAAACGGTGCATAATGGGCGCGAGTAGAATGGTCCCACTTGACGACGTGACGTCAACTGTGGTGGGGGCGGAGTGGGGAAGGGCTTAGAGTAGGGCGAGGAGCGGGAACGAAGGTGCTGACAGCTTCTTTTCGGAGGCGAATTTCAACCCCTTGATGGAATTTTCAGCCCCTTGACGGCATTTTCAACTCTAATTAGGGTCCTTTTGTTAGTATTAAGAGCCTTTTTCTTAGTTTACCTCTGGATTTAGGAGTGCGGGGTGGTCGCGTGACTAGCACTTGTGGAGTGGAGAAGTCGGCTTCTTTTCGGGGACCATTTTTAGCCCCATAAAGGCATTTTCACCCCTAATTAAGACCCTGGGTTTAAAGGTGCAGGATCCGGACGTGACCAACATCCCTAAGGGCCAAAATCTTTGTTCATCTTAATACATTTTAGCATACGTGTTTCGGCACCTTTTTCGCATCTTCCTCGATGCCCATCCTCGATGGCATTCTCAACCCCTTGAAGGTATTTTCACCCCTAATGAGTGACCTCTTGGTAGTATTAGCCCCCTGTTTGGCTGTAGACAACAGCAGTCACCCTGCGCGCGTATACAGCTTTGAATTGGAAGTCCCGAGGGTAGGCCACGACCCCTAGTTTCTGACTGGTCCATGGACTCCGCCCAGATGTACACCCTGGTTTCTGATTGGTGGCGGTCATTTTGTTTTGTCGACCATGGAAGGAAATTTGAAATAGTATTCTATTAGGCTGATGCATAAGTAATGGCGTTTTTTTTTAAACTTAAAAGTTAGCTCTGCAATAAAAAAAAATTTGATTATTCAATATTCCGCTTGTCAGATAATTAGTAGTTCTGTCATATAGTGCGTTTGCTTTTGTATTTCGTTCTTAATTGTTCAAGTTTAACCTTATTATAGTGGAATGTCAAGTAAACAAAAACCAATATTACCAACATTATCTTCTGTTTGCGTTTAATCGAGGTGACAAAGCCAGTGAAGCTGCTCGTGAGATTTGCAATGTTTATGGTGAATATGAAATGCCTGTTAGGACGACACAAAACGGGTTTAAACGTTTCAAAAGCGGAATTTTCGACCTTAATGGTATGGATCCTTCAGGTCGTCCTGTTAGGTTCGATGAAAAGCGGTTGAATCAACTTCTTCATGAAAATTCACGCCAATCAACTAGAGAGTTAGCCTAGGAAATGGAATGTGACGAATCAACGATATGTCGACATATGAAATCCTTAGGAAAAGTTCAGAAACTTGGCGCTTGCGTTCCTCCTGTTTTGAGCGAGAACAACAAAAATCAACGTTCTACAGTTTCCGCTGGAATGCTCGCTCGGAATCGTGCTTCTCATGGTCACAATCAGAGGTTCCTCTACCGAATCGTTACCGGCGACGAGAAATATTGTTTGTATGTGAATATGAGGCGGAGAAAGTAGTGGCTAAATCCCAATGAAGAAGCGAAAGAAGATCATCGCCCTCGAAAGACGATGTTATGCGTTTGGTGGGACTGGGAAGGTATCATTCACTATGAATTGCTCGGGCGTAACCAAACAGTCAATGCAGAGCTATATGTTGAACAAATACATCGCCTCTACGAAGCTATTCGGGAAAAACGACCCCATCGGCAGCATGACCTTCTTCTTCACGACAACGCTCGTCTTCACATTGCTAATATGACAAAGAAGCAATTCAAACGCTTGGTTGGGAAGTATTGCCGCACCCTCCATATTCTCCTGATTTGGCTCCGTCAGATTTTCACCTATTTCGATCTCTTTCGAACAGTTTGCGGGTGTTTCGTTCAATAATGATGTGGAATTACGGATTATTTTTTTGAGTCAAGGCCGAACGATTTCTATCGTAGAGGTATCGAGAAACTTGTTGAACGCTGTGAGGAAGTCGTTAATAATCACGGAGAATGTATAATTGGTTAATGTGTTGTAAATTTTTGTAGTAAAAGATATGTTTTTTTTAAAATAAAAAGCGACACTACTTATGCATCAACCTGATAATAAGGGACCCTCATTTTGTTTTTAATTATGAGTCCTATCGGTCGTTTTTGTTTTGGCGGGAAATTTGAAATAGGTTTCTAATATGCTTGCTTTATTTTTGTAATTGGCGGGAGATTTGAAATTGTATTCTAATAAAGGCCCCGCATGCTCATAAGAGAGATTTAGGACTCTGGAACTTGTTCTAGGGTCTTCGCCCCTTGTCCGTTATTAGCCCCTTGGAAGGAAATTTGAAGTAGTATTATATTAACGGGGCTCGCACTTTGTTTTTAATTATGAGTCATAATTAAGTTTTGTCGGCCATTTTGTTTTGGTGGGAAATTTGAAGCAGTATTCTAATGAGGGATCCTCGTGCTATCTCATAAGACAGTTATAGGCCTCCGTAACTTGTTCTCAGGTCTTCATTTGTCAACAATAACAAACTTTCGCTATTCAAATATCTCTAGCGTGTCTGGGAAAAGCCCCGATAATTACGTAAAAACCAACACGTTGACCTTCACCTACAATTTGGATAAAACAACAACAAAATTTCACTATTCAAATACCTCTGCCGTGTCTGGGAAAAACCCGGTAATTACGTAAAGGCAAACACGTGAACAATCATTTCCAATTTTGGTAAAACAATAAACTTTCACTATTCAATAACATCTATAGCGTCAGGGGAAAAACACAATAATTATCTAATTACATAAAGACAAGCAAGTTGACCTTTATCTCAAATTTTGATGTTATGAGTCATAATCAAAGCCCTCGGCCATTTTGTTTTGGCGGGAAATTTTTTATTTTAATAAGTGGTCCCTCACGCTATCACATAAGGCAGGTGTAGAACGCCCGACCTACGACCTGTACTTTGCTAGAGTACCGCGTAGGTTCGAATCCTACTCGAGGTAAACTTTTTATTTATGTATTTAATAAAATTAATAATAATTTTTAATTACAAATTTACCTTTGAACTTATTCGTTCATAACAAAAACTTATAATAATTTATTTTGTTTTAATTCGACCAGTTATGAGTCGTAATTAAATTTGGTCCTCGTACGATCTGATAAGACAGTTATAGAACGCCGGAACTTGTTCTAGCGTCTTCGCCTCCTTGTCAAAAGACAATAAAATCGGATGAAGCATATCAAACCAAACCAATTAATTTCAAATCAATTAAGCAAATCAGGCTCAAACAAATTAGTCTCGATCACATCAGACAACCAGATCAATCTCAATCAAGCAAAGCAATTAAACAAATCGATCAAATCAATCAATCTCAATCAAATCAAACAAGAAGCTTAGCTAACAATTCTTCATAACCTTCAGGTAATTATTCTCCCACTGTATGTACTTAGATCCTATGAGCGACCGCTTACTTTGTAGATAAGGCTAACCGGCACTCTCCCTAAACGTGAGGGCACCGGTGTGGGAAAACAGTCGATCATCCGCAAATCAATCTCAATCAAATCAATCAACAAAATCATAACTTACAGCTTGCGAAAACCAGCTTACAATTCAAAAATATTGATTTGGTTTAACTTACAGCCTGCTAAAACCAATAACGATTCAAAAATACCAAACTGCTTTAATATCTTATCAGGTAGCCTTCCACATTGCTGTCAATGTACTAACACCAAATTAGCGTGGAACACTATCGCCGCGTTTGCATACAGTGATAAAAATACGTTGTACAGTTAAATTAGTAAAAATGCCTATACAATAACAAATATAACCAAACTCGAAATCAGGTCATTATATTTTTTACATACTAAGGCTGTCTTATGAAAAATACCTCTGGCAAAGGGGCTCTAGATTTATAATCAAGCTTGAACGCACTATTTATTATAAACTAGCCGACTTGCACTTCCCATTTTTAATAATACACCTGTGATTTGAAACTAACACCGATTTCATCTCGTAAGGTAACTATAGGAATCTGTGTTCTATTTTACCTCACACTCATCATTACCATTTGACAACCATAATAACAATAATATCGCTCAAATTAATGTCGAGTTTTGCATACAGTGATAAAAATACGTTTTACAGTTAAATTAGTAAAACGGCCTATACATCAATAAATATAAAGAAATTTGAAATCAGGCCTCTAGCAATTAAATAAAGTTAAAATAAAAAAAACGTAAGGATTTAGTTGATTAAGATTGAATTATTGAGATTGATTTGTGGATGATCGACTGTTTTCCTACTCCGGTGCCCGCACTATTAGGGAAAGTACTAGCTCTGGGTGTCAGTTAGCCTTATCTGCAAAGTAAGTGGTCGCTCATGGAGCTAGGCTTATACAATGGGAGAATCGTTATCTGAAGGTTATGCAGAATCGCTACCTCAGCTTCTTGTTTGATTTGACTGATTTGGTTAATTGATTTGGTTGGTTGAGATTGGTCTGGTTGTTTGATTTGATCGAAATTGTGATTTGGTTTAACATGCTTCGGCTGATTTTATTGGTCGATTGGTGATTTGGTTAATTTGTGTCTTTTGACAAGGGAGCGAAGGCGAAGTTCCGGTGTCCTACACCTGTCCTATGAGATAGTATGAGGTCCAAATTTAATTATGACTCATAACTGGTCGAATTAAAACAACATAAGTTGGATCCGTAACAGCGGCGCGAAGACCCTGGAACAGTTTCCGGCGTTCTACACCTGCCTTATGAGATATCATGAGGGTCCATTTATTAGAAAATGGCCGAGAGCTCTGATTATGACTCATAACATCAAAATTTGAAATAAAGGTCAACTTGTTTGCCTTTATGTAATGAGATAATTAGTGGGTTTTTCCCTGGCGCTGTAGATGTAATTGAATAGTAAACGTTTGTTGTTGTTTTATTCAAATTGGAAATGAAGGTCGACTTGTTTGCCTTTATACCGGTCTTATGAGATAGCATGAGGGTCCCTTATTAGAATACTGTTTCCAAATTCCTACCAAAACGAAATAGTACACAGAATTTAGTTATGACTCATAATTAAAAGCAAAGTGCGAGCCCCCTGACTAGAGTACTATTTCAAATTTCCCTCCAAAGGGCTAAGACCGGACAAGGGCTGAAGACCCCTGTAATAATTTCCGGAGTCCTACAGCTGTCTTATGTGCTAGAATACGGGCTCCTTTACTAGAATGCTATTTCAAATTTCTATCTTGGCCCTAAAACATGTTCTGGAGCCCTAAACCTGACTTATGAGAGAGCATGAGGGCCCTTGTTAGAATATGAGTTTAAATCTCCCGCCAATTACAAAAATAAAGCAAGCTTATTAGAATATGACTCATAATTAAAAGCAAAATGAGAGCCATTATTAGAATACTACTTCAAATTTCCCGCCATGGCCGACAAAACAAAATGGCTGCCACCAATTAGAAGCCAGGGGAGGGCGTATGATGTCCTATACCTGTCTTACGAGATAGTATGAGAGCCCCTTATTAGAATACTATTCTAAATTTCCTTCCATGGCCGACAAAATGGCCGGAATAACAAAATGGCCGCCACCAATCAGAATCCAGGGGGCGTACGGCGTCCTATACCTGTCTTATGAGATAGTATGATTGGTCCCCCCCTTATTAGAATACTATTTTAAATTTCCCGCCATCTTTGACAAAATGACCGCCAAAACAAGAAACGCCGACAAGAACAAAATGGCTTAAAAGTCATGCCTACAAAATGGCCGCAATCATTCAGAAACCAGGTGGTGTATCTGGGCGGGTCCATAGATCAATCAGAAACTGGGGGTCGTGGCATACTCTCAGGCCCTCCAATCAGAAGGCTGTGTGCTCGCGCAGAGTCACTGCGGATGTCTACCCTCCAAGGACAGGACAGCCAAAAAGAATACTACCAAAAGGTCACTAATTAGCGGTGAAAATGCCATTCAGGGGTTGAAAATGCCATCAAGGACGGACCTTAGGGATGCTGAAGATGAAATAAGACGTAGATGCAGATGTCCCCGTTTCTTCCCCCACTACGACCTCCGCCCTCTTCCCTACTCCTTACCCCCACCAAAGTGCTGGTCACATTATCCCTCTATCCATCCTCCTAAGTGTTCCTGACTGCTTTAGCACGATAGGCCTAATTTAGCCTGTTCAGGCCCACAATCATTAAAAAAAACAAAAAGGCTCTTAATACTGACAAAAGGACCCTAATTTGGGTTGAAAATGCCGTCAAAAGGCTGATAATTCCATCAAGGGTTTGAAAATCGCCCCCAAAAGGAAGCCGACCCCAACCTTAGCCCAACTTGTCGTTCCACTATGACCCCCGCCGTCAGCCCATTCCTCACCACCACCACCCACTCCGCCCCTCCCTTCCCACTGATGACGTCACGTCATCAAGTGGGCCCATCCTACTGGCGCCTACTTAATGCATAAGAAAAATTAATTTATTCAGAAATTTCTGGTCGTGAAGTTAACCGTATCGATGTAATTTTTACAATAAAAGGCATGATGGTCACCTAATTATCGTGCAAGAAGAGATTAATATAGAAGCGCAAAATTTTATTTAACAATACAAGACAGCGCATAATTGGCACCTATTTACTGCATAAGAAAATTGATTTATGCAAAGCTTCACGGCTGTGAAGTTAACCGTGTTGATGTAATTTTTACAAAAACTTGTTTCCTACAGAGGTGCAAAATTTAACTTTAACGGCGCAAAACGGGCGTATAATGTCTGTCTAATTAGCGATCAAGAAAAGATTAATTTATTCCTAAGGTTATTAAGTTGACCTTGCCGATGTAATTTTTGCAATAACTTATTTCCTATTGGAGCGCAAAACTTTGTTTAGCGTCGCAAAACGCATCTAATTACTGCATAAGAGAAATTGATTTATGCGGAAGTTCACGGTTGTGAAGTTAGCTGTGGCAATGTGAAATAGCTTCAAGTTTTTGAAAGTTATTGCGAAAGTGTGTTACGTACAAAGCATTCATATTAAACCAGAAGTCACGTGAATAGTTTCTTTGAAAATTTTAACCTGATACCCCACCGAAAATCAGTGCACTGGCAACTGAAGCATCTTTAAATGTAATATACAGCAAATCACGCTAACAATGATAATCAATCGTAATTAAATATATTCGTACTTCAAAATGTCATTATAAAGCGTATCGTGTTCAGGTGGATTATAGTAACAAAAGAATGTAATTTCAGTAAAGAAGTACACCGTCACAGGCACACAATGCGAAGTGTAGATGTGGAGATAGTTAAAATCCAGTGGCCAAGAAGGAATTTTCAAATACTAGAGCGGTATGCGATTAGGGTGCTGACCCACGAGGTAACATAATCTCTACAGATCAAGGAAAGTATTCGATTTTCATGTATAATCTATTTTCGATTCCCCGAAGATTCTCAATTTGACACCCGGTTCAAGAAACTTTTAGATGGTGGCTGTAAAGCATTTCACAACCGGCATCTTCCCGAAATCCAATTGGTCATTTTATTACCATCCTATCAGTACGCGTTGATTGCGTACTTAAAAAAGGGCACAACTCTTCCTCAGGCCAAGACAGCTTAAACCGAAAAATATTACATCTGGCTGACCGAGCCCTTCGATTACTGACCGACATGTACAACAAATGTATACTTCCCGACGGATTGGAAATCAGCTTCCATCATCCTTATGATACCCCTACCGCACTCAGGTCTTATCGTACCTCTTCTTATAGACCTATCTTTCTTCTTAAGTTGCCTCGGAAAATTCTTTAAGCAAATTCTAGCCGAGCGACTTAAAGATCGTCTTGAATTCAACGATCTTCTTCCAGCCAATTCGGCTTCCGTCCTAGCCGAATCCCTTGTTAAAGCTACCTACAGAGACCACGAGCGCATTCATCATAGACAATGCAACGTGGCTGTGTCTAGATATTAAGCAAGCATTGGACAGGGTCTGGCACACTGTCCTCTTCGACAAAATTCGTAACGTAATTATTACAGATCACCTCTCCAAACTTCTACTCTCGTATCTGACTAATCGGTCAAAACATGTCAAATTAGAGAACACCTTTTCTAATCTATTTCAACCCACAGCAAGCGTACCGTAAGGTTCTGCTTTAGCCCCGATCGTTGACACCATTTTCGCTTTTGACATTCCCACTGTTACACAACTCGAAGTATCCGTTGTAGACGATACAGCCTTCTGGATAGTGCATCGGAATAACAGAACGGCCTATCGCCTTATATCAAAAACCCTTGAAGAGTCTCCATCAACCCAGCCAAACACAAGCGATCTTTTTCAGACATTCAAACTACCACGAAGACAAATTTCCCAATCTAGCCGACTGTATTGTTTCCATATCTCTCAACAATGAAAGATATATACTTCAACAAGAGACCACTTACCTAGGAATCCTATTCACATAAACTCTAACGGGCTAGCTGACGTGCAAAGAACACTAAACAGTATACGAAGCCGAGCAAAACTAGTGGTTGTCATCCGATGTAAAATCAAAGGTTTCCTCTCAAAACACTGCAATATACCCTCAAAACATACGTACGCCCTGTTGTGGAGTTCCAAGCACCAGTATACACAAATATCAACCTAAATAAAACTCTAAAAAACGCTGCTCCATCGCTTCTTGTGGACACCGAATACTTTGATACGTACACAGGTGGCGCAATCCCTACTCGAGAGGTACCTACCACTCCGCTCAAATTCAAATACCCTACTGCTACTGTACCACTACTCCTTGACGACCTCCCTGAGAAGAATAATTTCTGGATGACACCCCAATACCCTCCGCATCCCACCGTCTATCCGATGAAACTAGATACGTCAAACGATTTGGAATAACCACACACTAACACTCACAGCGCAATATCCTTAATCAAACAACACACACACACACACACACACACGCACGCACGCACGTACCCACTTACGCACGCAAGCACGCACGGACGCACGCACTCACACGCACGCACACGCACACTCACACGCACACGCACACGCACACGCACACGCACACGCACACACACACGCACACACACCTATCTAAAAATATTCCCTAATCACAATAAAAATCTTTTTTTTATAACACTAAAAATATGAAACTCATGCTTATAATATGTGCAATAACACCTAATCATAACAACATCAACAGCAGGAGATTGGCCAGTGCTGAAGATGAGGAGGACTCCTGAACAGACCAATACTAGGGATCATAATAAATTAAAAAATAAACAATTTACTAACATAGGCATGAGCATATTAACAAAAAAACATCAATCATCAATACAATTTTCTAATTGAACTGACATCAACATGCGGCGAACGGAACACACCAACTGCGGAAACTGATGCCACGCATGCTTATCCATTGCTACCATCACTAAATGAGTGAGCACCAACGCTGCCATCAACGTCAGACTGGCGAGCAATCCTTTGGATGTTCCTTAAAGCGCTGCTTTGTTTTCACTCAACAACGGACATATAGACAACTGAGCATGAAGATCGGTAACAACCAAAGTGTAGCGACGAGGTGTGGAGACATCCACGCCATATGCGAAGATCTCTGCATTGATCGTATTACCCATTGATTTGAGAAGATTGGCCGTTCATAAACGAGTCTGTAAACAACAACAAAGCAGGGTGTGTTGATAATTTACTCTGCATTTGTAGTAAATAAGCAAGCTGAACGTTAATAAAAGGTATCAACAATAAATCGTGCCAATTGGTGACACCGAAAGGGTAGTTGTGATGGTACCAAATTACAACCGCGATGAAAACATCGCGCTTTGGAGTACACAGGATACCAATCGAGCTCCCACTCTTTTGTTTGGCCGATCCGGAGAATTAGTACGCACAAATAGGAGATCATTTTAAGACTAGCGAAAACACTAGCGACGATATTAAGTACGGGTAAATTACCAGCAACATACAAACCAAATTCGCCTGCGAAGTTCGCAACGTGTTGTCGAAACAAACGCACGCAACACATCCCGCCATTTTCTTCATATCCGACAGCAAGAATGACATTCCTTATTGACACAGAAGCCAAGGTTTTCACATTCTCGGTCCACATGGCCAAACAACGTGGGTAAACACCTTCCTACAAGTTACACTCTGCAAATAGAATCGCAGTTAATGCAAGGAACAAATCTAGACCTGAAGCTATTAAGAAAGCTCTTGGTCGACATTAAAAACAAAATGGTGATAGACACCCAGGCCAGTTTCGTCAACCATGAAATGAGGAGCGAACGGAGGGACGTGCACACATCCTCGAGCTCAACGAAATGCCACGACTTTTTCAAGGAATAGCTGCAGTTAACAAATCCCACCAAACATTTGATGCAGTGGGAGCCTATGAGCCTTGAAGATTACCACCCAAATGGCTACCGCAGCACGCAAAGAATTCCAGACGATGATACAATTTGAAGCACATCATGACCTTCCGTAAGCGTTTGTGTATTGCCTCTACACTTAGAACTAAAAACGCGAACTCGTAGAGGCCCTTCACAGATTATTGCGCACTAAAGAACAAGACCTTTCAAGACGGATACCCTTTATCGCACATAGAAGGCTTTTGGCAACAGTTGGTTGGAAAGGCTATATTCTCAACGATTGATTTTGTAACAATTTACAGTATTAGTATAATTAATTAAAAGTGAGATTTATTCATTTGGGAATTATAAAGCATACAAATCCAGATTTATTTCAAATCTGAGGTAATGTTAAGCAACAGTTTCCAAAACGTTGACCCAGCATGCAGCCTTTTCGTTATGTACAGTATGACCAAGAATAAGGTATTCTGATTTCATTAATCACTCTTAATATTATTTATTCATTAGGTTATAGCGTTACTAACATTAGCGTTAAGATATAATTAAATATAGATTGTGTAATAAAATTCGTTATTGTAGAAATTTTCTACTTTACTTCATTGTATAATAGTTTACTTGTTTATTCCATATTTAAAAACAAGTTGGCGTCCCAGTATTTAATAATTAGTTTTAGGAAGAAGCAACCCCGATTTCAAAGCGAACATATCTAGGTACATGTAAATATTTTTTAGTTAATAAGTCAAATCGATCATTTAAGAACCTTGCCTACTTTAATCTACGACTGAGCATAAGACACAAAAACTTCTACTTACTACTCAAACTGTTAGGTAGCTAAAATTTGTAACCATATGTGTAGAAGTATACTTATAGAACTTAAGAGTGGTACAATTTGACAAAGCATACCGGCAAACCATCAAATTACGGTGGTGGGAAAAAAGGAAATATTTGACCGTCGGCCTACGATACGCAGCGTAAACGATTCACAGGTTCATGGACAGCACCATAGATATAAATTTCTGCTGCGGATACATTACTGACATTCCTTTCGCATCCGACATTAAGGAACAACACCTTTCACACCTAAACCAACTGTACGCGAGGCTAACCTAGGATAGAATAATTAACAACCTAAGGAAGAATCTTTTTGGGAAAGAAGAAATGTATTTCCTGTGTGTATAGTAGAGCAGAGAAATGTTTAGGGCAAAGTGTTGGAGATAGTCTATTATTATATAAGATTTAACGCCTGAGCCTCATAAACGCAAGCATTATTCCACAGATTGTTAAAAAGAGAACTAAGAGGAAACCCCCAACTTCAATAGACGAAGGTAGCATTCAAAAGCTACAAACAGCAGATCGCGCAGATAGCCCACCCACTATGTAACGAATCGTTAGTTAGGAAGAGTCATACAGCAGCGATGCAAAGTAGTATGGAACCACTCACTTTCCTTTCCAAAAAGTTATCACTTGCAGAAATGGGGTGTAGAGCATACGATCGCGATCTCCTTGCAATCTACAAAATAACAATCAGCACATGCTAGAAGGTAGAGGTTTCATAGCTAACACGGATCATAACCATAAAAGGTACTATAGTTTGTATTCTTTTTGAAACAACTTTTCTAATTTATTATAAGCTTTGTTATGAACCAATAAGTTCAAAGGTAAATATGTAATCAAAATTATTATTAATTTTATTAAATACAGAAATAAAAAGTTTACCTCGAATAGGACTTGAACCTACGACCTGTACATTGCTAGAGTAAGTTCAAATCCTACTCGAGGTAAACTTTTTATTTCTGTATTTATTAAAATTAATAATAAGTTTTAATAACTTTTATTTTTGTCACACCTTAAACTTAACTTGTTTACGAAAAATTGCAACATCTTGCTCAATTTTGCTCAAATCCTTGTAGACGCGCCAATTTCGTTGTAGAAGCGACACAATAGATTCTCATGTTGAAGAAGTGGCAAATTCATTGGAGTTTCAGCAGAATTGATTGCATCGATGAGCAATTGCCAAAATTATATGACCCGTAGGTGTGGATTAGCATTTCAACTAAATTTTGCCCAAAACTTATATTGATACATCAATTTCACTCGGAACTCTACAAAATGGATCCTCTCGATGATCAAGCGCTAAACTTTGTTGTCGATAAGAGTTGGTCAGCATTTGGGCAAATATTTCCCAAAATCTATGTTTATATACTAATTTTTCCCTAATTGCTTCGTTGATTAAAAGCTAAATTCTGTGGTTTACGAATGTTGGTCAATATTTAGCCGAATGTATAATCCATTAGTGTGAATCAGCATTTATGCTGCACTTTGCCAGAAGATTATGCTGATACACCAATTTCGTTGGGAACTTGGCACAATAGATTCTGTTGATAAGCTATATTCGGTGGTTTACAAGTATTGGTCAATATTTAGGCAAATATGAGACCCATGAGTGAGTTGCCATTTATACTGAATTTTTTCAGAAATCTATGTCGAAATACGAATTTGGTTGGAGACGCGCCAAAATAGATTTTCTTGGTGACCATTACCTAGATTCTGTAGGGATGTTAGCATGAATGCCGAATTTTGTCCAAAATCTATTTATGCATCAATTTCATTGCAGTCACGGCAAGACTGTTTGCCTCGATAGTATAAAGTTATATTCTGTCTCATGTGTGGTTTGCCAGGGTTGGTTAATATTTAGGTGAATATTGCTCAAAATCTACATGTACATCTCAATTTCGTTAGGAACGTAGTAAAATAGATTCTGTCGATGCTAGATTTTGTGGTTTTTCAGTGTTGGAGATCATTTGGGATAATTTTTGTCCAAAATCGATATTTATACATTCATTTCGTTAGGGTTAAATTCCTTCGATGACTAAGAGCTAAATTCTGTGGTTACGAGTATTGGTCAATATTTAGGCGAATGTTGCTACAAATCTATATTTATACCACAGTTTCGTTGGGAATGGAACAAAATTGATAACCAAGAGCTTAATTACATGCTTCATAAGAGTTAGTCAGTGGTTGGGCTGAATACCCAAAACTTATATTTATACATTCATTTTGTTAGGATCGTGGCAAAATGGATTAGCTTGATAACCAAGAGCTAAGTTACATATTCCATGGGTGTCAGCATTTGGGCCGATTATTGCTCAATATTGATGCACAAATTTAGTTGCGATTGTCGCCAAATTAGTTGTCTTAATGCCCAAGAGTTAAATTATGTGACATGAGTGTTACCCAACATTTAGACACCAATGAGTGAGGATCAGAATTTGGACTAAACTTTGTCCAAAATGTATGTTGATACATCAATGTGGTTATACACGTGGCAAAAGAGATTCTCTCTACGATTAAAACCTAAACTCTGCGCTGGATAAGTGAATATTTAGATCGAACATTCTATTCTAAACCTTTTTTTGAACGCGGATTTCGTTGGTGTTAGAGCAAAATGAATTCTTTCGATGACTAAGGGCTAAATTCTGTAGTTTAGTCAATATTTAGGTAAATACAGCTCTCAATCTATTTTCATATAAAAATTTCGTTGAGGACGCAGCAAAACGGAGTATCTCGATGGCTAAGAGCTAAATTCTGTGGTTCATTGGTGTTGGTCAGCATTTAGGCCGTGTGTTGCTCAAGATATGTATTTATACAGCAATCTCGTTGCGGTCATGGTAAAATTAATTGTCTGAATGCCCTACACTAAAATTTTGTGACCAATGAACGTTTCTACATTTTGACCAAAATCCATATAGACGCACCAATTTAGTTATGAACGCGGCCCGTTGACAAAGTGCTAAATTCTATGGCTCATAAATCTTAGACAGAATTACAGCCGAATACTGCTTAAAATCTTTATTTAAATCCTAATTTCGTTGGGGTCTCAGAAAAATTGATCGATCAAGACTCGAACAAGAGCCAAATTATGTGACCCCTTTAGTGTGGGTTAACATATGGGTTGAATTTTGCCGAAAATCTATGTTGATACAACAATTTGGTTGGAAAGTCGACAAAATTGATTCTCCCGATGTCCAAGCGTTAAATTTTATAGTCTAAGTATTGATCAGCATTTGGGTTGAATGTTTTGATGACCAAAAGCTAAATTTGGACCAATTGCCTTAATTGTCTTAAAATCACAGCAAAATTGATTGATCTAAAGTTACATTCTGAGACCCGGAGTTTACGAATATTGTTCAATATTTAGGTGAATATTGTCAAAATCTACATTTATACTATAATTTCGTCGGGGACACAGCAACACCGATATGCAAGAGCTACATTCGGTGGTTTATGAGTATTGGTTTAGTATTTGCGATGATTGTTGCCCAAAATTTATATTTATATATTTATTTTGTTGGGATCGCGGCAAAATATTTTTTTTCGATGACTATGAACTAAATTCTTTGGTTTACGGGGCTTAGTCAGTTTCGCGATCTATTAGAGTTGGTGAGACCGAACTTTACTCAAAATGTATTTCTACATTTATTTCATTGGGATTGTGGCAAAACGAACTGCTTTGATAACTAAGAGTTAAATTCTGTGATTTATTCGTGTTGGTCAGTATATGGGCCAAGTATTGTTCAAAAAATACATTAAAATTCACTTAATGCTCAAGAGTTAAATTTTGTGAAGGATATACTTAAAATTTAGGCTAAAGTTTGTCCAAAATCCTTGTAGACACAGCGTTTTCGTTGTGGGACAGTAGATTCTCACCTTAATGAAGTACTAAATTCTATGGTCCATAAATCTTGGTCCGTATTTGGGCCGAATACTACTCAAAATTTTTATGTTTTTTTTTTATGATTGTGGACCTGAACAGGCTAAATTTCGCCTATCGTGCTAAAGCACTCAGGAACACTTAGGAGGATGAATAGAGGGATAATGAATTGCTAATGGATGCCTATGAACAGCTACTTTAAATTTCCTCATATCATAAGTGAGAGGAAAACAGGAACTAGGGAGATCATTCCAGAGTTTAGAAGCCGTGTAGAAAAATGTGGATTGCGCCCATTTGGTACGACAAATGGAGATTTGTACTGCATACTGATGATGTGATGAGCGAACAGAGTGTTTCTCGCAAAGATAGCCCTAGATGGTATCAAAGAATATAATTTATCAGCATAATTGCTCTTTTTTGAATACGATCAACGATATCGAGAGCAAATTGGGGATCACTAACCCAGAGGTGAGAATTATATTCCAGATGAGGCCGAATTTGGGCCTTATACAGCAGAAGGAGTTGTCGAGAGGTAAAGTACTGCTTAGATCTGTACAAAAAGCCTATTTTACTAGCAGCTGTTCTGGCAGCTTGAAAATACAGTCATACCCAATAGAGTAATAGAGTCTGAAAACTTAAGAACTGAGCCATTCAAACTTACAACAGGAAATAATCGATCTTTTTTGGCGGACATAAGACAACCCTGAGTTTAGTTAGCATTAAATTTAACTAGATTATTGCTTCTCCATTCAAGAATACGTTGAATGTCTTTGTTGATCGAATTTGCCATTTCAGCTGTAATTTCTAGATTTGACATAGAAGGTGGATTATCACTATGAGTAGACTGAGATAAACTACAGTGAAGAGTGCTATCGTCAGTAAATCAATGGATGGGGTTAGTTGTTGAAGAAATAAGGTCATTTATGTACAGCAGAAAAAGTGTAGGAGCTATAACGGATCCCTGTGGTACGCCCGCGTTAATGCTAACTTCTTGTGAAAAAAATCCATCAACTACGACACGTATTCGTCTTTTATCAAGGAAACTAGAAACCCAGTTGATGAACGTATCATTTAACCCAAACGAGGTGAGTTTGGCAAGTAAACACTTATGCCAAACTTGGTCAAATGCCTTTGAGATATCTAAAGCGACTACAACTGTTTCACCGAACTGCTCTACTGTATTCTTCCAAGCTTGGGTCACATATGAAAGAAGATCACCTGTTGAACGACTTTGCCTAAACCCATATTGGTGGTCACTAAGGAGTTTGTTAGTTTCAAGGAACGTGAGCAGTTGCTGATTGATGCCTTTTTCCATGATTTTAGACAAAATGGAAGTGATGGCAATTCGGTAGTTTGAGGGATCGGCCTTATCGCCTTTTTTGGGAATAGGTTAAACATTTGCTAACTTCCATGATGAAAGAATTCCCCAGAAGACATAGATATCGTATAGAGCTTAGATAGGACTGGTACTAGTTCGGGGGAACATTTCTTTAAAATAATAGCTGGGATATAGTCTGGACCAGTCGCCTTACTGAGATCAAGCCTACTGATGATCGATTCCAAGAGCTTGTACCGAAAATGAATTGGTTTCATAGAGTATGAAGAAGGGTTGAACTAGGGGCACATCTTTTCCAGAATCATTGAGACACGAGTTTGATGCAAACAAATCCACAAAAACATTGGCTTTGTCTACAGAATCAGCAACTACCGATCCGTCGATAGATGTCAGGGGGGGAACTGAAGATGTTCCAAAGTTTTGACTAATGGCTTTAGCTAAAGACCAAAATTTATGACTGCCTAAAGGAGATGCAGCTAGTTCATTGCATTTTCGTTGTTCGAACAACTTTTTACTTTAGTTATGACACTTTTGCAGATATTTCTAGCACCAACGTATTCTACATGACTGTCGACCAATTTATTAGATTTCCATTTAATGTAATATTTATTTTTTAAAGATATTGCATCAGCACAAGCCTTATTGAACCAGGGTTGGGAACGTGAATACCTATACGGTACTGTTTTTTGGGAATGTATAACTTCATTCCCATGAGGATGACTTCAGATACTGAAAGAGCGATGTCCGAAGAAGAGGACGACTTAAAACAATATTCACGCCATGGAAAGGTTGCAAAGAAATGTCGTAAATCACTCCATCGAGCTGACTTAAAACACCACAAGGTTCTATCGGTTTTGCGAACAACAGTGGAATTAGGTACAGTAGAAATGATTTCTATTAGACAATGGTCGGAAAGACCTAAAGGCGAAAGAACGGAAGTTTTATAAACAAGAGGGTTTGATGTAAGAAAAAGATCTAGAAGATGTGGAGTATGGTTAGGGTTATCAGAGATTCTTGTAGGTTCAGATATCATTTGTGTGAGATCACATGAAATAGCAAATGTTTCTGCACTGTGACCAGCGGGATTTGTAGTAGATGAAAACTGAAGCCAATTAGTGTTATGAAGATTGAAATCGCCTTCAATTAAGATATCGCAAGATGGAAACTGATACAGAAGATAGTCAACTTTCATACTAAGGTAATCGAAGAAGTCTTGGAAGTTACTGTCATTAGGAGACCTATAAATGCAACAGTAGAATTTCACAAACTTAGGACCAGAATGTTTAAACCAAATCACGTCAAAATTTTTATTTTCTAAGATAGAAACCCTCTTGCAAGCAATTCTGTCCTTGATGTAGGCACATACGCTTCCTTTATAGTCGGGTGACTCGCGGCTTTCAGAGGAGACTTGTGTTTCAGATAGAAACTAAATATCAGGTTGTAATATTGTTCAAGATGTTGGTGAATAGCATTATGATTAGACCTGATACCGCGGATGTTGCAGTAGTGAATTTGAAAGTTGATACTTTCGATGACCGAGGTCGCTTGGGCCCTGCCCTCTCGGACATCCGAATGGGGCAGGATTTTACGTCCGGAATTTATTACCCTAGAAACCACAGCCATCTTATTTTTTAGGACTTTTAATCCGATAGGAAGACAGTGAGGGCGAGAAGGAAGAATAAGGATGAGAATAGATTAAGTATGATGAAATAGGTAACCGGCAGCCCTTACCGAGCTCAAAAAATCGGAGACCCAATATTAAGGAGCCCATGGTAAGGGTGGTGGTACCTCCCCGGATGGCATGCCTACCACACACTAATTTCGTTAGGCTCTTAGCAAAATTAATTGCCTCGATAAAAAATAACTGACTGCGGGACTGTGGGTTAGCATTTAGGATGAATTTTTCCGAAAATCTGTGTTGATACACCAATTTGATTAAAGGCGCAGCTAAATAGATTCTCTGGGTCTATATTCATACTAATTTCTTCCTAATCCCTTCCGTGACTAGAAGCTATATTCTGGGTTTTACTAGTATTGGTCACTAATATGTGACTAATGAGTGTGAATCAGCATTTGGACTAAATTTTATCGGAAATCCATGTTTATATACCAATTTCGTTGAAATCACGACAAAATTTTTAGCCGCGGTATTCTAATCTAATCTAATGTTACATTTTGTGACCCATTATATTTAGGCGAATATTGTTCAAAATCTACATTTATACCACAATTTCGTTAGGACAAGACAGAATGGATTTTGTGGTTCATAAGTGTTCGTCGGAATTTAGGTTAAATTTTATTCAAAATCTTTAGTTATACATTCATTTCGTTAGGGTCGTGAAAAAATAGATTACCTCCATGACCAAGAACAAAGTTATGTGTCCCATGATAGCATTTGAGCCCATTCTTACTCAAAATCTGTACGCACCAATTCCGTTGCGTCCGTAACAAAATGAATTATCTTAATGCCTAAGAGTAAATTCTGTGACTCACGTGTGTTGCATAACATTTGGGCTTAACTTTTCCCAAAATCTATGTAGACTAACCAATTTCGTTGTGGATGCGTCACAAAGGATTTTCTCGGTGACTAAGTGCGAAATTCTATGATCCATGAATGTTAGTCAACAGTTGTGGGATTGTGAAAAGTGATTGTCTCGATGAGTAAGAACTAAATTATGTAACCAATGAGTGCGGATCAGAATTTTGGCTAAATTTTGTCCAACATTTTTGTTGATACACCAATATCGTTAGAGATGGGGATTTCTCTATGACTGAAAGCTTAATTCTGTACTCCATGAGTCAGTGTTGAGGAGGAATATTCTACTCTAAATCTTTTGATACACACCAATTTTATTGACGTTGTGGCAAAATGAATCCCTTCGATGACTAAAGGCTAAAGTCTGCCGTTAAGGATGTTGGTCAATATTTAGGCGAGTATTGTTGAAAATCTACATTGATACGACAATTCAGTTGGAACGAAGCAAGATAAATTTCTCGATAACCAAGAGCTACATTCTGTGGTTTATGAGTCAGCATTTAATCCGATTGTTGCTCAAATATATTCATTTCGTCGGGTTTGTCGTATGATGGATTCCTTTGATGACTAAAGGTTAAATGCTGTGGTTCTGTGGTTTACGAGTGTTGGTCAATTTTTAGGCGAATATTGCTCAAAATTTGTATTTATACCAGAATCTCGTTGGGGACAAACAAATTGGATTCTTCTGATGACCAAGAGCAAAATTCTGTGGTTTATAAGTGTTATTCAGCATTTAAAATATACATACATTCGTTTGGTTGGAGTTGTGGTAAGATAGATTCCTTCGATGACCGAAAGCTAAATTCTGTGGTTTGCGAGTGTTGGGCAATTATTGCTTTTTTATACTATTTATATCACAATCCCGTTGGGAACAAACAAAATGGATTTTTGTGATGACCATGCCGATTTTTGCTCAAAGTATATGTTTATACTTGCATTTCGTTGGGGTTGAGGTAATATGGATTCCCTCGATTGCTAAAAGCCAAATGGGGTTGTGGTAAGATAGATTCCTTCAACGACCATGATTACCTCGATGATCAACAGCGAATGTATGTGCACTATGAGTGTTACTCTTCATTTGTGCCGAATGTTGCGTATTTACACCCCAATTTAAGGTAAATTCGCGTTACTTGACTTTAGTCTTTCTTTTGTGTGTTTTATCTAGTTAATCTTGTTAAATGAAATTTTGAATTAAACCAATGGATGAATGCATAACTCTTTAAAATTATCTCAAATCAATTATGTAACCTCAAATTTTAACCCTTTAATTAACAATCGATCTTTAAAGATATGTTCAACAAAAAGTCCAAATTTCGTTTCCCAGACATAAGCTGTTGCTATCTCTGGGATTATATCTTCTAGTATACACTGTTTCAAGTGTATGAAGGTGCTGGCATCTCTGAAACAACCACTGAACCGTTGTCATTTCAACGACTGTCACAGATTTAACGCTCTTGTGCTTTGTCTTCATCATATTTTCTTGTGCTTCATATACCTGTGGATAGCTGTGTTATTCACAAAATAACGTTGCTAGCACAAAAAGTAAGTGCTTAGAACATTTATGTGCATTGACTGTTCCCAAACTTCCATTACCTTTTCACTAATCAGAGTTAGATTATTATGTATCGTAAAATATATAATGCCAAACGTCTTGGGTGAGAACATTTCAAAGTTATGTTTCGTAAAAGACACATTGCCAAACTTCTAGAGGAGAACATTCTAAGGTTACATTTTCTTTTTTGGTCTAGAAAATGAAGAGGAACGTACAATGTCAATTATTACAATATTACCTCCTGACGGTTCTGATGATTCCAGTGAGTCTGATAAAGATGATTTGATAACTCCCAGATTTGATCCAATTATGACCAAAGATGATCCTAACTTGCCCTGTTGGTCAGAATAATGCTTTTTCGGATCTTGGTGTGGAATGTGCTGATGACATGGGTATAGATACGCCCCGTAGATCGCAACGGCTTGTGGTAGTACCTAGCCTAGTTGAACAATCCTTAGCATTGGATAATGAAAGAGGTAATCAAACGCGAACAAATGGATTTTGATTTTCGATCTGAAGATTTTGAGCACCCTGTTGGTATCCCTGAAAATGTTTTCCATTATATTCCCACTGAAGTGGAATCACCACTATCCTACTTCCAGCGCTTTTTCAAAGATGACTTCATATAGCATATTGCTGATAATAGTAATTTATATTCTGCACAGCGGACATGCGCATCAGTAGGAACAAGCCTCCAAGAGATAAGATCCTTCATAGGCATTGAATTACTAATAGGCGTTATCGAAATGCCGTCATATTGCGATTTTTGGCCGCAATCGTTTCAATACGAACAAATAGTCTGTGTGATGGCCCTCAAACGTTATCAAGCTCTACGCCGAAATATTCATTTTGTCAACAATGAAGAAGACAATGGATCAAATAGATATTTCAAAGTACGGCCAATGTTAGACCACGTACGTCTTAATTGTTTATCCGTTGAAGAAGAACAACGTTTCCACTATTTCGGTTGGCAAAATGTTAATTCATGCATATTTCGACATATTTAACAAATTTCATAATTTTTCAGCAATTTCTTGCCTTGCCAATTAAAGAGTTAAACTTCAAGGGTTCAATCATTTTTATCTTTTGAAAAATAATCTAACCTCAAAATTAGACAATCGATAAATCCATGGTTATGTCTTGTATATAATGAATATACAGTGTTATCATTTATAATAAAGATTGGTTAGCTTGTGCAAACAAATTGATTTAAATTATTACCGGAAACCGTAAAAATTAATAATATATTTTAATTTAAGGGATTTACACATTGCGTCCAATAGAATTATTGCTATTATTAAGTGAATAACATTATTCTATAGGTATCTTTTATACAAATGGCATATTTTCCGTTAATAGATACTATCAATTCTTTCTACAACATAAAATTTTAATTGTTCGTAGACATTCATCAGTAAACGATATTTTACGTTTTTAGTCACAGTTAAAATATTGGGGAGTTTACTATCAAACAACAGTATGCAACTCATAGTTCTAATGTTTTAATTTGTGGTATGTAGCCTTCCATTGAACTGGTGCTGAACTAATATTTCAATCGTTACTCAAGGTCTGCGACCGCACCGTTGCTGCACTGAAGCAATGAAATGGATTTTTACGATATTCTCATTGGTTTAAAAATTAAATTCAAGTAAATCAGATATTGCATAATTTGGTTTAATCGTACCTTTTACTCTGTTAAGGATTGGATAAAAATGTTGTGAAACTTCTCACAATAAACAACGTAGAAAATCTCACACCCCGGATTTATTTCAAACCCCCCGAAAAAAAGAGCATTACAATACCTTAAAATATATCCATTTCATGGCTACCTAACTTCTTTATTTCTAACACAAAAGCCCACCACATAATAATTGTAGAGGGCGCTTTGATACGTGGATAATCCAGCAGGAGACCACAACAAAGACAGGTGGGTTTAGAAAATCCAGGTATGGGGTGCAATAGACACCACGATCGGATTTATAAACTTTCAATGGAAATTCG
This sequence comes from Vesta saturnalis, assembly GCA_036346205.1. NCBI lineage: Eukaryota > Metazoa > Arthropoda > Insecta > Coleoptera > Lampyridae > Vesta > Vesta saturnalis. The sequence goes on from JARFJB010002180.1 coordinate 360,786, forward strand.
TCCAACTGCAAAAATTTCTTTGGCACCTTTGAAAATACGTTAACGGACCACACAACAAAATTTCCAAAAACAAAATTTTTGTTTAATCTTGTATCACATTACGAACACGTGCCAAACTCACACTACAAATGATAATGGTTAGTAATAAAACTCACGCAGTTCTTACAAACAAACCGCACATAAAAAACTATCATGTTTCCTTACTGATAACGATAAATTCACCCCCCGAACAATTGATACAAGGGATGAACTCGTTATAAATCAAAAAAATATAATCACTCACACAATGATGAATATTGTATAAGAAAGCTCTTGTAGTACCTACATGCGCACGTGTTATTATACCCAAACGGTGACGTAATAATAATAATAATAAGGGTTGACATTTAAAAAAGAAGCCATATTTAAAATTGAGAAACTTGTATTTGCGAAACCCTATATTTTTAGCATTCGATTTAAAAGTTGCTGTTTACTGAAATAGAAATATGCGGTTCTAATCGTTTCGCGCGCATCGAATTAAATATCTAAAAGAGGGGTGGTTGGTGTTCTTGGGGTGGAAAAGGGGTGAGATTACATTGAATTGAGCTGGTATCGAGTCCCTAGACACCTCTTTGCCTACTGCTGCTGTTACTGCTAGTGCCTGCGACGCCCAGATTGTGTACACTGATGTTTCAACACACATAACAGGACTGAGAAGTCCTCCCTAAGGATCAACATTAAATTCGTCCTTATACAAAGATGGAACACGTGTTGAGGGTTAAATTCATTTGGCAATGATTGTAATTGCGTTATTTTATTTGTTGTGACTTGATTAAGTGTTTTTTACTATTTACAATTATTTATTTTAAAAGTGGTTATTTCAGAAGTATTTGTACTAAATGAAACAGGAACTTATTGATTTTTCACTTTTATTTTACATAGTTAACTGTTATATTGTGTAATATACATTTGAAGAACAGTTATCAATACTTAACAATCATATATTTTATAAAAAGCTGTGTATAAGTTGCGCAAAATTGCGCATTCTTGTTAGCATTTAAAAAACATTTAATTTTTACATAGTTGGTATAGCCTAAATCAGAAATACATGTCACTTGCAATTTATTTAATTAGTATAAGTTCAAATGTGATTAATGAATAAAACACATGTAGGGTTTAAATAGCATTTAAGTAGCATTTAATTATCGCTGATTCTCAATAGCTGTATACTATATAGTTTTTTGTGCTGTACACAATGTATTTTAAAAACCTCGATAATTAACAAATGCATTTAACGGGTTCACAAACGTAGTTCACATTTAATTACAAATCATGACTAAAATACATTATTTTAATTAGCTAGTCTTAAAAATACTATGACCACTAACATTTGCAATTAAACATCATATATAACTATTCCAAAACTGATACAACCAAAAAGATTATTAAAGGCACGTCCCACTGAAGAGCATTTAATTACAGGTGTATTTAAATATCTACTAGACATTTAAATTACATTTAAGTAGCATTTAGTTACCATTTAACGAAAAAATTAGTTATTTGAAGTAACTGTAACAAATTCCACACATTGCCTTGCAATCTGTGTGTGTGTGTGTGTGTGTGTGTGTGTGTGTGGGGGGGGTTCGTGTGCGTATGCGTGTGTGTGCGTGCGTGTGTATGTGTGTGATACTTAGCTACGATCGGTCCTGTTGGCTGGCCTCCTCGGTCTTCGGACATAACCCCTTTGGACTTTTACTTGTGTGGATTTTTAAAAAATGAGTTGTATAAAAGACGTTAATACAAATATGAAGAACTCCAACAAACGATTATTCATATTATTAACAGTATTGATGCTAGAGGAGACCTTTTCCAGCATTTAATTTAAGACCTGTTAATTATTTATTATTTAGAGCGTGTTTAAATTCATAAAATAAAGGATTACTTTCGAATCATAGCCTACTTGATGAAATTAAAGAATCGGCAAAATCTCCTTTTTTTTTACTGTAGGATGGAAATGCATATGACAACTTTTGCTCAGAATTTAATTCTCTATCGACTGAGAATATTGTATACAGGATGTTCCATTAGAAAAAAATATGTTTTCGTCGATTTTTTAAGAAGGCGACTTTCAATTGTTTTTCTTTTTCCAGCATCGTAATCAGCGTAAAAAAACACACTACTGTGCTAATTTAACCGACTTCGTAGCTCTATTAACAAGAAAGTTAGCAATAGTAACTTTGCAAAGCCTGTATTTCTTTGTCCGTTTAATTAACAAGTGAAGTTTTGTTTCACCCACAAGAAAATTATTTCGAATTCTAATATTAATTGTGATCATATTAACAATATTCACATAAGTGGAACTTCACCAACTTAACCTGTCACTTTAATTGCTTTTTTAGTTGGATTATTAATGTGTTTTCTTCATAATGAGTTGGATTTTCTAAGGTCATAATGACATGGGTTTTCCAAGGTCATTAGAGTGATAAGTGTTTAATGACTTTCTGGAATTCCGCACAGTGACAGAGTATTTTCTATGATCATTATTTAAATGACAACTGGAATTTGCCATAACGGCTTATTGGTGTTTGCAGATTTTCCATTCGCGGCTTTGCCAAACGCAAGTACTAATAAAAACGCCTTAAATGATGAACAATTTTCATGTTTTACAGATAGTTTTTTTAAAAAAAAACGGCGGATATTGAATGATTTCAGGTTCGTATTGAGGATTGCATTCGTATCTAGCATCCTTTTGGCTGGTTTTAATCAACATCTTGTATTGAAGGTTGCAGCTGTATCGTGTCCTAATATGTAAACCCCCATACAAACACACACCCACGCACGCACACACATGTACTGTATGGTCCTGGTTAAAGCTTCTCGTGTCTGTTGCGTACACAGTTTAAACTACAGTTATTTTATAGTCGTGTCATACCGAGCTAGTAGCGTAGTGGTGACACGACCTGCTTAGCATTCGGGAGGTAATGGGTTCGATTCCCGTTACCGTCTACCTTGTATGAGGTTTTTTCAGGGGGGTTTCCTCACACATATGTAGCGGCATGGTCACTGCGTATAAGCACACCATGTGCGGCTGCTCAGGCGAATGCTGGGGTAGTATTTTTCCCCCTCAGAACCCTAACACCGTTCCTTCCGATCCTATCCTGACCACACCCATCCTTAATCCTACCATACATATATATGTATTGTATGTATGCTGGGAATCCATGATTGTGTCTGAAGGAGCTCGGAAAGCTCGAGCAGCCCGCCCTCCCCTTTGGGGAGGGAATTAAATACGTGACCTTTTCCTTTTCCTGGTCGTGTCATGTGAAAGTTGTTTTTAAATTCGGGTAAAATCCACAGACCACAAAGTAATATGTGCTTAAAGCGCTAGCTGTGTTCTGGTCTGTTAGAAAGAGGGGCCTCACGAACCCTACTCGGTGTAAATGAGGCCTAGACCCAAGTTTTCTGAAATTGCTCCTAATGTTAGAAATGGGATCCAGTAGCATTATAAATTGTACGTAAACTTGTAATTATACCACAAGATGACGTTGGAAATTGTTTGTGGTAACTTGTAATTATAACTACAAAAAGACGTTGCAAACTATAATAACTTCTAATTATACCTCAAGATTGATCGTCATTTACTTCTAATCAAAAAAAAAGAAAAATACAACTAATTGGTCCGTTAAGGGGTAGTAAAAAAGTTAAAGGACCTTAGACGTTGCAACCTATTTCAAAATGCTTTCTTTTTTCAAGATGCTAAAAACAACTTTCAAGATGTAGGAATAAGGAACCAATTGAGTCAGTCAAATTGTCTTATTTTAGTATAAAATGATCTTATAGTGCACGTCATTTTTATTTTAACTAATGCCTAATCTACAAAAAGTTATTAATACTTTTATTAAATATATCAATAAAAAGTTTACCTCGAGTAGGATTTGAACCTACGATCTGTACTTTGCTAGAGTACCGCGCTAACCAACTGCGCAATCGAAGTACAAGCCCCAGTCGATATAAATTTTGTCTTTACGTATGTACAGCTGGTGTAAATTCTAAATATAATATTAGTCAAGTTACTTTGATATGTGTGAATCCTTGCGATATTGCAGGCTCACATTCCATTATATTCAGAATTTACATCAGTTCTACATACATAAAGACAAAATTTACATCGATTGGGGCTTGTACCGGTTGTCCCATTTTCGTATGTTTTACGGGGTATCTCGCTTATTTTTTAGGTTAGAACCTTACGGTTTTCGCCACACCGTGCTATTTTTTAATGAAACCAAAGATGCGCTAATCAAATTTGCCATAGCCATCTTAGTTTGTGTGCTACAGGGTGATTTTGGAAAATTGCATTTTCAGTCATCCCCTATAACTCTGTTATTGTCAGACATATTTAAAAAGTGAAAACTGATATTTGTAGATTTTTTTACGTAGAATCCAGTGGCGTTCTCAGATTTTCTTTAGAGGTCACAGTTTTTGAGATATTGACTTAACCTACTTTTTTTTATGGGAGACCCTATATATTTTTTTAAAATCTTTTCCCCTTGCCAAGAGCTTTTCAAAAATATAGCATAGTCTATATTTATTTTTATAAATAAGGTGACAAAATGATTTTTTGCTATAATTTACATTGATAATAGTGGATAGCCGTGGGTAACCATGGTAACGCAAAAAAACAAAATAATTAACGTTATGCCTCTACTTAGGTATTTGATTTTTCAGTTTCTGCTTCTCTCAAATTATTCCTGGTTACATTTTCCCAAATTTAGTGCTCATATTTATTGTTATTCGTTGTTTTTGTTTATTGTCATCGTTCTTGTTCTTGTTGTTGTTGTTGTTTAATTATTTTTTAATATGGCTCGAAACCAAAAATTTGAAAACTTTGAGAAATGTGATATGAATACCTGCTTCATATTATCTAATGAGAGCGCAAACCAGGCCTTAGAGCTCTATCTGAATAGGTCAGTTAATATTTACCTTAGAATTTGTATTTATTTTATATACCTACTTTGTCATATAGATATCCCAAAGGAAGACAACCCGACAGAAGAATATTTCAAAAATTAAAATTTAATCTTTGCCAACATGGATGTTTGACAAACCTCGACCCCGAGTTTACAACAAAGAGAACGAGGAATCAGAGATCAACGTTTTATCAGTTGTTCAAGCCACTCCTGAAACCACGTGCAGGAAAATAGATGAAGAGACCGGTGTGTCTAAAACAACAGTACAAGGGATTTTAAAAATACATAAATTCAAACCCTACAAGTATAAACTTGTTCATCATCTGCACCCTGGTGATGCTGAACGTAGATTGGAGTTCTGCAATTGGTTTATAAATATGAAAACTCAGGACAATAATTTTGAAAAAAAAATAATTTGGTCAGACGAGGCACATTTCACAAGTTCGGGAATTCTTAATAGACACAACTCGCGGTTTTGGAGTCAAGAAAACACCCACGTGATTTTTCCTAGAGAGCGTCAAGGCAGGTTCGGATTTAATGTCTCCTGCTTTATTTTTAACCGAAAAATAGTTTACAAGATTTATGAAGAAAACCTAAACTCTAATGGGTACTTACAAATTCTACAAGAAAAAACTATGAACATTTTAGAAGATATTCCACTGGCTCAACTGAACGATATATTCTTCCAGCAGGATGAGGCTCCAGCCCACAATGCTAGAATAATACAAAACTGGCTAAATGAACGTTTTCCCAGGAGATGGATTAGAACAATTGGACCTGTCGATGGCCACCACGATCACCGGATCTCTCGGTTTTGGACTTCTTTGTGGGGGTATTTAAAGAATAAAATTTATTCAAGGCAATATGCTAACATGCAACAATTAAAAATTGCAACGGAAAATGCTTTTGCAGAATTACGAAGACAATCATTTATTTTGCAATTTTGCTATTAAAAGAATTTATGAACTTTTTGAAACTTGCAGGAGACATAAAGGGCTGCAATTTGAACAATATTTGCTATTAATTAATTATTTTGTTTTTTATCAATGTAAATTGTAGAAAAAAATCATTTTGTCACGTTATTTATAAAAATAAATATAGACCATGCTATATTTTTGAAAAGCTCTTGGCAAGGGGAAAAAGATTTTTAAAAAATATATAGGGTGTCCCATTAAAAAAAAAGTAGGTTATGTCAATATCTCAAAAACTGTGACCTCTAAAGAAAATCTGAGTATCGCCACTAGATTCTACGTAAAAAAATCTACATATATCAGTTTTTACTTTTTTAATGTCTGACAATAACAGTTACAGGGGATGACTGCAAATGCAATTTCTCCAAAATCACCCTGTAGCACAAAAACTAAGATGGCTATGGCAAATTTGATTTAGTGCATCTTTGGTTTCATTAAAAAGTAGCACGGTGTCGCTAAAACCGCAAGGTTCTAACCTAAAAAATAAGCGAGATACCCCGTAAAACATACGGAAATGGGACAACCTGTACATCGATAGCGCAGTACTCTAGCAAAGTACAGGCCGTAGCTTCAAATCCTACTTGAGGTAAACTTTTTATTTATGTATTTAATAAAATTAATAATAATTTTTAATTACATATTTTTGAACATATTCGTTCATAGCAAAACTTATAATAAGTTATTAATAGGTTACGTTTACAAATATATAAACAGATTTATTTTGAGATGTCACAAAGTGAGACCAACTTTTGCCACAAGAACCTTAGATGCAGAAAAAAGGGTTTAGTTCAAGATGCAGGTCCAGAACTGCCAATTAGGCCTTATTTCAAGATTTTAAAAGCATCTTCTGCCGAAAGGACCCTAGATGTAAAAATAAGATTCCAGGACTTTAAGCACATGGAAACAATATGCCTGAAAGCCAAAAGGTACACAAAACAGAATGGCGACAAAAATGGCAAACAGCCAAACAGGTACACAAAAACGAAGACAAAGGCAGACAAAGAACAAGATGGATGGAATACAACATGGCAAACGGATATGATATGGAGTAACAAAGATGGCGGTAATCTAAAGCCACACGGATACAAGATAGCACAAACAAAATGGCAGAAAGCCAAAAAGGTATACGGAAACAATATGGACTAAGCAAGATGGCGAAAGCCAAAAAAGCGCACGGAAACAAGATGACGAAAATCCAAAAGGGCACACGGAAACAGGATGGCACAAAGAAGGTGACGAAAAGCCAAAAAGGAAACAAGATGGGGCAAGCAAAATGGCCGAAGGCCAACAAGGCACACGGGAACAAGATGGACGGAAGCAAAAGTCCGAACAGGCACATTGAAATCTCTGCTTGAAACTAACTAAAAGGACCCTGCTTCAGCAAAAAAGGGCCCTAGATACAACTGCAACCCTGATTGATTGAAACCAGCCAAAAGGACCTGGATGTATATGCAACCCTCAATACGGAACCTCCAACCAAACTACATCCACCAATTCATTGCATTAATTTTTAATTAAACTCTTAGCCGCGAATCAAAAGTTAGCAAACACCAATAGGTCATTGTGGATAAGTCATTGGTCGTTTAGTAATCAGTGCATATTTTTAGTTAACCTTATTACGTATTGTTAACTTTGCATCTGATTGAAACGTGATAATAGTAGCAATAAAATCATTATATAGCTTAAGATGTAAGGATTATCTTTCTGTTTAGTTCTCTAAAGTGGTTAAGTAATTAAAATTTTTCTAAATTTATATTTAAAATTAATTCCAACCATTTTAATAGAGTATTTTACATACCTTTCCCAATCGTAACTGCACTACGTTTGATTAACTCTGTATATTATTTCTAATTGAAAATTAATTGCTCGAAATTTTGAAAGTGTATACGAAATGATCTGTCTTAGGGAGAGACACTGGAAATGTACTATCAAAGAATAGACAATATGGTGATAGACCAAATCGGCACGCGTTTGATGTTGCAGAAGTATTTGAAGGGATGGATGGTGTACCTACAACTAGTATACTCGAAATTGCCAAGGAAATGAGTGCTTCTTAGAACTTTGTTTGGCTCGAATTGAATATGAACGGTTTGCATCCTTATCGTTTATTACGATTTTAGTTACTACACGTTATTTTTTTATGTTTCGAGAGTTTTATGTACCGGTCGGTAGGCAACTCACTCTACTTCTGGCAGATTTATTAGTAACAACCCTAGTTATAAAAGTTAGACGTGACAACACCACGTACAATACTACTCCAGGTCTACAACAAATTTCAAAAGTTCCTTTGATAAATACTAATTCTACAATTGGTCGAAAAGAAAACCTTAGAAGAGATCGTGTGATCTTTTCCTTTGAGTGACGCCATTTTGTCTAGTTAACGTTTAATGAAACTACTTGTTAGAAATTTTTCTGTATTTTACAAAGTAAAAAAAATTGTAAGCTAATATCTCTGTTTAAGCTGGTTTTAGTTTCAAACATTCACTTAACATTATACTGAGTAGAAGCAAAGACCATATAATAATTTATAAGCTCTTTGGTAGAAGTTAGTCTTTCGTTTTACACGGATGTAAGTTTCCTTAAAATCTACATGATCTTTCGTCTCTTCGGGTGTTAAGTCTTCATAATGTTACCACACCCAAGCAGGTTATTATTTATGTATTTAAAGATTCCGCAACTAATGCTAGTCTCGTAACTAAGACGTTGATTTATTTAGGGTTTTTTTCTTCGTCCCTTCTGTGTGTTACGCTGTAATCCATTCTGCACTTGTACGTGAACGTTTTTCGAAACTGGGATCGATGGATATGCTGGCAGTACCTTTCCTCAGCACTGATCACCAAAGCAAGAAACGGTGGCTTGCGGCAATTCTACCCCGAAGATAATTCAATGAATTTCTTGACTAGATTTCTACCTCAAACACCGAGTTTAAATCAAGTAAGACGTTTGGCTACTCCCGACACAACCGAGTTACTAGTGAGTTCTTTTGTGTTTATTACGTGACGGAGCCCTGGAGTAATAAGTACGACAATCATAATTGCAGTGGATATTACTCACTTCTATACTACTTACTAGATATTTGGTATTTGTTTGCTTCTGCATGGCTTAGTGACTCATATAGCAATGTTAGGCACTTAACACCTTTGAGTTAATAACAATTATTCAGTATTCTTCTTTCGAAAGTTGCTCGTATATGAATTTCCTAGCCAGCTTCGGTTGTGCCCTAATCATATCGTATGTTAACCATTATTAAAAATACTAACTATACCGTAAACAGCTGTCAAATTTGACACATTATACCTATGGAGGTGCGTCATTACGTTTTAACTATACTTCCGTAAATACACATCTTTATGCAGAGTGATTCGTGCTAGGCTTTTAATGTATGCTAGTTTAGTTGTATTCTTTCTATTTTTGTGCTTATTGCTTTATGTGTATAAACTCAGGCTTTTATGCGATTTAAAGAAACACTGATAATAACGGGGAATTTACTATATGGTAATGTGTTTATAAGTGAAAAGGTCTTCAGCCGCTGATTTTTTAAATGTGGTTTGGTGACATACATGTGGCACCTGGGGATCATTATGATTATTACTAAATTTTGGGGTTTCTACTTATGTATTTAATCATTAACTGTGTCAATATTAGAAGAGGTACATATCCTTTTGAGATGCTTATTTTATCCTATGGTATTAATTAGCCTCATTTGTAGACATCTGGATAGGATAGGATTTTTTGCAGTTACGTTTCATTTTTGTTTTCGAGTTAAAACCGTAATAAACGCCTATCTGGTCATGGTGGTTCACTTGCGTTTTAACGAGAGCTCTTTCTAGAAAACTATTTGCAAAACTATTTCTCTTGTTCGTGTTACTAAAACGGTCAGTGATTTATTGTTGTTATTACGGATTGGGGAGTACTTATAAACGATTTATTATAACTTTAACTGATTTCTTATTATTCTGGGATTTATGACTATTGTAATCTAGTTATCATTATTGGTAAGCAGTGTGTATTTTGATTTACATCTACAAGTAAACTTATTTACAAGTAAATTGTCAAGTGTTGTCCTAGTGGAATATCGATTTTTCTTTTACTTGGGCAGAAATAAAAATGTGTTGAACGACCAGTATTTCTTTTATGTGTATTATGGTCAGGGGTCCTTAATTAACCCGTCCTCTTCCAGGTCAACGTTTCGACTTTATTTTAACTGTGACTATAGTCTTTATTGTTCCTTGTTCCTTTTCTTGGTTTGAGGGCTATACAAAATCAAACAATCAAAGTAGTGCTCTTTTTAAATTGTTATTATATTTCTACATCAACCACATGTCCACGCATCCAAGTGCTTTCCAAAACAGCTGAGCTACCGGTTGTCTTAATAGGGGTCACGCCACATCACCTAGTTTGTACACGTACAAGCACAAAGGTACAAGGACTTTACGATTATCCGTTCGAGCGCAGTTTTGTAAGTGGCTGCTTATCCGTGCAGAAGCAGAAACAGATTTTCCAACTAACGTACGTAGGTACAACTTCCACAATACTCACTGATGAAAATCGCCAAAGCAACTTTCAGAAACGTATCGCTTTATATTTTTATGAACGACACCTTATAATATAAGCCAGGTATAACATAATAGGTAATAAAAAATTTAATAAATAAATAGGTTTAAATAAATGGGTGTAATGTTATCATAACGAATCGTTAAACTAACTCGAGATACAACCCGTTCACCAAAATAATGCCTTTGTCTCAATCGGTAGTTTAAAGTAGGCCGGTTCATGCTTTTGTTTTGCTTAATTACCACAATTTATGATGTGTTATTTCCACTTAACATCAATATAGAAACAGCAATGTAACACTAATGAAAATGATCTCGGACGCCAAGTTATTTTTTAATTATGCTCGGAATAAGTAAACCAAGGTTTACAATAAAAAATTTACCAAAATGTAAAAAATAAAAAAATATACAAACTGTGTTTATTAACAGTTAAATTTAGGGTTAAAAATATGTCTTAAAATTAGCCTTGTACTAAGAAATAATTAAACTACTGTTACAAAATATAATACATCTTCTTGAGAACCCCTGGTATTGTAAAAAATAAATGCGGAAATGCAAACCAAGGTGATGTAATCCTTGTATCAATGTTACGCAATGTATCACAATAACAATGCTTTACGTTGTAAACCTTACCAAAATGGAATTTTATTTCTTATAAATTGCTCTTCAAGAAATTTGGGTAATCCAATGTTTATTGCATTCTCTCGAAAGTTCAAAATAAATAATGGGATCTACATTTAGATTTGCATTAAAATCAAAACTCAATCATAAAATGAAAGCGTGCGTAAAAGTAGAATTAAATGTGCAATTAAAAGCGGTAAAATTAAAGTATCAAATTCCATTAAATCAATGGCACTTTTCACAAAATTTAGGTGGAAACCGAAAAATGGCTTCCTGCATCAAACAGCGTACCCCACGAAATGAAAGAATGGACGCTTAGGAAGTCAGATGATGGCGCGTTGCGCGAAAATATGTGCAGAAAAAATAATTTAATTAAATTTTTTTCTTATATTTACAACTAAATGAACGAAGAACATAAATTACGGTATATTTCAATACAACTCAAAATGGGTTGTTACAACCTTAATAGGTCCTCTCGAATTGCCGGCGCGTCTCAATGGTGAAACTTACTTACATTTTGTAAGAGAAGATTTTCCTGGACTCCTAGGAAATGTTCCATTGTTGAGCGATGTAACATGTGGTTTTTGTACAATGGCTGTCAATCACATTATAGTCGTCATGTAAAAGATCGTACATTTCCACAACGGTGGATCGACCGGGGTGGATTCAATAATCCCCACGCAGCCTTGATCTTAACCTACTACACTTGGTCTTATGGGGATGACTATGATATATGCAACCGAAGTTGATGCCAATAAAACGTTACGCTATCGAATCAACGTTACTACAGAGGATTTGGGAGAAGAATTTCCGCAAGTGTCCGGAAATTGCATTCGTCGTGAGCAAATGTGTGTTGAAAAGCGGGGGCGGCAGTTTGAACAGTTATTGAAATTTTTGTGAGTTTTTATAGTTACACTATGGTCAAAAATTCCTCGAATTTGTAAATAAAAGTTTTTTTATTTTCTTAATGTTTGATTAATTTTTATTTAATCGCCTTTAAAATACCATCCATCTGAAGCGATGTACATATTCCAACGCTTAACTCATTCACCCATATACTTCTCACAGTCCGATGAAGTAATGGCTTTCAATTTCTTCGTCGCATTTACTTGTATTTTATTTATGCTCGAAAGAGACTTTTTTCCTGAGAACAGGAAAACGTCTTAGTGTGCCGTATCCGGAGAATACGGTTCTTGTTGGGTGGTATTTACTACGTGTTTGGTCAAAGTCGCCCACAATGCGTGCTTTGTAAAAAGAGGGTTATCCTATTGCAAAATTCAAGTGTTGTTTTCCATAATTCCGGTCATTGTTTACGCACAGCATCTCTCAAACGCGTGATTACAGCCAGGTGATACTCCGCATTTACTATTTGGTCTGTTTGCAATTACCAACGCTTTGGCAATCAAAGAAAACTGTGAGCATATCCTTGATTTTAATCGACTTTGACGCGCTTTGTTCGGTTTTGGTTCATTCTCGTAGCGTTACTCAGATTATTGTTGGGTAGTTTCGACATCATTTTGCAATACCATATTCCGTCACCCGTAATTATGCGTTTCATCATGATGGGATGGCTTGTTCCCTTTGAATCATCTCCTGACCATTGCCTTTCGGAACTATTTTTGCACGAAATCCAGGTATTTTGGAACAATCGTGCCGCAACCAGGTTCTTGCCCAAACCATCCATCACCACGCGTTGTGCCGATCCATACGCGATGTTGAGCTCACCATTTATCTCTCTGAGACTCGCATGACGATTTTCGAGCACTATTCCTTTATAATTTTCGACCTGTATTTTCGAGAAATAATAGGATTTTTGTAAAATTTTCAATGCATCGGCGCAAGGCATTTTATTGAAAGCACAAAACTTCAAACAAACACTACTATATTTTCTTTCATTTTGCGTTATGACTCAGTGCACAAACTGGATTGATAAAAACAGACACTAAACAACTACTAGTGACACAAATGGCGCCCACGTTTGACAAAGGTGCCGGGGAAAAGTTTACCAACCTAAGACAAACATTTTTTTTCCAGTCGGTAAAACACACATCATTTAACTTTTTAATCATAATAATATGTAATTATTTTCTCTTTTCTTTTCATCCTTTTTTGCCTTCTTTAAATGAGTGTAATTTTAAACACGTTTTTAATGTAAAAGAACATATTTGTATTATGTATATAATATTGAAGATAAACTCTGCAGTACTGCAACTGTTTTATTATTGGTTTTTCATCAAATGTGTGTTAATAAAGAAATGTAATTAAATCGTGTATTTTCTTTATTTGTCTTTTATACCAAGTTGAGCGTTTGGATAGCAATTACAGCTATCTTTCTCAGTAAATGGTAAGATCTTTAAGAATTGCTTGAGATGTTACAACAATTTTATGAAATATGAAAAATATAACAGTTTGATAAACGTATAAAGCCAACTATGGAATCTAATTTTAGTAAAGAATAACTGGATCTTTAATAAATGAAATATTATTAAGCAACCTTGAAGATGACAAATCAGAACACTCCAACGGTCGAAGGCTAACAGTGAAAAATGTCATAATCAAAGAATAACTTGAACAAAACTTAATCATGTAATGATGTAAGTGCACAATTGTGAAAAATTTTAATTTGAAATTGATATAAGCATTCACAAATAAAAATACATATGTCAATAAGGATCTAGTCAAATCTAACACAAGAATAGTTTTTGGTTAATAATTGTAATTGATATTACACAGTGGAAACGAAATGTAGTAACTGCTTATGCTAAATTATTATAGTGCTGTAGTAATTTAACATATTAAATTGGTAAACCATTTACTTCAAGATCTAGGCTAATGAACATTCACTTAAAGATATTAATAATGTTATTACACTGGAAGACATGAGCATAAAAAAATAGTTCTTAATATTGGCACTGCTTTTCTTCTTTTTATAACATTACATCTACAAGAACATATAATATTTTTTAGATTAGGTCAGTCACAGAAATCTGCGGTAGCTGAGCATGCTTTAAATAATTTCAATCATGACATTCAATTTAATAACATGGAAATATTGTCAAAACAAACTCGTCATTGGGTTTGTTCACTACGTGAAGCTATTGACATGTATAAACATCCTAAGCTAACTTTAATAGACAAAAAGAAAATGTCTGTTTAAATAAGTTTTGGAAATTATAATTAAACAGTAAAAATTTAACATAAGCAGTTAAAATTAAAAATCATATTAAACGTACATATAGTGTTTTCATTATGCAATAACAATTACAGTTATTAAGCAAAAACTATTCGTTTGTTAACTTCGAGAATATCTTTCATTGTTTCTCTTTATGAATGCTTTTATCAATAACAATTTGAATTAAACGACTAAAAAATACAGGGTGATTTATCACGTAAAGAAATTTTTAGAGTATACTTTTACACACGTTGATGAAAAACCAATAATAAAAAGTACTGCTGAGATATTTATTTTCAATTTTAAATGCACAATACAAAAATATCGTTGTAGTACATTGAGTATCAGGAACAGTAAGGGACGTTTACCGGTCGACGGCCATGTTTAGCCGGAGACAGGTACAACCCTTAATGTCCGTGATGCTCATTTTGTTTTTTTCCCGATTGTATTAAATTTACCACAATTGAAATTATTTAATTCTACTAACTAAACGAAAAGTCAAAAGTGACACCCACACGCAAACGCGCGCGGGTTCACACGTACATAAGCCCACACGCATTCACGCACACACGTACGCACACACGCACACAATCACACACGCACACACGCTCACACGCACACACGCACACACGCACACACGCACACAAGCACACGCACAAGCACACGCAAACGCACACGCACACGCACGCACACGCACACGTACAAGCACACGCAAACGCACACGCACACACACATGCACACACACATGCACACACACACGCACAAGCACACGCACACACACGCACAAGCACACGCACACGCACCCGCACCCGCACCCGCACACGCACAAGCACACCCACACCCACACACACTCCCAGACCCACACCCTCACTCACCCTAACACACACGCACCCACATACGCACGCAAGCACGCATGCCCACACGCAACTACGCACTCACGCACGCACGAAAGCAAGCGCATACATACGCGCCCACACATACATGCACCCACACACTCACGCAGACACACACGCCACCACCCACACCCACACAAACAAACCCCACAACATGACCACGCAAACCCACACTCACACACAAAGATCCACACCCAAATACACACACACCCAAACACGCATCCGCACCCACTCACACAATCCCACACACACACAAACACATAGAAACATACTCACAAAAAACACACACACGCACTCTCACACGCAAGCACGCATGCACACAAGCGAGAACGAACGCACTCAGAGACACATGCACGTAAGCAAAGCAAGCTCGTATACGCGCATGCACACACACATTCATGCACGCACGCACACCAAAACATAGACACACACACACACATAAAAGTACATCACACACGCCCACGCGCACGCATACAGACACGCGCGCACGGACGCACGCGCACGTGCACACGCATTTTCACACACCCACTCACGCATACACCCGCACACACCCACACACACCCCTCCACACACACACGCACACACCCACACACGCACACACGCACACAACCACACTCCCACACACCTACGCACTCACGACCCTGCACACCCACACTCCCACACACACCCACACACGCGCAAACACGCACATACGTACACACGCACACATGCACACACGAACACACGCACACGCGCAAACACGCACACCAGCAGACACGCACACGGGCACATACACGCTCACAAGCGCGCGCATACGCGCACATACACACACGTACACACGCACACACGCTCACACGCACATACGCACACACGCACACACGCACACACACACGCACATACACACGCACACACGCACACAACCACACTCCCACACACCCACGCACTCACGACCCCGCACACCCACACTCCCACACACATACCCACACACGCTCAAACACGCACACACGTACACACGCACACCTGCACACACAAACACACGCACACGCGCAAACACACACACCAGCAGACACGCACACAGGCACATACTCGCTCACAAGCGCGCGTATACGCGCACACACACGCACACGTACACACGCACACACGCTCACGCGCACATACGCACACACGCACACACGCACACACGCACACACGCACATACACACACGAGCATACATGCACACACGCACACACGCACACAGGCACACACGCACACACGCACACACGCACACACGCAAACATGCACACATTCACACACGCACACACGCACACACGCACACACGGACACACGCACACACGCACAAACGCACACACGCACACGTACGCATACGCACACGTACAAGCACACGCAAACGCGCACGCACACGCACACGCACACGCACACGGACACGCACACGCACACGCACAAGCACACACACGCACTCGCACACGCACACACACGCACAAGTACATGCATACGCACACGCACCCACACACGCATACGCAGACGCACAAGCACACGTACAAGCACACGCATATGCACACGCACACGCCCACTCACACGAACACGTACAACCACACGCACATGCATACGCACACCCACACCCACACACACTCCCAGACCCACACCCACACTCACCTCAACACACGCACCCACGTACGCACGCATGCACGCATGCCCACACGCAACTACGCACTCACGCACGCACAAAAGCAAGCGCGTACATACGCGCCTACACAAACACGTACCCACACACTCACGCAAACAGCCACGCCACCACCCGCCCCCACACAACCAAACCCCCCAACATGACCACGCAAACCCACACTCACTCACACACAAAGATCCACACCCAAACACACATACCCTGGCACACATCCGCACCCACTCACACAAGCCCACACACACACAAATACATAGAAACATACTCAAAAATACACACGCACACACACGCAAACACGCATGCACACAAGCGAGAACGGACGCACGTAGAGACGCATGCACGTCAGCAAAGCAAGCCCGTATAGGCGCATGCACATTCACACACACACACATACAAGCACACCCCACACTCCTACGTGCACGCACACAGACACGCGCGCATGGACGCACGCGCACGTGCACACGCATTCTCACACACACACACACACCCACACTCACCCCCCACACACACACACGCACACACGCACACACGCACACACCCACACACGCTCACACGCACACACGCACACAACTACACTCCCATACACCTGTGCACTCACGACTCCGCACACCCACACTCTCACACACACACCCACACATGCGCAAACACGCACACACGTACACACGCACACATGCACACACGAACACACGCATACGCACAAACACGCACACAAGCAGACACGCACACACGCATACACGCACACAGGCACATACACGCTCACAAGCGCGCGCATACGCGCACACGCACACGCAAACGTACACAAGCACACACGCTCACACGCTCACACGCACACACGCACACACGCACACACGCACACACGCAATACACGCACACACCCACACACGCACACACGCACATACCCACACACCCACACACGCACACACGCACACACCCACACACGCACATACGTACACACACGCACACAAGCATACATGCACACACGCATACACGCACACACTCACACACACACGCAAACGCGCAAGAGTTCACACGTAGATAAGCACACACGCATACACGCACACACATACACACACACGCACACACGCACATACGCACACACGCACACGCGCACACATGCACACACGCACACAAGCACACACGTACACACGCACACACGCACACACGCACACATGCACACACGCTCGTGTGAACACACGCATACACGCACACACGTACATTCGCACACACGCCCACGCGCACACACGCGCACACACGTATACACTCACGAACGCATGTACTTACACGCGAACCCACGCACACACACACAGTCGCACACACACACGCAAACGCGCGAGAGTTCACACGTAGATAAGCACACACGCACACACGTACACACACACGCACACACGCACATACGCACACACGCACACGCGCACACATGCACACACGCACACGCACACGCACTCACGCAACCACGCATACACGCACACGCACCACGCACACACAGCACACGCACACACACACGCACACGCACACACACACATGCACACAGCACACGCACACACACACACGCACACACGCACTCACGCACATGCACATGCACACACGACACACGACACACACACCTGACACACACGCACACAGCAGACACGCACACATGCACATACGCACACACGCACACGCACAATCACACACGCACTGCGCACACACACGCATACGGACACTACCACGCACACATGCACACGCACCCACCCACACACACACACACACACACACACACACACACACACACACACACACACACACACACACACACATACACACACGCACATACACATGCATATGTAGGTTGTTATGTAAGAAGACAAAAAATATGAGAGCTTAAGGGAATATTATTACATATTGCTATGATGAAATAGTTAAATGATGATAGCGTTACCGATTCGAAATTTTTTTTCTCTCATGTTGGAAAACTTTTGCTCAACATTTCTTTGGTTTTTGATCATGATTTCACAGTTTGCCTTCGCTCGTTAGAGGGTGTTCTGATTTGTCATATTCAAAGCAGTTTAATAATATTTCATTTATTCAAAATCTTGCTACTTTTTACTAAAATTAGATTCCATGGTTGGCTTTATACGTTTATCAGACTGTTATATTTAAATAATTCTTAAATTTGTTGAGGACGATATCTGTAGTCATCGAAATTTTAAATTTATATAAAAGAAAAATAAAGAAAATATACAATCTAATCACCCAAGAAATAAGTATTTTAAATGTGTGTGATAATCGTGAAAGTTTACATTTTCATACTCCAAATGTATAGTCTAAATTAATTCATACTTTCATAATTGCATGAAGTGAAGTTTTGTTTAAATTAAAATCTAAATTGTACCATTCAGAACGGAATTATTTCGAGTTTTCT
>JARFJB010002180.1:387500-500000 GCA_036346205.1 Vesta saturnalis
ATATGGTTCCAGAAGGCGACATAAAATTGCACCGTTAGGCCATCAATTCCAGGGGCACTATTTTTATTTAATAACTGTAGTGCTGCTGTCAACTCCTCAACTGTAATTGGTTCCTCTAACAGTTTCTTCTCAGCGTCCGGTAAAGTTGCGAGAGATTCATATAATGGACTGGAAGAAAAATTCGTCATTGGTTTTTTTTTGTGCACCTGGCGAAAGTGATTCCCCACTACTTCACAAAGAGTTTGTGGGTCCTCAATTGTTCCATTGTTATGCCTTAGGATGGACAAAGGTTTGAAAAAGCTGTTAATTTTTTTATCTGTTGTTGGGTGGTCAGAGTGTATAAGTTTGTTATAATTTGTAGATGTTAGTTGATGTTCACTTATCCTTTTGTACGCATCCTTAATGGTGTTTAGTAGTACACGGGGGTTGTCTTTTTCATTGTTAGATCCACTACAAATGAGGGTTTTTAATTGTTTTTGTAAGTAGCAGGTATCAATGAACTTTTTCTGTCTGTTCTGCCTTTGGTATAAGATCACGACATCTTTAATATTTAACTTGAGGCGTTCCCATGATACTAAGGTCTCGTCCTGGTTGTCATAATTCTGGCGTTGATAGTTTGATGACAAAAAAGTGTTCATTATTTCAATGAAGCTTTTGTGTGTGTGTTGTGTGTGTGTGTGTGTGTGTGTGTGTGTGTGGTGGGTTGGTTGGTTGTGTGTTTGTGTGTGTGTGTGTGTGTGTGTGTGTGTGTGTGTGTGTGTGTGTGTGTGTGTGTGTTGTGTGTGTGTGTGTGTGTGTGTGTGTGTGTGTGTGTGTGTGTGTGTGTGTGTGTGTGTGTGTGTGTGTGTGTGTGTGTGTGTGTGTGTCTGTGTGTGTGCGAGTGTTTGTGAGTGCGTGTGTGTCTGTGGGTGTGTGCGAGTGTGCGTTTGTACGTGCGTGCGTGCGTGTGTGCGTGTGCGCGTGCTTGTTCGTGTGAATGTGTGTGTGTGTGTGTGTGTGTGTGTGTGTGTGTGTGTGTGTGTGTGTGGGTGTGCGAGTGTGCGTGAGTGCGTGTGTACGTGCGTGCCTGCGTGTGTACATACGTGATTTCGTGTGTGCGTGTGCGTATGCTTGTACGTGTGAATGTGTGTGTGTGTGTGTGTGTGTGTGTGTATGTGTATGTGTGTGTGTATGTGTGTGTGTGTGTGTGTGTGTGTATGTGTGTGTGTGTGTGTGTGTGTGTGTGTGTGTGTGTGTGGTGTGTGTGTGTGTGTGTGTGTGTGTGTGTGTGTGTGTGTGTGTGTGTGTGTGTGTGTGGTTTAAGAACTTGTGTTAGGGTCTGCGCTCTCTGGTCGAGGGCCCCTTGGCTGGAAATGGTATGATAGTAGGAGTACGTTAATACTAACTTGGAAGACATGTATTGGAACTTGTGTTAGGGTCTGCGCCCTTGTGTCGTGGTCTCCATGGCGCGAAATTTAAATTTGTTCGAGTCATCACCTAGTTGTGTATGGACTAATGAATATTTTCTTTAATAGAGGTGAAGCCACCTAGCGTTATGTTTCTAGGACTAATTAGGGTTTGTCTGTGAAGCCATCTAGTGGTATATTTTTAAACTAGCGATTGTTTTATGTAATAGAGGTTGATCGTGCTCTTCTCTCTCGTTTCCACCGTTTCTCTCCCTCTCTCGGCTCTTTCTCAAACAAACAAACAAATCAATTAATCAAATCGAATTAATAAAAGTCAATTAAGCAAATCAATCCCAAGCAAACCATGCTCGATCAAATCAAATCAATCAATCAATCAGATCAATCTCAATCAATCAATTGACCAAGTCTATCAGTCAATCAAATCATAACTCACAGCTTGCGAAAACTAGCTTACAGTTAAAAAATGCTGATTGGACTAACTTACAGTTTGTTAAAACCTATTTGATATTCAGAGATCAACACGATAAAAAGTATAATAATATACCGGTGATTTTGTCATCAGATATTTAAGCTACGATGATGACAGAGTGTCCCTACTTAATATGAAATTAGGCTTCCATTTTACATGCAAGGTCTGACTTACCAGAAATACCTCTCTTAATGGAAACACTTCTGTCAAAAAGGGTTTTAGATTTATAAAACAGGTTTGAACGTCCGTTAGGAAAACAAGATTATTAATAAAAAATTGAAATAAAATTTAGCGTTTGAAAATATATTTTAAAAACAATATATCATTTATTTAATCACAATTTTTTATCGGTCTTCTTTTTCGACCGTGACTCGTCGCTATCATCATGGTTTTGACATACATGTTTCTCCTCTATCTCATAGCTCTTCTTCTGTGAATCATCACCATCATCGTGGATTTGAGATACATTCACGCGCTGATGTTGGCTCATAAACAGGAGAATACATTATAATATGATTTTGATTGATATTTAATTTTAGTCTTGTAATAATAATTTTAATAACATTTTTTTAGGATAATTATGCAATCACTTTTATAATAAACTCATTACGAAAAAATAAAATCACACTGTAAAACAAAAACAATTATCCTTATCAGAATGATATTTAAACTTCGTGTTAGATAGATCGATATAAGTTGACATAAACGCTTTGTTAACTTTAAAAAATACCAGGGCCATCTGCTTCTATCAATAATACGATTTAATCATTTTCATTCACATTTAATTTGTATTCTTACGCTATCTATACCTGCCTTACGAGACTAGGACCTCTTATTAGAATACAAATTCAAATCAGAGGCTCAGACCCGAGAGCAAGTTCCTACCTTATACGCTAGCATTAGGACCCCTTATTAGAATACAAAGAATTCACAAGACCGACTCCAAGACCAATTCCAAAACCGGGCTTGAGGTCAACCTCAAGGTCAAAAATACGTCCCAAGGTCAAAAAGTGAAAATTAAGGTGTCCCAGTGGGCGGGACTTGTGAGTCACAAAAAACAAAATGCGGCCAAGGTGTCCCTTACTACTGTTAGGGTTCTGAGGGGGAAAATACTGCCCCAGCATTCCCCTAAGTAGCTACACATGGCGTACATATACGCAGTCAACATGCCGCTACATGTGTATGAAAAGAACTCCCTGAATAAACCTGATACAAGGTAGATGGTAAAGGGAATCGAACCCATTATCTCCCTAATGCTAAGCATATCTATATGGAAAACTACTTAAATATTTTTTTCAAATTTGTATACAGGGGTTATTTAAAAAGTCTAGTTTAACTAAAACATTTTCGGTTCTATGCAGCTTCCGGTTATACCGGAAGTAGACCATAACTGTGTTATTTTAAATGGAATGTACCCGTGTTTATTATATATTTAAAATCTACGTTAAATTTCAATGTTAGTTCGTAAAAATCGGCATATGTCTAAAATGCACCGTTTTTGAGTTATCTTATTTTTTTCAAACTTTGTGGCAGATGCATCTGTTGACAAATAATATAATTTCTCAAGGTACAAGCGAGCTACGCCAAATATTTTTTAATACTTCCACACATAGAACTCACAGCTTACAGAACCTTACAAAAATAAATTTAAAAATTATACAGGGTGTTTGAAAAATGGCGTCAAATTTTAAAATTTCAAAAATTCAAAAAGTTTTTTTAAATAGCAACCCTATTTTTTACTGCATTAATGGATTCCACGCTGAAAAATAAGGAGACTTTGTAAATACTAAATACCTAAAATTTATAGTTTTTGTACAATCTTGTTTTCGTTGTGAGTGGCGCTATGTCTTTTATACGACCCCAACCGAGCTTATAGCGTAGTGGTAACACGACCTGCTTAGCATTAGGGAGGTATTGGGTTCGATTCCCTCCACCGTCTACCTTGTATGAGGTTTTTTCAGGAGGTTTTCTTTTTATACATGTAGCGGTATGGTCACTGCGTATATGCACACCATATACGGCCACTTAGGCGAATGCTGGAGTAGTATTTTGCCCCTCAGAATCCTAACTCCGTTCCTTCCGATCCTATCCTGACCACACCCATCCTTAATCTCACCATACATATATACGTAATGTATGTATGTATGCTGGGAATCCATGATTGTGGCTGAATGAGCTCAGAAAGCTCGAGCATCCCGCCCTCTCCCTTGGGGAGGGAATGAAATACGTGGCCATTTCCTTTCCCATACGACGCCAAACAAAAAAATCTAATGGGGTTAGGTCGGGTGATCGAGGAGGCCATTTATGAGGACCGATCTTTGCTATCAAACGATCCTCAAAACAGTTTTCCAAAAAAATATTTGCAAACGCACTGTTATGAAGTGGAACACCGTCATGTTGGTACCACAACTGATTTAATTCAAATTTAGTGGTCGTAAATAGTCATTTAAGTTTCAAAGTATCTTTCTCCTAAAATAATCAAAATTTTACTGCAAAAATTGATTTATAATCACTAATCGGTTTACGATTCAAATTTTCATTATAAAAATGTACCACTAGCACGCCATCATCTTTATTACGGCAAAACCATTAAAACTCTAATGAGTCAGGTATTGTCTTTCACGAATTAGATGTGGATTTACATCACCCCAATAATGCGAGTTATGTCGGTTAAACATACCATTTTTTTTATGACATTTTGCTTTATCAGTCCAAATTATCTTGTTCAACAAATTTTCACCCTCTTGAGTTTTAACTAAAATAAATTCCCAAATATTTATTCGTTTTACACTATCACCTGGCCTTACATTTTGAGTTAATTTATATGAAAACGGATTAAATTTGAGTTTTTTCAAAATTCGTTGAACACTTTTTGTAGATATTCTCAGATCTTTTTCGGCATCAGCTACTGAATTTTCAGGATAGGCTCCAAAATATACCAAAACAGGAAATTCAATAACTTCATTGTTATCTAGGGGTTTATTTATTTTTCGGCGTTCCAACAAACTTGCCGTAAGTTTTTCAATTGTAAATAAGTCGCATCAGGGTGTCATGAGTTAGACTTGGCCGGTTCGGATATCGCGCACAAAACGTTTCGCAGATTCTTTTAATAACTTTTCCACATTCTCCGTATATTGTTAATAAATTAAAATAATCTTCATTATTAAAACCTAAACGAGACATAATTGCGAGTAACACTTTATAATGTGAGAAACGTCAAATAATTTGTTTATTGACATGATAACATTTGTTTATTATTGGTTCCTCTCAAGTAAAGCCAACCAAAAATTAATTTTTAGTTTAATTACCAAAAATGTCGATTTTTTCAAAACTGTACAACAAACTATACATTTCAGGAATAGGGACATATTTACAAAGTAAAAAATAGGGTTGCTATTTAAAAAAATTAACTGTTTGAACTTTTTAAATTGCAAAATTTGACGCCATTTTTCGAACACCCTGTATATTTTTTAATTTATTTTTATAAGAATCTATAAGCTGTGAGTACTATGTGTGCAATTATTAAAACATATTTAGACTATCTCACTTGTTCCTTAACAAATTATATTTTTTGTGATCTGTCAACTATTTTGAAAAAATTTAAATAACTCAAAAATGGTGCATTTTAAATTTCACGTAGATTTTATAAATATAATAAAAATGGGTACATTCCATTTAAAATAATAGAGAGGGTCTACACTGAAAATACTTTGGATTTTTTAAATAACCCCTATATACAAATTTTCAAGAAAATGTTTTGAGTAGTTTTCTAGGTACATTAAGGTGGATTGAAAAAATTTGTTTTCAGAAAATTGAAACGTAATAGTCCAAAAAGTTACCTTTAGCCATGCTGAAACCACCACATAAATTTCAATAAAATCAGAAAAATGTCTTGAGGTGCCCCAAAGCCCTTAAAGAATTAAACTTTTATTAAAAATCTGCACTTTTGTCATAATTTTTACAATTGTAACAACCCATTTTGAGTTGTATTAAAATATACCGCAATTTAGGTCTTTCGTTCATTCAGTTGTAAATATAAGAAAAAAATTTAATTATTTTTGCATTATAGCTATGAGGTAGGCAACTTAATTTGCATTTTGGTGTAACTTAAGTGCATATCTTTTTAAGGGTATATACTTCTTTAAGGTTTATACTCCCACTTTAAATTCTTTGCGCAAATATTTTCGCGCAACGCGTCATCATCATCTGACATCCTAAATCATCCATTTTGTTCACTTCTGATGGTACGCTGTGAGATGCAGAAAGCTTTTTTTGGGTTTCCACCTAAATTTTGTGAAAGTGCCATTGATTTAATGGCACTTTTCTTTTTTACTTTGATTTACACTTTTGTTACAATTACTTTTCTACGTTAATTACATTTTAAGTACGCATTTAATTTTACTTTTACGTACGCTTTCATTTTAATGCAATAAATATTGGATTCAAATTTTCAAGAAGAAATTAACAAGAAGTAAAATTCCATTTATGGGTGTGGTTTACAACGTTAAGTATTATTTTAAGATATTGGGCAATAATGGTGCAAAGATGACATCATCTCGGTTTGCATTTCCGATTTATTTCTGTAATACCAGGGGTTCTCAAGAAGTATTATATTTAGTGACAGGTATTTATATCAATAATTTAGTAATTTAAGGTTATTACAATTAGTTTTTTAAGATATATTTTTTATTATTTTACATTTTGATAAAATTTTTAGTGTAGACCTCGGTTTAGTTATTCCGAGCATTATTAAAAAATAGCTTGGCGTCCGAGATCATTTTATTACTGTTACATTGCATTTTTAATATTTATGTTCATTGGAAGTAATCAAGCCTAAATTGTGCTAATTAAGCAAATCAAAAGAATGAACCACCCTACTTTAAACTACCGACTGGGACAAAAGCAGTATTAGTGGTGAATGGTTTGTATCTCGAGTTAGTTTGACGATTTGTTTTTGGAGAACATTTTTACTCTTATTTCCACATTTATATTATTAAAACATATTTTATACTTTATACCATATATATTATACAATGTATGTTAACCAATAGTAGTATTTTAGTGGAATAGTGATTTTTATGCTTTGGAACATGTATATAATTCACATAAAAAAATTATTTTGGTAAAATAAAGCTTTAAGGTGCCCCAAAGCCATGAAAAATTATAATTTTTACGGAAATTAAAAAACTTTACACGTTGTATATATTTTAGTTACTTTTAAGCCCAAGGAACATATAATAATAATAAAACTATGTGTTTAGAATAAAGACTAATTATTGTGCGGGATATATGGTTTTTGGCTAACCTGTCGCCTGGCTTTGTTTTGTTGTGCGATTTACAGTGTTGTTGTCATCACGCCATAAAGTAATCTTTCTAGGTTGTGTTTGTTTGTGTTGTTAAACCAATGAGTAAATTTGACGTTGTTTTAAATTATTAAGTTAGGGTAGTGCTGTTTATAAAATAAGTGATATTTATGTTGTTAAAAATGGATAAGGTAAAGACAAGAAATGTGACAGAATGTCCTATATTTGGTTTCCCTCAGCACGACGCAAACATCGCTTCCAACGCACAAAGAGGTAATGCAATGTTATTTGTTTGAAAGAAATCAAATGAAGCAAGCTAATAGTAAAGAACCAACAGTTGGTGACATTTCTGAAAGATTAGCTGTTAAATTAGAAAAATATGAGGAAAAGCTTCCCTTCCAATTGTTTCGCATAAGATAATTTTACAGCTAATACGGGCTCATCATGAAAAATAGAGATCTATTATGAAGCCATTCAAGGATCGTAAAAATATCCTAAGTTATCAGGAAAGAGTAAAAATGTTTCAAGGTCATTCTTTAAACTTATTTGATATTTGCAGGTGTAAATGTACCGACTTTGTTCAGTGTTGTTGTGAAAAAAATGCTAAGGTCTCACAGGCAGAGAGGGATTTTCTTATTGGTCAAAGGAGTGAAAGACAAATGTTCATTGGCTCAGTCGATGTTGTTACAACGAAAAAAATAGTTAAGAGGGAAGAACGTGCAATGAAAGAAGAGATGCGTTGAACCCGTAATGTTTCATGTAAAACGCCAACTGGCAGCAAATCATTTACTCATCCATGCGAATTAATGGAAGTCAACTCTAATGAACAAGAAACAGATTTAAATAAACAAAGGGTAAAAGCAGGGAATGACGGCCCTGGAGGTAATTGCGGCCTCCTTAATTTTTGCGTTGGAAAAGTTAGTACTGACGCTCTCTCTTTGTACCCCTTCCATACAACCTGCTAGCCGTGTGGATACAGTCAGACTCTAACCGTTGAGTTGTGATGATGCATTTTGTATTTTGCAAGCAGTTCTTATAGTGTAAATTTCAACGACCTATAAAAGTACGTATTTCATGCTTTTTCAAAACTCTAGTTATTCCAGTAGATAGTAAATTTATTGTAGTTGATATGTTCGTTCTCTAGTTTTTGATTTTGTTTTTCAATTTACAATAATTTGCGATGACTACCTGTAGGGTAATGGCGGCCATCGATAGAGAGGAAATCGCGGCCGGCCGCGATTACCCGCAAGGGGGAATTTTAATTTCCTTGTTTTGTTGCAGATGCCAAATAAGTATACACGAAAAACAGTCAAGGCTGCATGGAGTACTGAGGATTTAAAGGCTGCTTTAAATGCTATCCAGAATAATGGAAGAAGTCTACGAGAAGTGTCGAGGGCATTTAACATCCCTAGAAGTACACTTCAAACTAGAATTAAGAAACAAAATTCTTCAGGTCCAGCGATGGGATGTAATCCAATTTTAAACGTCGAGAACGAAAAAGCATTGGCCCATCAGGTTATTAAGCTGTCAAAATTATTTTATGGCTTATCAGCTCAAGAAATAAAAAGATGTGCATTTGAATTTGCTGGCAAAAATAAATTAAAACATAATTTTTCCGAAAATAAGAAAGAAACAGGAAAGGCTTGTCTAACGGGATTTCTTAAAAGAAACCCAACAGTTGCAATCAGAAAGCCGGAGGCAACAAGTATTCATCGGATTTCGACTTTTAATAAGGAACAGGTATCATTGTTTTTTCTGCTAGAAAATTTTAAATTTCCACCCACAAAGATTTTTAATGCAGACGAAACCGGCATAACTACGGTACAGGTTCCAGGTAAAATACTTGCAGGAAAAGGAGGAAAGAGAGTGGGGTTTATAACAAGTGGAGAAAAAGTGAAAACAACTACCGTGATGTGTTGTATTAGCGCCGCAGGTCTTTATGCTGCTCCTATGTTTATCTATGCACGAAAGAGAATGAACCCACAGCTCAAACGAAATGGACCACCAGGAGCAATGTACACATGTTCTGATAATGGTTAGATCACTGAAAATTTATTCATAGAGTGGCTTCAGCACTTTCAAAATTCAGTCAAATGTTCAAATGAGGACCCTGTGCTGCTTGTAATTGACAACCACAGTACTCATTGCACTTTGAACGCATATACATTTTGCCGGGATAATGGAATTCATATATTGACAATCCTCCTCATACTTCACATCGCGTACAGCCTTTAGATGTTTCCTTTTATTCGTCGCTAAAAGCTGCGTACAACGTTGAGTGCAGTAATTATCTAAGATCCCATATTGGAGAAAAAATTTCAACAAATGAAATTGCTGAACTATTTAATAAAGCATTCGGTCTAAAATTTTCACAAATGATGATTATCTCCCTGCTGAAGCTTTACACACCGTATACAATCAAATAAATGACACAGAAAATAAAAATGAAAACTCACAAAACAGAAACCAAAAATTTTGTGATAAAGAAAATTCAGAAGGACAGATTACTTTTGAAACTGAAACAGTCGCTACAATACCTCGTGAAAATGAGATTACACCTCCTCGGAATATTTTAATAAATGTAAATAGCAACATTATTGAAACTATTGCAATGGTTCACAGAGAAAATGAAATGACCTCTACTGCTTTGAAAGCTATTGAAAACACTGTTGCTCAAAAGAGAGTAAACGAACTACAAGTATCATTTGATGAATTGTTGCCTTTACCTGGAACCTCCAAAATATCAGAAGGCACGAAAAAAGTAGCCCCCAAGCGAGCCCCAAAAGGCAACATTCAAAAATTTTACCTCGACTCCTATAAAAACCCTGTTAGAAGAAAAAGAAACAAAAAAACAAGACAGAATTAAGAAAAAAAAAACAAGCAATATACACAAGCAGAAAAGAACATGCTTAAAGAAGGATTATCCGAATTCTCTCAAAGGGAAAAACGGAGCAAGACGTGTAAACCGACAGTAGTTGTAGCTGAACTTTCTACGTCATTTTCCTCTGGAAATGATGATTCGGATAAAGATATGAATTAAGATCTATTCATTATTTGTGGTGAGTTCAGCAAAAACAGAGAACTGTGGATACGTTGCACACTGTGTGGGGGATGGACCAATAAATCGTGTACAAGCCATACAAGTGGACTTTTTACATGTATGTAAATATTCTGAGGAGGAAATACCGGCCCTGACGCCATTACCCTACTTGAAGGAGGTAATGGTGGCCATCATGCATATTTTATTTTGTTGAATAACGTTTTTATTTTAATTTTTTAATAAAATGTTGTTAAGTTGGGCTTTCTCTTCAATTTAATACATTCTTTAAAATTAATTAATAATTATGAAATTAATAAAAATACTTAAGGGGCCTCCATTCCCTGCATTTACCCTAAATTGTACTGAACCATAGCCTGGATGTTCCTATTCTGATCCCAACAACAGTGACACAACAGTTTCTGCTAAAAAAATCACCCTTGCATGTGGCAGAACAGGTGTGTCAGACCGATATGCTTCTATGATCGCTTCAGCGGTTTTACAAGATGTTGGAATCATCAGTAAAGACGATGCCACGTTAGTAGTCGACCGATCTAAAGTTCGGGGAGAAAGATCAAAAATGCGTATAGAATTAAAGAATGTTGAATTGGATCCTGTTCTTGGCCTTTATTTTGATGGAAGGAAAGGCAAAACCATCTCAGTAGATAAAAATAGAGATAAGTTTTATAACAAAGTAATTAATGAGCTGCACCAAATGGTGTTTCTGTAACTGTTTTATCAAGGGAAGCAGAGACAGTGGCAAAGTCTATTTTGAAACACTTGAAGTAAAATGATGTTGATTTATCACAAATGAGCGCAATTGGCTGTAATGGCACTGTTTTAAACACTGGGCCCAAAGGTGAAGTAATTCGTCTTATAGAACTTGACCAGAAGAAATCTATGCAATGATTAATATGTCAATTGCATGCAAATCAGTTACCATTACGTCACTTACTAACACATTTAGGTGCAGAAACTACAGGACCAGAGGTGTTTCAGGTCCTATCGGTAAGCAACTAAAAGAGTTTGAAAAGTTATTTATAGTCAATTTTGAACTCATAGATTCAATATTGCTAGTAGTTGATGAGAAATCTGATATGAGCACAAATCAAAAGTATCTCTTTGATATGTTGACAGCAGTTACAGAAGGTACCTGGCCTGCTGACTTAGCAAACAAATATTCAAGACACCTGTCACATTCAAGGTGGCTCACAACAGCGAACAGGATATTGCGTTTGTATGATTCTACTGAAAGTTCTATTGAAATTCTTAAAGTACTGGCCACTTTTGTGGTAAAGGTTTATGGCCCTATGTGGTTCGAAATAAAAACAAATCCAAAATGCACAAGTGGAGCTAAACATGTTATGAGTACTATTGAAAAAAGTCATTACTTAAGTGACAATTTAAAAAAAATAGTTAACCCCATAATTCAACGTAATGCTTATTTTGCGCACCCGGAAAATATCATACTGTGCATGTTAAGTGATGAAAGAAGAATTATCAGAGAGTTGGAATACCGCAGGGTTTTAACAGCTCGAACTCTTCAACTCGAGAACACCATCCGTTCCTTTTCAATTCCACCATTGAAATTCGAGGAGGCCAAGAATTATGAAGACCTTATTAACTGGAACTCCGTAAATTTGACGGAGCCACCAATTTTGGCAAAATTTGACAATGAAGAGCTGCAGAATATTATATCCAGTGGTTTTACTTCAAGTTTGCCTTGTCACACGCAAGCTGTGGAACGTTGTGTGAAGCTTGTAACGGAAGCTTCAGAGGCTGTCTGCGGAGTTGAAGCCAGAGATGGATTCATAAGAAGTCGTATAGTTTCAAAAAAGAAGATGCCATGTTTTGAGACTAAATACCAGTTCAATCTTGAGTAAAACTATTTCTTTTTATTTTTGTTACTTTGTATTTGCCTAATAAAGTAAGAATTTTTGGGTACTATAATTATTTTTTCTACACCAAAACTAATCCCTCAAGAAGATTTATACGGGAAAAATATAATATTACTCAAATGTTACATTTTATCATGGTTTTGGAGCACCTCAAAGATTCATTTTACAAACGTGATTTTTTTTACATAGCCTAAATATATCTTAAAAAACTGATAAATCAGTATTCCATTGAAATACTTTGAATATTTAAGATCCTTCAAATTTATCCAAAAATTGAGATTTTTTATGAAATTTTCAACCTTTAAGTGCCCTGGGGCACCTCAAGTCATTTTTTGATTTTATTGAAATTTAAGTGATGGTTTCCGCTTGGCAAAATGCAAATTTTTTGGACTATTATGTTTTAATTTTCTAAAAATAATTTTTTTACTCCAACCTAATGTATAGGTTGTCCCATTTTCGTATGTTTTACGGGGCATCTCGCTTATTGTTTAGGTTAGAACCTTGCGGTTTTCGCGACACCGTGCTACTTTTTAATGAAACCAAAGATGTACTAATCAAATTTGCCATAGCCATCTTTGTGTGCTACAGGGTGATTTTGGAAAAATTGCATTTTCAGTCATCCCCTGTAACTCTGTTATTGTCAGACATATTAAAAAAGTAAAAACTGATAGTTGTAGATTTTTTTACGTAGAATCCAGTGGCGTACTCAGATTTTCTTTAGAGGTCACAGTTTTTGAGATATTGACATGACCTACTTTTTTTTAATGGGACACCCTATATATTTTTTTTAAATCTTTTTCCCCTTGCCAAGAGCTTTTCAAAAATATAGCATAGTCTATATTTATTTTATAAATAACGTGACAAAATGATTTTTTCTATAATTTACATTGATAATAGTGGATAGCCGTGGGTAACCATGGTAACGCAAAAAACAAAACAATCAACGTTCTGCCATTACTTAGGTATTTGATTTTTGAAGTTTTTGCTTTTCTCAAATTATTCCTGGTTACATTTTCCCAAATTTAGTGCTGATATTTATTGTTATTCGTTGTTTTTGTTTATTGTTATCGTTCTTGTTCTTGTTGTTGTTGTTGTTTAATTATTTTTTAATATGGCTCGAAACCAAAAATTTGAAAACTTTGAGAAATATGATATGAATACCTGCTTCATATTATCTAATGAAAACGCAGACCAGGCCTTAGAACTCTATCTGAAGAGGTCAGTTAATCTTTACCTTAGAATTTGTATTTATTGTATTTACCTATTTTGTCATATAGATATCCCGAAAGAAGACAACCCGACAGAAGAATATTTCAAAAATTAAAATTTAATCTTTGCCAACATGGATGTTTTGACAAACCTCGGCCCCAAGTTTACAACAAAGAGAACGAGGAATCAGAGATCAACGTTTTAGCAGTTGTTCAAGCCACTCCTGAAACCTCGTGCAGGAAAATAGATGAAGAGACCGGTGTGTCTAAAACAACAGTGCAAAAGATTTTAAAAAAACATAAATTCAAACCCTACAAGTATAAACTTGTTCATCATCTGCACCCTGGTGATGCTGAACGTAGATTGGAGTTCTGCAATTGGTTTATAAATATGAAAACTCAGGACAATAATTTTGAAAAAAAAATAATTTGGTCAGACGAGGCACATTTCACAAGTTCGGGAATTCTTAATAGACACAACTCGCGGTTTAAGGAGTCAAGAAAACACCCACGTGATTTTTCCTAGAGAGCGTCAAGGCAGGTTCCGATTTAATGTCTCCTGCTTTATTTTTAACCGAAAAATAGTTTACAAGATTTATGAAGAAAACCTAAACTCTAATGGCTACTTACATATTCTACAAGAAAAAACTATGAACATTTTAGAAGATATTCCACTGGCTCAACTGAACGATATATTCTTCCAGCAGGATGGGGCTCCAGCCCACAATGCTAGAATAATACAAAACTGACTAAATGAACGTTTTCCCAGGAGATAGATTGGAACAAATGGACCTGTTCGATGGCCACTACGATCACCGGATCTCTCGGTTTTGGATTTTTTTTAAAGAATAAAATTAATTCAAGGCAATATGCCAACATGCAACAATTAAAAATTGCAACGGAAAATGGTTTTACAGAATTACGAAGACAATCATTTATTTTGGAAAATGCTATTAAAAGAATTTATAAACTTTGTGAAACTTGTAGGAGACATAATGGTATGCAATTTGAACAATATTTGTGATTAATTAATTATTTTGTTTTTTATCAATTTAAATTATAGAAAAAAATCATTTTGTCACGTTATTTATAAAAATAAATATAGACTATGCTATATTTTTGAAAAGCTCTTGGCAAGGGGAAAAAATATATAGGGTGTCCCATTAAAAAAAAAGTAGGTTATGTCCATATCTCTAAAACTGTGACCTCTAAAGAAAATCTGAGCATCGCCACTGGATTCTACGTAAAAAAATCTACAAATATCAGTTTTTATTTTTTTAATATGTCTGACAATAACAGAGTTACAGGGGATGACTGAAAATGCAATTTTTCCAAAATCACCCTGTAGCACAAAAACTAAGATGGCTATGGCAAATTTGCTTAGTGCATCTTTGGTTTCAATAAAAAGTAGCACGGTGTCGCGAAAACCGCAAGGTTCTAACCTAAAAAATAAACGAGATACCCCGTAAAACATATGAAAATGGGACAACCTGTACATATCGACTCAGCTCGTCGTGACAGACCCTGTATAATTTATACCTACAACTAAAGATACAGAACTAATATTCGCTAATTAGCTTTTATAATTTATAAACTTAATTATTAAACAAATTTAGTGAGTTAATTTACTAAAAATTAACTTAGTTATTAACTAAAATTTTGATTAATTAGCGATAGAATAATATTAACGTCAAAATACAGAAAATGCACTTTTTCAGTTTTTAAGATTTACAGTTGAATTAATACTAATGTAATTTATAAGCTTGTTAATTAATAAACTAAGTTAGTAAGTTAATTTAGTAAAACGTTTAGAAATACATAGATATAATAAATTATTTAGTGTATTCAAACCAAAGGTATGTTCCTCACATTTAAAATTAATGTGGTTTTTATTTAATATGAAATGACTAATTAATCTCATTAAATCAATCGAAATTATTTATTTAAAGTGATATTTAATCACACGCTTAATACATAAATTTACACTTAATTATCTAGATAGCTTTGTAATTTATGTAAAAATAATGATATGCATAAATTTATCGCATGCATTCCGAAAGAAATGTAGATGTCGCTCTTAGAAGTTTTAAATTTGTTTTTATAGTATTGGTTAAACTGGAGCGCGCATCTGTTATCAAAACGATGTCTCTAGGGGATGATTGGCCCTTACGGACTTCTGTACATGCGATACCATCTGTGTTAACGGCCGATTGCTAATGTTGATAGTGTTCTAATACCGATTTGATTTATGCCTGAATGTAGATCGTTTGAAGGGATAAAATTTGGAGGGGGATGAATGACTTTCTACCGAAATTTTTTTTCTTAGTTTAGACCATAACCTTTTCCAACAAAAAGTACACATTTCAGAGCAGCTTCATGAAAACAACCGAAGGGATAGTAAAACACCGTCATCAAATCCTGTTTCTGACACTGGGGGTTGCGATCACTCTCCCTCGGGATCACTCGGCCACGATCGGTCGTAACCCTCGTGTTATGCATTTAAATAGCCTCATTAATGATCTATCATCCACCACCTGCGATCTTTAGACTTCTTTCTTTTTCTCTTACATAATAATTATGTACTATTTTTTTTTTCTAAGCTTGGTAATGACATATACGAAAACACGTTAACCTTACAAAAATTAAAAATAAAGTCTTATCGTTATCAAACAGCTCGAAACGTACCCTTTAAATCTACCCCAAGCAATAAACGTGCACACATTAGATCACGCACACTTGGATAGACTTGCTCTGCTGATGCTGTCCTGAGCAGATATCCTGACATGCACACTCTTTATACGTCATTTCATCCTTCTTCGTGCCGATTGCACCATCTGATAAATGAAGTTTCAAGGGGTTCACACATACACACATTTTTGCCTTATTCTTTTAATAGAGTGAAAAATTAATGCACAAGAATTTTCTATTGCAAACCTCCCTGGATAACCGTAAATTCTTTTCTAGGACATTAAACAAGTATTTCGTTTA
The DNA here is from genome assembly GCA_036346205.1 of Vesta saturnalis. NCBI lineage: Eukaryota > Metazoa > Arthropoda > Insecta > Coleoptera > Lampyridae > Vesta > Vesta saturnalis. The sequence continues at coordinate 403,810 of JARFJB010002180.1, forward strand.
CCCTTAGCTATAAATTTAATGTTACAGGGAGAGTAGGAAAAGAATTTTTGGAATTTATTGTATAAACCGAAGTGATTTAATAAAGAGTAAAAGAAACTTAATTGTATTCAGGTGACGTTACGAGTAATTCTGTGTATTAAGTGAATTGAGGATTCTTTGTTCGTGAGGTTTTACGGTAGCGCGGCAGGATGTACATGCTTGCAGGGTTGCCACCACATAATAATAACCTTATAGAAACGAGTAACAGTAATCGTTTCGTGCACGTTTCCGCCTACTTTGTAATTATATTTTTGATGCATGTTTAGGTTTTGCCTTCACTTTAGATCTATCGAAGAAAAGAAGGTTGTTTCGATAAGACTAAAATTTAATTTACTTTTTTTTTAAATCAAAAATTTGAGGTTAGAAAAATTGCTTTTGTTTGTATGTGTTTTTTGCGTACTGTTAAAGACCTAACGAATTAATTCAACATCTTTTGATCTATTTTTGCTAAGATCCATTTAAATTCGATTATTAATTTCAATATTCTTCATGTCATATACCCCATGATTAAGAAAATTCGTCCTCCAGCAGGGTTTTTAATTTATTTTTAAAATAATGCGATTTGCATCACTGTTATTTGACATATAAATTTAGTACGAAACAAAACGTTAACGTTCTAACTGTCATCTACAGATTGCTATTTTTGTAGCGTTCTCAAAATAATCATCAAAATGTGTTTCAATCTCATCGTTACTACTTCCAAATAGGGTTGAACATTACCTGCCTTTTTCATGAAAAAAATTAGGCATTCTAATGCAAACTATGAAGCACTAACGACTGCTAACGAAGCACTGTGCACCGGCGCGAGTTGTTAGTGCTCTCGATTGGGATGGGATATCAACGTTACCTTATAAAAAGATTATCGTGGTAAAGCAAGCTATAAAAAACCAACGAACACTACCAATGTATATCGATCCTATTGTTTAATGTTTTAAACTTACATAGTAAGCAAGCGCTGAACAAGAAGGCACCTCTCTATTCAAGAATGATGTTCGTAGTCACGCACTTTGTTGTTTTTGCGGTTACTGCTTTCAACTAGAGTTTGGCACTATAATGTAAACTGTGAGGTAGTACCAATCACTAACGAAGCACTAACAATATTCATCGGCGCCGTCGTTCAGAATCGGATCGTCGTTTCCTTATAAAAAAGTTGCCGTGTTGGAGCAAGTTGTAATCAACTATCACATATATACCCATTGGTACTAATCCATTATATAAATTTAGATAGCCAGCAATGAACGAGAGGGTGTTTTTCCATTACAAAATTTAATTTGAGGTCAATCAGGTTACAAACGTTTTAAAAAGCACTATATATCGATCCCGTCGTTAGTGTTTTTAATCAACACAGTAAGGCATTACTGCACAATTGGCGAACATGGTCGTGCTGATGGAAACTATAAATCGGGGAAAAACATCAACGAAACACTTCAATTCCTTTGTTGCTGCGTTCTATTAGAAGACAAAACCACCATTTTATAAAGAAAGGTGAAGATTTTGACGGAAGCTAATCACTTAAAATATGTATTGACGCCGTTGTTACTGCGCTGTAAAGCACTATCATGTATGTACTCATCCTATTCATAGCAATGCAATTTATGACACTTAAAATACACTATGTACTGGCCTCGTCGTTACTGTTTTTATTCAACACAGAAAACGTTGATTTTTGGGAAAATGGTTTATTCAAACTATACCACAAAAATATGAGACACTAAGAACCGCTAGCGAAACACCAACAATATGCATAGGCATTGTCAATTGGGGTACAGATTCCTTCTAAAGAAGTTATCGTGTTAAAGTGAGCTATAAAGCACTAATAAGCACTAAACAGCTACTGAATTATGTATCGAGGTTCCATGCTTTAATGTTTTAAATTTAGTCAGTAATCAAGCACTGAACAAGAAGGTGTCTCCAGTATAAGTCGATATTTGTGGTCATCCCACCAACGTACTATGCACGACGTATCGTTCAAGCCGCTGGTGCTTTCAATGAATACAAAAACTCAGCGCTAGACAAGGAAGCGTTATTTATTGGGAAAAAGGTGGTCGTGCTGATGACACAGAATCGTGAACAAAACACTAACAATGTATATAATTTTCGTCTTAGTGCTTTCAAATAGCGTAAGGCATTCCGATTCAAATTATGAAACATTAACACACTTGGAGTTGCGGTTTAACACAAATAAGCGTACAATGATGCACTGACAATGCACATCGATCCAACTGGTGAGTGCTTTAAATTAAAGTAGTAAGTCAGCAGTGAACAAAAGAGTATCGTTTCATTACAATCAAGTATTCGTAGTAACACTTTAGCAAGACTCAGTATCGATTCCGTCGTTAGCGTTTTCAATCATGAAAAAAGGTAGAGGTTATGATGTAAACTATGGGACACTAACAACCGCTAATGAATCACTAATAATACGCATGGGCGTGGTCGTTAGTGCTCTCAATCGGATTAGGAATTCGTAATTTCTTTATAAAGAAGTTATTACGCTAAAGTAAGCTAACAGGTGGTTCAACAAGAGCGCAACTTTTAAATTTCCCGGAAATCTTTTAAAATCTAGTATTCTGCAACTCAAATTACCTTAAATGTCAAACAGACACATCCCAATTATTAGAAATGGAGCGTTATACATTTGAACAACGCTTTTTAGTTGTGAAAAAAGATCTTCTTTTTCATCCTTATAAGGTCCAGCTAACTCAACAAATTAAGCCAGCAGATCATGCGTAGCGCCCTGTATTCGTCAACTGGTTATTGCAAAACCAAGAAGTGGACGTTGATTTTTGGGAGAAAATCATGTTTACCGATGAAGCGCACTTCCACTTAGGCAGGTATGTGAACACACAGAACTGTCGCATCTGGGCTGATGAGAATCCTCGGCTATATAAATTCACCCACAAGAAGTCACTATTTGGTATGGATTTTGGGCTGAAGCAGTGATTGGGCCATATTTCTTTGTGAACGAAGCAGCCAATGTAGTTACTGTGAATGGCGATCGTTATCGAAACATGATAAGAGAGTTCCTGTGGGCTGAATTGATCGGTATGGATCTGGACAACATGTGGTTCCAGAAGGACGGAGCAACCTGTCACACTGCACAAGAAACAATCCAGTTGTTGCAACAAAGCTTTCCGGGTCGGATTATATCACGCAACGGCAACCAGAATTGGCCACCGAGATCGTGTGATCTCACGCCATGCGACTTTTGGTTGTGGTCTTTTGTGAAGTCTCGCGCATATTCCGATCATCCGACAACAATAAATTTCATCAAAGGAGCAAGAATCTTCTAGCAAAGTCGTGAAGGCCATTTAATGGATATTTTGTTCCAAACTTAATCAGAACCTATGTAACATAAGTTGAAATAAAAAATTTTACAGTTGTTCAAAAAATATGTATTTTATTAGGGATTCAAAGCAATTGACTAATGCCTTAAATTTGGGTAATAAGCAAGCACTGAACAAGAGAATGTGTTTTCATTACAAAAATATATTTGTAGTAATGCAACCTATGTACTATACACTATTTATTGGCCTCATCGTTAGTGCTGTTAATCAACACAGTAAGCCATTATCACAAAAAACGCATAGCGTCATTTGGGAAAAAGGTGATCAGCACATCAACTATAAATCACAAACATCCGTCGTTAATGCTTTCAAATCGGGTAGAGCATTCTGACGCAAACTATCAGATACTAAAACACACAAACGAAGCACTAACCGTATACCTTAGCGCCATCGTTACTGATACATAAAGGAACGTTGTTTCTTTGAGAAAAATGGCCATGCTGATGAAAACTATATCACAAAGTAACAATAACGAAACACTAGAATGTTCTTAAGTCACATTGTTAGTGCTTTCAATTACCACCACTACTAATTAGTGCTCTCAACTAAAGCACGAATTCAAAGTTTTCTACTAAAGTGGTTACAATACTAAAATAAACTTTCCTTAAAAAGCATTGACAACGTGCATCGATCCCATTGACTAATGCTTTAAACTTAAGTAGTAAGGAAGTATTAGGCAAGAGAGTGTCTTGTTATTAACAAAAAGATATTCACAGTAATGCAACTTAAATACCATGTACTACTTAGCCGCACCCCATCATTAGTGCTTTCAATCAACATCAAGTAAAGTCTACGAAAACGTTTTTTGGGTGCTGATGCCAACTTTAGATCACAAAGAAACATAGAGAAAACACTCACAATCTGGTTTTATCCCATCGTTAGTGCTTTCAAATAGAGTAGGGCACTCTAGTGCATATATGAAACAGTCACTAACAATACGCATCTTCGTCGTCGTTACTGCTTACAATCGCGATAAGAATTTAACACAAGTAGTTTTGTAAAAAGGGTGAAGCACTACCGAGTATTAAAAAAGCACTGATACGTGAATCGATCCAATTCTTTAATACTTTAAATGTTAGGTAGTAGGCTAACAATGAACAGTAGCCGATCTTCACAACAAAACGGTATTCGTAATGCTGCTAAAACAGGAATTGGTGACGTGGAAAAATGTAGATTGCGCCTGTTTAGTATGACAAGATGTGTGAATTGGCAAACCGAGTGCTCCTAGCGAAGATGACCTGCGAAGGTAATAAGGAATGTGTTTCGGAGGCACACCATTGTAATAGCGAAATAATAAAGAAAGAACTGAAACTATACTTCTATGCTCAACAGATTGTACGTCAGAAATTACAGATGGGACATTTATAAGTCTTATAGTTCTTTTTTGGATACTGTTTACCATATCAAGGGCGTATTGGGGAGCACTGACCCAGAGATGGAAGTTGAATTTCAGATGAGGTCGAATTTGAACCTTATACAGTAAAATGAGTTGTTGCAACGTGAAGTACTGTAGAGAAAGCCCAGTTTACGGGTGGCTGTTATGCTGGCTAACAAAAGGTAGTCAACCCATGGGAGGTTCGATGATACGGACGTCCCTAACATAGAAATAGGGTTTGAAAACTTGAGATCTAAGCCATTCTTATTTACAACAAGAAATGATCGATCCTTCTTGATAGACACAAGGCAACACTGGGTTTTGTCGACATTGAACTTAGTAGATTGTTCCTTCTCCAATCACGGATATGTTTTAAGTCACTGCTGATTAAGGCAGCCATTTTCACTTTAACGTCCTGACTAGACTTATTGTTGTGGGAAAACTGAGAAGAACTACAATGTAGAGTGCTTTCGTCTGCAAAGCAATGAATCGGGTTAGTTGTTAAGGAAATGAGATCATTTATGTACAGCAGAAAAATTGTGCAATCTATCACTGATCTTTAGGGTACTCCCACGTTAATAGTAGTTTCTCTCGAAAAGAAGTCATCGACGACAACACGTATACGTTTTTGTCAAGAAAAACACATTGTTTTTCCGGAAAAATTGATCAAACTGATGCAAACTATATTACATTAATAATAACGAAACACTTACAATGCGTTTTAGTATTGTCGTTAGTACTTCCAATTAGGACAGAAAACCGTCGGCTTTCAAAAATGCACCGTCTTCATGACAAAACGTAGAAATTGCATAAAGCACTAACAACCACTAACGAATCACTAACAATATGCATTAACCCCCTCGTGGGTGCTCTCAGTTCGGGTAGGTATTCAACCATAAGAAAACGTTGTTTACTTGTAAAGTATTAATCGTGCTAAAACACGTTACAAAGAAGTGACAAGCACTGGAAATGTATTTCGATGGCGTTAGTTAGTATTTTAATTATAGATAAAATGGTATTTGTAGCAATGCAGTATATAACGCTTTAAGAAGCGCTATATATCGCACCCGTAGTGTTCAATCAAGACAAAAAGCCATTACTACACAAAGGAAACGTATTTTTTTGGGGAAAGAGCAGTCCTGCTCTTGTAAACTATAATCCACAAAGGAACACTAACAGTGAGCTTCAATCCCGTAGTTAGTGCTTTTAATTAAAGGTAAAACCATTATCATTTAAAGAATGAGCCACTAACAGTCGCCAACAAAACACTAACATTACTCATTCGTTAGTGCTCTTCATTAAATTAGGAATTCTACGTTTTCTTGTAAAGGGGTTATCGTGACAAAATAGCCATAAAGCACTAACAGTCACTAAAACGGTATTAACTGTGTGTATCAATCGTATTGGTTAATGATTTACATTTAGCTCGTATGGCAAGCACTAAGCAAAGTGTTTCAAAACAAAATCCAGTATCCAGTAAAAGTGTGGTCTTCAGGTATAAATGACATTGGAACATTACAGAAACACTAGCAATGTGCATTAATTCCGTCGTTAGTGCTTTCAAATAGGGTAGGACAATCTGATGCGAATATGAAACACTCACAAACACTAACGAAGTACTAACGCGCCGTTTCCTTGTAAAAACGTTACAGCGCTGAAGCAAGCTATATATCACTAAGCAGCACTAAAAAGAACGGACGTGTATCGTTTGCATTGTCAAAATACGGTATTCGCAGTACTGCAAGCACTATGTATCGGTTCTACCGCTAATATTTTCACTAAACACAGAAAGCCATTACTCTACAAGGAACCATTGCTTTTCGTGAAAAACGTGTTCGTGCTGATAAACACTGCATAAACAACCTTTTAAAAATGTGCCGTTTTTATGAAAAAAAGTTAGCATTCCATAACAATATGCATCGGCGTCTCCGTAAATGCACACAGTTCTCGTAGAAATTCAAGATAAAGGAACATAGTTTCTTTGTAAGGGAAAGCACTAACAATGTTGTATCCACCCCATTAGTTAATGCTTTAAATTTTATTGAACGAGAGAGCACTAAAAAGTACATGTATCAGTTCCGTTGTCAGTACTTTCAATCAACACAGTAAGGCATTACTGCACAATTGGCAAACATGGTCGTGATGATGGAAACTATAACTCGGAAGAGAACATTCCCGAAACACTTTAACCCCTTCGTTCCTGCTTTCAATTAGAGCACATAACCACCATTATTAGAAGATGGAGCACTTTTTACAGAAATATGAAGATTTTGGCGCCAGCTAATCACTTAAAATATATATTGACAACGTCGTTACTGCGCTGAATTTGGTAATCGTTTCTTGTAAAGAGGTTATTATCACGTATGTAACCATCCTATTCGTAGTAATGCAATTTATGACACTTTATAATGCACTATGTTTTGGCCTCGTGGTTACTTTTTTATTCAGCACAGAAAACCATTACTACACAAAGAAACGTCGCTTTTTTGGGAAAAAGATGGTGGTGCTGATGCAAATTATACTACAAAAGTATGAAGCTACGAATTCCTTGTAAAGAAGTTATCGTGGTAAAGTAAGCTATAAAGCACTAATACGCACTAAGAAACCACTGACATTGTGTATAGATTCCATGTTTTAATGCTTTAAATTTAGGCAGCAGACAAGCACCGAACAAGAGGATATTTTCAGTATAAAAATATTTGTGATCATGCAACCAATGCCCTGCGCCCTATCGATCACGTCACTAGTGCTGTCAGTCAATACAAAAAGCCAGCGTCATGCAGGGAATCGTTGTTTATTGAGAAAGAGGTGATCGTGTTGATGACAACGGTAAATCACAAATAAACGTGAGAAGTAACAATGTACTTCAATTCGGTCGTTGGTGCTTTCAAATAGGGTAAGGCATTCGGGTGCAATTATAAAGCATTAACAATCACTAACAATATGAATGAATAGTGCTCTCAAGTGAAGCATTAATTCAACGTTTGCTTGTAAAGTGGTTATAATGTTAAAATAAACTAGCACTAAAGCAATGTGCATCAATCCGATTGACTAATGCTTTAAATTTCAGTAGCAATCAAACACTAAGCAAAAGAGTGTCTTTTCATTACAAAAAGATATTTACAGTAGTGCAACCTGAGCACCATGCACCATGCTGCGCCTCGTCGTTAGTGCTTTCAATCAACACAATAGCCAGTCTATACAACGAAACGTTGTTTCTTGCGAGAAGAGTAGTGCTTTCAAATATGGTAAGGCAATTTAAAGCAAATATGAGACTTTAACAATACGCACCTGCCTCATCGTCACTGCTTACTATTGTGATAAGAATTTGACACAAATAGGCGTCTTTTCCTTGTCAAAGGTTATACCGGTGAAGCAAGCTATGAAACACTAACGAGGACTAAAAGATGACTAATATGTGTATCGCTAGCATTTGTTAATGCTTTAAATCTTACGTAGTAAGCCAACAATGGTTAGGATAGGAAATCAACGTTTCCTTATAAAGAGGTTTTGGTGCTCAAGTAAGCTGTGAAACACTTACAGTCACCAGAAGAATACTAATAATGTGTATCGATTCCATTGGTTAATGCTTTAAATTTCAGTAGCAGTCAAACACTAAACAAAAGAGTGTTTTTTCATTACAAAAAGATATTTACAGTACTGCAAATTGAGCACCATGCACCATGCTGCGCCTCGTCATTAGTACTTTTAATCAACACAAAAGCCAGTCTATACAACGAAACGTTGTTTCTTGCGAAAAGGGTAGTGCTTTCAAATATGGTAAGGCAATTTAAAGCAAATATGAGACATTAACAATACGCACCTGCCTCATCGTCACTGCTCACAATTGTGATAAGAATTTGACACAAATAGGCGTCGTTTCCTTGTCAAAGGTTATACCGTTGAAGCAAGCTATGAAACACTAACTAGGACTAAATATCACTAACATGTGTATCGATAGCATTTGTTAATGCTTTAAATCTTACGTAGTAAGCCAACAATGGTTAGGGTAGGAAATCAACGTTTCCTTGTAAACAGGTTATGGTGCTCAAGTAAGCTGTGAAACACTAACAGTCACCAGAAGAATACTAATAATGTGTATCGATTCCATTGGTTAATGCTTTAAATTTCAGTAGCAATCAAACACTAAATAAAAGTGTCTTTTCATTACAAAAAGATACTTACAGTACCGCAAACTGAGCACCATGCACCATGCTGCGCCTCGTCATTAGTGCTTTCAATCAACACAAAAGCCAGTCTATACAACGAAACGTTGTTTTTTGCAAAAAGGGTAGTGCTTTCAAATATGATGTGGCAATTTAAAGCAAATATAAGACATTAACAATACGCACCTGCCTCATCGTCATTGCTTACAATTGTGATAAGAATTTGACACAAATAGGCGTCGTTTCCTTGTCAAAGGTTATACCGGTGAAGCAAGCTATGAAACACTAACGAGGACTAAATGATCACTAACATGTGTATCCTTAGCATTTGTTAATGCTTTAAATCTTACGTAGTAAGCCAACAATGGTTAGGGTAGGAAATCAACGTTTCCTTGTAAAGAGGTTATGGTGCTCAAGTAAGCTGTGAAACACTAACAGTCACCAGAAGAATACTAATAATGTGTATCGATTCCATTGATTAATGCTTTAAATTTATGGAGTAAGCAAGCACTGAACAAGAAGGTGTCTTTCAATTAAAGAAGGCATTCGTAGTAATGCAACCTAGGCACTATGCGCTACGTATTGGCCCGTTGTTAGTACTTCCAATAAACCGAACAAGCTAGTAATAGTGCTGATGCAAACTGTAAATAACAAAGAAATATTAACGAAACGCTAACAACGTGGTTCAATCCCATCGTTAGTGCTTTCAAATGGGATAGGGAATTCTAATGGAAACTATGAATCACTAACAAAGTACTAACAATTTCCAACGGCGCAATAGGTTCTGTTCTCAATATAACACAAATAGACACCGTTTCCTTATAAAGAGATTATCTTACTGAAGCAAGCTATAAAGCACTAACTCTGACCAGAAGACGCACTAACAGTATTTATGGTTATCATTGATTAATGCTTTTAATTGATATAGCAAGTCAATAACAAAAGAACAAAATAATGTAAACGTTCTGATGTAAGCCATAAAGCACTAAGACGGATTAACGATAAGCATAGGTATAATCGTTAGTAATCTCAATTAGGTATAGGAACTCCATACACGGAGGCGTTCTATCCCAAGAATACGGTGGTGGTACTGATGCAACTATAAACTTCTAACAAGTAGTATTGAGAAGCACATCATGCCATACCAGATCGAAAGGATTGGATTTCTCTTACATTCGATAAATTTGTTCTAGTTGAAGAAGAAAACAAATTCAGAAAGACACGTTTTGAGTGTAATTGCAGGCACACCATCTAAACCACTAGCCTTTTTAATATCAAAGAAATCTAAAACTGTTCGGTTGGTTTAATCTCAAATGCCAGGTTTTTTTATCTAGTGAAACACAGTTAAAATGGTTGAGAGATGGAGATAATTAGATAGAGAGTATAATTAGTAAAAAAATTGTTTAACCCCTTCACTAGTTGCCAGTAGAGGAAAACTATTGGTCGATGATTCAACAGAAGGCCAGAAAAATTTTCAGCCTTTATGACGCGAGAATTCTTTATCCGCGATGAGGAAGTTGGAGAAAATTGTGGATTTAGCAATAGTTGGCTGAACTTAAGTCTAGTCGTTTGGGAATTATGTGGCTAACAAATGTCACTTAGCTGTGTCATATAATACGTACTAAGATACCGATTATAAGTATAACTCCAGCCAACTGAAACCCAGCACTACTCAACAGTACTGGCAACAACTTGCCTACCCAACAAGAGAAAATACCATCCTGCTGTAATTTCGATCAGCGCAATCACACAATCCCCAAAAAGCCTTCTGTGAAAGTTATAGTGAGAGCAAATGTGAAATATTTATTTTAGCAGTTTTGTAGCTGTAAACGTTTTTTGTGAAAAATAATCTTTTGATATCCTGGTGCTACTAAAATCCAAACCGCTAGATTGAAAACGTTTAGCCACAAACATGAATACCTTGAGTGGTTTGTCTGCATTTACAGGGTACCTTAGAAAGCAATATTTTCGTGAATAAACATACCCTGCTCTTAGCTACGTTTTGACCTTACCTTACTCTATACTTCCCTTTCCTCCAAACCCTCCTAACAACTTATCTTTGTTTACGCGAGCGTATCACTCTTACTTAAAGAAGAATATCCTCTAGAGAGAATGTCTTTCGAGTAGAAACGTCATCTGCTCTCATTTATACCGTTTACCTTTCCTCACCTTCTTTTATTTTGTCATATCTTGCATTGCATTGTCTAACTTTATTTTATCCTACCTAACTATATATGACCTTATCTGACCTTACCACATGTTACCTTTTTTACCTTACCAAGACCAGACTTATTAATTAAAACTACACAGCAAGGTGTCAGCGATATGCAACATCATCCTCGTTTCTACTGGTTAATGGTTTCACGACAGGGGTTTATTTGTAAAGGCTCGTTTGCTTGCAGATAATACTCACTTCAATTCAATCCAAGACGTTGAAAATGTAGTACCTGTTATCATGTTCTACATTTTCAGCGCCTTCTAATTAAAGAATTAAAAACCTTGTTCTGTAACTTTCTTAAAAGATCCTTACAGTTCAGTATTTTTGATAAATTCTCTCTTCAGAAAAGGAAAATTTGAACAACATCACAAACTTAGCATGTACCATTAAATGAGAATCTTAGAAACAGCGCGGGTCGAAAGTGAAAAAAAATTACCTAAACTGGTTCATATTATGCTCTTGAAGCACTTGTGAGAACCCAAAAAAGGAAAACTTGTGGAGCTTGCTTAGGTCCAAAAGACGCTAATTGAAGTATTGCAGACTTTTTCACAAAACTTCACATATCACTGCTTACCATCATCGTAAATGAAGCTATAGATTTGCTGTCATTGTAAAACTCGGTACCTTGTTAATTAATCCTTTTCTAAAAAACCTTCGGATTTGCTACTTATCATCGAACACGAAAACTAGAAACACCTCTCGTATTTTTCAATTGATACTTCACCTGCGTATCGCCTTTTTATTTCAGTCACACTACGAACCAAATTTTTCTGAACGTCTCATGTAGGGTAGGGTGCGTGTCGAGTAACATCGTTAGTATTCTTATATATAAAGAAAAGGTGCTAAAAGAGATAAAAGAAATCGGCGCAAGGAATAGTATAGCATTTCAAAGTTAGGATCCGACAGATAGACATAGTTAATTTAGCTCAAACTAATTAATAAAATAAAAAAAATAACACATTGTACGGCACCGTGTTCACAACGTTGCGCAGATATGAATCAGAGCGGTTCGACAACAAAGACTGACACAACAACGTGGATGTTGACCCCAGTTTGCCCGAAGAACCGACATGGCTGATTGGACCGGCGCAAGCAGCCTTCTACCACCAGTTCTACAGCACAAGAGGAAGAGACAGAAGAAGACGACCCCACAAACGGTTCCGACGATACTCAACCTGAAGACCGCAACCAAGGATCTTGCGCAGACGAAAAAACCGAAGGTTACAGGTTTCGCCTACGCCGTCGACGTGTTCCGGCCACTGGACGAGTTTACCGAGAGCCCTGTGGTCCGTAGACCAGACGACGACCGGAACAGATACCAGAAAGAAAGATCCGCCGATAATCTTTCAAGAACTGGATCGCTTTCTCCCGAGCAGTCGACCGATAAGGGATCGCCTTCAAGAAGGCGAACACCATCTACGGGGGTATTCGGATTCAGTCTGCCTCATCCCAGGTATATGGATAGGTGTTACTCCGTACCACACCTATCCGACAAAGAGCGAGAGCTAACTAAAAGGAATTAAAATTCTTGCTTGTTTCAGGATGAAGCAGCGAGGGCGCCCAACCCCCATCTGCTGGTGCAGCTACCAATAGAAGACAACAAGGTCTGGGGGATGGAGTACGTCGCCCGCCTCCGAGTCACCGTTGAGGACTTGCGGAAGAAAATTGACATCGGCAGTGTCACAGGTGTCAGTGTTTCCGCTACTCACAGCGTTGCTGCAGGGTAGCGGCACGCTATGTAAAGTGCGCCGGCGGTCACCACGCCAATAAATTCACGAAAACCCGAATCTACCGAGCAAACTGTCGTGGAGACCACGTCGCGAAGTAAAGATGATGCCCAAAGTTTCCTCAACCTCCACCTCGGAAGAAGATGGAAACTCTACAGCGACCGAAGAGGACACTGCCGTCTGCGGTGCCTTTTTTAACCCGTACCGGCGTCAGTCACGCCCGGACTACGGCAGGCGAAGTTGAAAAGGCAGAAGTGCCGAAAGCAGCTCCCGCCGCTGTCAATACCCCGCTTACCCAACCCGCGTTAGGATACGACTCTGTTTTGGACTCCCTCGGAGAAGGACATCCGCAAGGTTTCAGCAACGTTAGTTTAGGCTAGAACTACGATTGACTTGTGAGGAGTGATCCTCATGCACGGTCAAGAGTGGTTGCTCAGGATAAGTATTTAGTATTAATTTTAATTTATTTCTTTACGTTCTGTTAATAATCACACAACTGATACTTGTTTCCTTTAATTTCAGATATGCGAGGGTCGCCATTAACTACACCAACCGAGCCACAGCAGGACAGTCCACTAAACGCTACACTATAATGTCAACAGGCATACCAAAACACCATACTAACCCTTAACTATGCATTCTACGCGCTGAACAGGACGAACAGCCCTGAGCAGAACACCACTTTAGGTATTCTATTTATTATTATTATTATGGTGCGTCCGACCATTCACCACCCGCTATAGAACCCATATATTGTTAAATTTCAAATATTTTAATAAATTCTGTTGAAATGCATTTGCATTGGGAGTAGTATAGGTAGGTCATAATCAGGTTACTTCAAAGTCAGCATGTAACTACGATGAAACCGGATCATTACCATTAGTAGCAAAAACAGTAAGTTCGTGATTAACAGCTCTCTGAAGATGGTGTTAGAGTTAAGGTTAGCTAAAGGTCAATTAACTTAAATAAGGGTAAACAGCTACTTGTTCTAGATAAACATTTACCTCATTGGAATAAGTAATTACCTGCACAGTCGAACTTTGTACTATCAAAAATATTGCGTACTTTATAAAAAGTAGTCGTTGCTAAATAGTTCAATTACGCGTAATTTCGCATAATGGCGACTTCATTTCATACATTAAGTAACACTACGGACTGATTGCACAAAGATGGTTTAAGCCAGGATTATTTTAATACCGGGATTAAGAAATGTGGTTGGTGTAAACATCTATCAGTTACGTTAACCTGTTCAAAATTGACCAATGATATTAATCCTGGTATTCAAATTTTCCTGGCTTAACACGCCTTTGTGCAACTGGCCCTACTTCTACTGATAGTTACATTGCCCACTGTTTATGACGTCGAGCATATAACTTGTTAAATAACTTCTATTTTTTACCGTTGTTTCATTTTATTTCTTTTTTAAATGATGTCCAAAAGCTTAACATAATATCGAGTGATTAATTATTTGCGTCAAATTAAAATGTTTTATTATTGAACGCTTTTCTTATATTTCTTATATACTTTTATACACGTAAAATAAGTAAAATTCAATGATCATTTGTTCTTAAACAATTCTACTTTATAATAAATTTAATTACAAACTAGTAAAGTAAAAGTAAACTTTTTTTAATTCAATGCGAAAACATTAGATACGAATTTTCTCCATCAACCGTATAGTAAAAGCGGTCGGTCGATATCTCATTTATAACAAAATAATGGAATTTATGAAGGCAGGCACGGGAGAACCGCGTTTCTGCCGTTGCCTCGGGCATCGAAGCAAACGAACTATATACAACATTTCGCTTATACCATAATAGAATTATTTATTTTTCAGCGGAAATTCACTACTATTCAATATAAATTTAGTTTTTAAATCTTTTATTGCATTTCAACGTTTTAATGAACTTAAAAAATGGAAACAAACTTTATTTCTTATTTAAAGAATAATGGTGTAAATTTTCCTTAATACTGACAGCTTGTGCGTACATTACGCACTTTATGTTTCATGATACAGTTAACTGCACTACCGACATAACCTCAAAATTTGCATTGACATTTATCTACTATAAACTATGGAAAAACAGTAATATAATTATTATATATTTACTATTTAAACAAAGAAAAATTTTAGGTACGGATTGATAGTTCCAAATAAAGGTAAATCACTTGCATCCCATTGGTCAAGTGAAACCCTCAATATTTGGTGATGATTCCGATTCTGATTCAAGCTCAGCCAAACCAACAGGTTTAAAGACGGCATTAAAACGCCAGGTAATATATAGCGCTAGTAATAGTTTAATAATGACAAATTTGTAGGATAGATTACTACAAGAGAAAGCGATTCAAGAAGATCCAACCGTTTTTCAATATGACGAACTTTATGATGATATGGAAGCAAAACGTAAAGAGTCAAAATTATCACGTAAAGATCTGGATAAGAAACCTAAATATATTAATAAATTATTACAAAGCGCTGAAAGGCGTAAACGTGAAAATGAAAGACGGATTGAAGACAAGTACAGAAAGAGCGCGAGGCTGAAGGTGAAGAATTTAAAGATAAGGAATCGTATGTTACATCAGCATATCGTGCTAAATTAGAAGAACTGAAAATGCTTGATGAGCAAGAAGAACGTGAAGATTATTTAGAAGCAATTGGCGATGTTCGGAAACAAGGGAATATTGACGGTTTTTATCGTCATTTATATGATCAAAAAGTTCTATATGAAGATAAGATTGAAAATAAAGATGAAGTTGCTACTGAAAAGCAGGATGTCAAATTGAAGAAACGGAAATATCGTCAACATGATCAAAAATCTGAATCTGAACCAGAGGTTGAAACAGAGAAGCAATTACAACATTTACCATCAAATATTGATGCAGATTCTGATTTCAGTATAGATTCATCGGATTCTGAACAGAATGAAAAAGATGTAAAAGATTTTGTGCAACCAGTTGAAAATAAGATTGAGGAGATAGATGAAAAACCGTTAAAGGAAAATACGCCAGATGATAGTGAAGAAAAGGTTGAGGTTAAAGTAATCGAAGAGAAAAAGAAAATTGATATTTGGAAAAAACGGACAATTGGTGATATTTTTGATAGTGCCCTTCAGAGGTACTTTGAAAGGAAGGCTTTACGTGAAAGTGGTAATTATATTAGACCAATTTTGTAAATTTTATTTTCTAGTGTATTTTTAATCTTAATAAAAGACTTAATAAAAATTTATTATGATTAGGTACATCAAAAAGTACAAAAGCATTGGTTACTAAACTAAATTTCTTACTTAACTCTTTTCTGTTGTCTTTGTCTATAAATATCATTAACAGGAGGCATTGTCAAGTCTTCATCATCAGAACCATCTAATGCTAAACCGATACGTTTTCGTCTTCTTGTAATACCCCCATGTGAATCATCAACAATCCAATGTACAGATTTTGCCAAATCAAATAAACGTACATCTCCACCATTCTCAGCTGGCATTGGAACTAAAATATTAAAACTTAAGACTAATCTTAACACTAAGTGAATCTTACTTGTGTCAGGTAATTGTATTCGGTTAAAGATATCAACTAACTGATCTAAATTAACGAAAGGTCCTCTGAAACATGAAGGTGGTGGTAGCTGAGTGCATAAATGAGCGGCAGTCGGAGGCATTGGAAATGTTCCACCAGGCACTGGGTGTTCACCTTGTCCCACATTTACTTTTGGTTTATAAGGAATCATTTGTGCTATATCGGGCTTGGGCGAACCAGAATCATCATCAGCATTAATAAACTGTTGGAGAATGTGATTTCGACCAGCTCCTGTGATATTTATAACATCTGTGTAACTGCAAATAAAATGTTTTGGAATTAAATCTGGTTTAATGCTAAAATTGTAAGTAGCTAGGTCACCATAAACTACAAACTAAGTGCTACCGTCTGTTGAGCATATACTTAACATGTTAAACACACAATAGAAATATCGGAACCTTCTCTGAAACTGCATTAAATAAATTATCACCTATATTGGCTGACTTAATAAACGTGTTGGGCCAAACAGGTGGTGATTGCGGACATTAAATGTTAAGTCCAATGTCAGTCAGCATATACAGGATGTAACACATTTTGTTAACAGTATTGCATCACCAAAAATTCCTAAATGTAACGTAATACTGTGACTATAAAGTTATTCTTAGGACAGACTGTCAATTCACATTGTACATTTGCATATTCTATCATTCAAGGTTTCACATTTGAAGCATTAAAGCATAAATTTACCCTGTTTTGGTATCTTATGGAATCGAACACTTCCGATTTAACCAGAAGTGACCAATACTTTTAGTGTAGTACTTGGGTGTATTTCATTTGTTACCCCTGTACATTGTCACATATTTGGATTGGTCAATTCTAGTACAGCTTTATGTATCACACATGCTACCTAAAACGAATCGTTTAGCAGAATTAGTCATTTTTACAAAAGGTAGATGTCTGAAAAAAATTAAATGTCGCTGTGATCACAAAACTCGGAAGGTCATGACTCTGGGATGTTACTAGATATGAAATGCACTAGCGTAGACCAGACGGTCAAATCCGAATTCTTGTGTTTAAAGAAATTACTTTGTCACTTTATAAAATTTCAATCAATGGTAATATGATTTTCTAAAATGGAACGGCCATTTTTGCATCAAATGCAAAATTTTTGTACCTTTATAACGATATCAATTTGTCAGTATCTATCTTCGGTAGATTTCATTTAATTCCACAATTTCTGATTAATTTGCTGTATTTTTCAATTTTTAGTTTGCATTATCTAGTAACCCGTGGAAAATAAACAAAAAACGATTCACATTTTAAAACATTATTTATTAAATAGAAAATACAAAAACACAAAAACCAAAATTACGAGCTAAAATAAAAATTATTTTAATAAATGTTCGAAATGCCTACCACCTTGTTCTAAGCAAACTAATAATTCTGCGACCAAAATAATTTTTAACCTTATTTAACATTGCTGGGTTAATAGTTACAAAAACGTTTCGCAGTGGTTGGTAGTTCAGCATACACTTTTTCCTTGCTGTACCCCCACAAAAAGAAATCAAGCGGGGTAATATCTGGAGATCTCGCTTGCCATCGTGTTGGTCCATTCCTCCCTATCCACTTTGAGCGGGGCACCTTCAAGCAGTCCAAATAATTTATTATCCAGGAAATTCAAGTACAAATTGGAATTTAGACTACCGTCGAAAAAAAGGGACCAACAACTGAAGTAGCGAATATGCCCAAACATTAATTGACCATTTCTCTTGGCTATGAACTCCGAAATAGTGTAGGTTTTAATCTGAGTAATAATGAAAATTGGGCTGGTTAACGAATTGCGGTGGGAGGTGCACTATCTGTAAACACGATCTTATCCAAACATTTTACATTTTCATTTAACTTTTGTTCTACCCAATTGCAAAGATTAATCCTGTTTTGAAAATCGGTCTCCTTGAGCTCTTGATGTAGTTGGATGTGATAAGGATGAAATTGGTTTTTTTTTAATTAGTCTTCTGACGGATGTTCTACTTACTTGAAAATCTCTTCCGACTTGTTATGTACTCGTATGGGGATTTTCTATTACATCAGTTAAAATATTGAGTTGATTATCTTCGTTCGACGCAGGTTTAATTCTTTCCTGGTTTTCATGATAATGAACTAACTCTTCCTCTTGCAATAAATCTTTCTAACAGATTTTTGAATGATTCTTCCCTTGGATGCAGGTCCCGGTCAGGATATCTTGCTTTGTACACTTAACTCCTCAGGAACGGATTTCTAGAGCATTCTCCAAGAATAAAAACCATATCAATCATTTCAAAAAACTTGCCATTTTTATCAATTACATTTAATATTAAAAAGATCTCTAACCAGAAATAGCAACACGAACTAGTAACTAATGTCAAAGTAAAGTTAAAGTGACAGAATTGGTTTATCTTTCACAGCCTGCTAGTTGGGCATAGAAACTGAAAATTGAAAAATACAGCAAATTAATCAGAAATTGTGGAATTAAAAGAAATATACCGAAGATAGATAGTCACAAATTTATATCGTTAGAATCGTAAGAAAAATTTCACATTTGATGCAAAAGTGGTTCCATTTGAAAAATTCAGATGCTAGTACATAGAAACATCACAAAGTCATGGCCTTCTGAGTTTTGTGATCACAGCGGTATTTAATTTTTTTCAGACATCTACTTTTTGTAAAAATGACTAATTGAGGCTAAATCGTTTTAGGTATCATGTGTGATACATAAGTCGCACTAGAATTGACCAAGGAATCCAAATATGCAATAATGTACAGGGGTAACAAACCAAATACACCCAAGTACTACACAAAAATAAAAAACACCGAACGCGTTTCAATAGCTAAGCTATCATCATCAGCGGTCAACCGCTGATGGTGATAGCTTAGCTATTGAACGCAGGAGTTTATTATTTTTGTATGGTATTTGGGTGTATTTTTGTTTGTTACAAGTTCTGCCAGTGTTACACATTTTTCTATATACAGGAGATTTCATTAAAAAAAATGAAACTTTGATATAAATCGCCTTGTATAACTTCTCGATTGAAGTGAAAATATTTTAGGTTTGTAGCCTTAAGTATACCCCACCACATCCCATCATCACACTTTAGAAATATTCCTTAATAAACCCGCAACCTTCCACCCACACTATTGACGACACTATATATATATATATATATATATATATATATATATATATATATATATATATATATATATATATATATATATATATATATATATATATATATATATAGGTGGCCCACTTAAGCGGGATTGCTCCATAACTCCCTTACTATTACAAATACGAAAAAATGTCTTATATAAAAGTTGTCTACAGTCATAAACTACACCTTCTAAAATTATTTTCAGAAATGGTTGGCTTCTGGTTATACCGGAAACTCATGCCAACTTCGTTATTTTAAATAGAACAACCTATATATTATTACATTTTTGAATTCCTCGTTGAATTTAAAGGTCACTTTAATAACCATACTATGGGTCTACGTCGCATTGCTTCTGAGTTATTTGACATTTTGTATAAAAAATGACGTTTGCAGTGCCTCCGAAAACTTTCAATATCTCGAAAAGGGATACGGGTAGAGAGATGTGGCTTTCGTTTTTTACTTCTGAAAAGGGTACCACATGATTCACATTCATTGCCAAAAATCTTGCTTTTAGAATTCAATAATTTCTATCGCTCCGAAAATAATTTTTTTCAAACATGGATAACTTGATTTTTTTAAATGGAACCACCCATTTTCTTACATCAGCGGATAGGAAATTAAATTTCCTTTCCATTGATGTAACATTATCGATATTTTAGAGTGATAGTTTTCGAGATATTCACATTTTTATCTAATTTCAGTTTTTATTGCGTATTGCCGCGGTGCTTTGGAAAACGTTTGTCAATTGTTTTAAACAACTGATAAGAAGTCTTGCTTTTAGAATTCAATCATTTCTATCGCTCCGAAAATAATTTTTTTCAAACATGGATAACTTGATTTTTTAAATGCACAAGAAATAAACAATAATTACTCAAGAATTAAGAACACAAAACTCAAAAGAAATACACAAGAAATACATAAGGAATGAACAATAAATACATAAGGATTGCACAAGTAATACAAAATAATTACTTAAGGCATAATAAATGTTCAAAATGTCCCCCGTTTTGTTGAAGACATAACTGCATACGTTTCCTGAACTCACGATCAACTCTGTCCAGAATGTCAGATGTAACATCTCGGAACGCCGGAGTAATTCTGTTCTGCATGTCTTCAGCCGTAGTTGCCGCAGTATGGTATACTTTTTACAAAACCCCACAAAAAATAATCCAGCTTGCTCAAATCTCCTCCACCAATCCATCGATTTGGAAACTGTTCGTCTAAAATTAGGCGAACTCGTCTACCGTTATGAGGGGGAGCCCCGTCATGCTGCATCCACATATTCTGAAGTCTCCCCAGCGGAACGTCAAATAACATATTATCCAGGTCATTTTGAAGGAATTGAGCATATATTTCCCCAGATAAATGGCCATTAAAGAAGAAGGGTCAAATAATATTGTTTCCTAAAATGCCCGCCCAAACATTTAGAGACCAACGATGCTGAAAATTTGTTGTCCTGAAGTGATGTGGATTTTCTGTGTCATAATAATGAAAATTATGTCGATTTACGTGTCCATTTCGGTGGAATGTCGACTCATCGGAGAACAGAACCTTCTTAAAAAACGACTCATCTTCCTCTACTCTATCAAGCGCCCACTGACAAAACACACGTCTTCTCTCTAAATCACCACCTAGCAACTCTTGATGCAGCTGTACTCGAAAGGGATGGCACTTATGCCGACGTAAAATTCTTTGTACCGATGTCTTACTGATGTTAGTTGCACTGCTAAGGATACCGTACCGCATAAATCCTTGACGCCAATAACGCATTTCTTTGGCATTCTCCAAGAATGGAAGTCATGTCGATCAACTCTGCATCGGGCAACAACATTTTAATGGAAATGTCTTGTAGAAACACTTAACACAGCAAAGCACAACAAAAGCTCGAGAAACTGACGTTTCTTGTCAGTTGGTTAAAACAATTGACAAACGTTTTCCAAAGCACCGCGGCAATACGCAATAAACACTGAAATTAGATAAAAATGTGAATATCTCGAAAACTATCACTCCAAAATATCGATCATGTTACATCAATGGAAAGGAAATTTAATTTCCTATCCGCTGATGTAAGAAAATATGGGTGGTCCCATTTAAAAAAAATCAAGTTATTCATGTTTGAAAAAAATTATTTTCGGAGCGATAGAAATTATTGAATTCTAAAAGCAAGATTTTTGGCAATGGATGAGAATGATGCGGTACCCTTTTCGGAAGTAAAAAACGAAAGCCACATCTCTCTACCGGTATCCGTCTTCGAGATATTGAAAGTTTTCGGAGGCACTGCAAACGTCATTTTTTCTACAAAATGTCAAATAACTCAGAAGCAATTCGACGTAGAGCCATACTATTGTTATTAAAGTGATCTTTAAATTCAACGAGGAATTCAAAAATGTAATAATATATAGGTTGTTCTATTTAAAATGACGAAGTTGGCATAAGTTTCCGATATAACCGGAAGTCCGCCATTTCTGAAAATAATTTTAAAACGTGTAGTTTATGACTGTGGATAACATTTTTTCGTAAGGGAGTTATGGAGCTAACCCGCTTAAGTGAGGCACCCTGTATATATATATATATATATATATATATATATATATATATATATATATATATATATATATATATATATATACCTCCAGCGTGATTCAGATTATACTTGATAACTTCAGTAATCGACAGAACACATGAAAATTATGGGCATTTGTCCTTAAACTATTGCCCTAAAACGTTTTCTTACCAGAGATAAATGGCGCCAAAATTTTAAATTTTTAAATATTTTTTCTGAATATCTCCTAAACAGAAATAGGCAGAATTTCAAAATTTGGCAGGCTCACTAGATGCCCAATGACCATTATTTTGCCGCACTTGGTTTACCATATTTTTTGGAGAGTCGCGCACCTTTCTACCCATTAGATTTTTTGTGTTACGACACTGAACAACCATTATAATAATAATAATGTCTTTATTGGGTTCAAAGAGTACAAATGAAATTAAATGTAATAATAATAATAAATTTAAAAGAGCGAATAATAAAAAATAAATAAATGAAACAATAAAACAAACAGTGCTCTTATGCCCAAAGGCGAAGTTCACAAAGAAAGAACGAAAGTTTTTATCTGTGCTCTACCACTTAACCCTGAACTGCATATGCATTCGGAGTAGGCTAACCGTACAACACTAAAACAAAGCTTCGAAAAACTAACAAACGAAAACCTACATTCAAAGTGCTGTTGAGGTTATAATGTACATTAAAAATAATAGTAATTTATTGACTGTAATCTTAAATTTGGATAATGATAATGACTTTATATCCGGCGGTAATGAGTAGTATATGCCGTAAATGTTGAACTATATGACCGTTTAAAGAAAGGGAACCGAAATTATATCTTTGAGCCGGATGTTAATATTGTGGATATCCGTTCGGAAAGTAATTTTATTGTAGAGGTACACGGGCGTCTTATAGAGTACTACCTTATGATAAAGGCAAGACGAGTGGAGAAGTCGACACTTATTCATGTTTAGCCACTGAACAATTTTAAGCTTGTCTGATATATGTTGGCATTTTTTACATCCAAAAATAAGTCTGGCGCAAAAATTTTGAACGACTTCTATTTTGCGCATGTATTCTCTAGAAAGGCATGGCCCATAAACAGAACTACAGTACGTGAAATGTGACGTCACCAGAGATTTGCAGGACAATCTTCGAACTAAACGATAAAGTATATTTAATACTGTATATGTAGTGTAAATTTGAAAATGCCTTTTGAATACATTTTTTAATATGTTAGATTGACATCAATCACAGGTCCCAAATTCCTCGCAACATCCACAAATTCTAACCTAAAATCTCCAATTTTTATATGAACATTTGAGTAGATCTCATTCCTTAACTCCTTGACATGATGGACGCCAAACAACATTAGTTGCTCTTTGTAATTCGGTTTTATAGAATGAGTAATACAGCTGCGTGTCGTCGGCATAAAGATGATAATTACAAAATTTTAGTTTATTTATGATGTTGAATGAGTAAATTGAAAACAAAAGTGGACCTAATACTGAGCCTTGTGGTATCCCACCGGTGGTTTCTTTTATATTTGAGTACGTGTTTCCATGACGAACTTTTTGACATCGTCCAATTAGGTAATTAGACATCAACAAAATTGAAGGTTTATCAAAACCAGTAAAGTTTAGAATTGTTAATAATAATTGATGATTGACGGTGTCAAATCCTTTGGAGAAATCTAATTATACTAAAATAGTACCTTTCTTGTTGTCAATTACCGATATAATATCATCAGTTACTGATAAGCGCGCCGTGGTACCATTAAAAAAACATAACTTGGTACTACCACACTTTTATGACGTACCCCGTACATTTGAAAATAATTTTAAAATACGGACCCCTCAATGGCCAAAAACTTATATGAAACTTCTGCTAAAATTTATATTTACTGAGATATCGCACTTTGACGCACTAATGAGCAACCTATATATATATATATATATATATATATATATATATATATATATATATATATATATATATCAACAGCAGTAACGCTTCGTTGCTTATCTGGTGAAAGTGAAAGTTATAAAAGTTTAATGAGTTCTGAGTAGCCTAAAAGTCCTTGATCATCATTATTCATTAGAATTTGTTTGTTTTTGAAGATCTCTAAACTTTCATAACAATCAAGTTCGTGCTTATTACTAACATGTTTGATTATGGATACCTTATCTACTACATGACTTTTATCCAACATATGCTTATCCTTTTTTGAAGATCTCTAAACTTTCATAACAATCAAGTTCGTGCTTATTACTAACATGTTTGATTAAGGATACCTTATTTACTACATGACTTTTTATCAAACATACGTAGGGCTGCGGCATTGTCCTAACACTGGATAAGCAGGATAGGTCGGGAATTTATAAAATAAATTGTAAAAATTGTGAACAAATATATGTGGGGCAAACTAAACGACCTATTAAAATTAGCTTTAAAGAACATTTAGCTCATATAAAATACAAACGTTGGGACAAGTCTGCCGTAGCCCTACATATGTTTGATAAAAGTCATGTAGTAGATAAGGTATCCTTCATCAAACATAGTAATAAGCACGAACTTGATGGTTATGAAAGTTTAGAGATCTTCAAAAACAGACAAATTCTAATGAATAATGATGACCAAGGGCCTTCAGGCTACTCAGAACTCATTAAACTTTCATAACTTTCACCAGATAAGCAACGAAGCGTTACTCGTTGATGAAATATATATTAAGAAATTTTATTTAATTCGTCCTAGTCGAACGCTGACGGTGTTAGCGTAGCTATTGAAACGGGTTTGGTGTCTTTTAATTTTGTATGGTACGTGGGTGTATGTTATTTGTTACAAATCCTGCCACAGTTCCAGTGTTCCAGATTTTTCTATTGGAGTTTAATATATTTTTTGTGAATATCTCTAGTAAAAATGAAGATTTTTCAGACATGTTGTACCTTATTGGAAAGCTCTTCTCAAGGGTTATTTAACTAATCAACTACCAAAGATGGCCGCCATTAGAAAAACAAAAGATAGCGCTGATAACTTGAGAACAAAGGAAAATCGAGGTTTCTGATTACAGCATGAATGTACTTATTTTACTTTATAACTAGCGAGTGATGGATCAGTTATACATATAACACTATTAACCCTATTCTTCTTAATTCTGGCCCCGTACAAGGATATAAATCAAGAAATCCATAACAGTAATAAATAAAAATGTTCACACACGAAGCAAAGTTAAATATTAATATTAATGCGACAAAAACATATTATTAATAATAATTCAACCAAAATAAATCTGTGGAAGTATTTTGATATTATTCGTCAGTGGTATTATTAATCCAAACACTTACATAAAATTTAGTACACAATGATCAATAGTATTTTTACCAACAGTAAGAGACACAAGTATAGACCAGCATTAAGTAGTAATGGTGACGTTTCACGTTCAACTGTATAACGTACAGTGTGTTCCATTTTGGTTGTCCCACTATCATTTTATCATTTTCGGCAAGCTCTGATATCTCGTTTATCAGTAAAGTTATTTTTGAGTTAAAAACTGTTTCTTTTCTGTTTTCTGCTTCTTATTCTAACCAAGCACCCCCCCCCGAGATAAAATTTACAATTTTTATTAACCAACTTACTTCTGATTAACACGCTGGAAGCAGGATCGTCCAAACCCTTACCTGCATATGTTGTTATACTTCTACTTTATCCAACTTCCTATTTGTGCTCATCAACACATTTGAAGCAGAATCGATCAAGCCCTCATCTTCTGTAGCTGATATCCTGCTCATTATTTTGCCTCAGCAACATATTTTTGGGGTTTTTCTTCCCATATTTCCAATATTCACCCTCATTCAGGACCATTTTGGCCACTTTCTTTAAAATACATTTGTGTGTAGGCAGTCCGCATATGATATTCTGGGTTCAACACCTTCTTTCTGCTTGGTTCCCCCACCGTTACCCCCGCTGATAAATCGCACCCAGTCTGCTTCGATTGATTTTCGGCAACTAGGGATCAGCCACCACTCCAACTTTTAACAGGTAGGGTCCCCATTTCATCAGCATCAAAGACTAGGCTTCGATCATATGGGTCTCTGTCCCTGAGCACCTTGATCAGCTGGGACTCTGTCAAGGTCCTCATTACTAAACGTGGGCTTCTGCCGAGGAGGCTGACAGATGGGGCTTCGCCCACTATTTTTTTAACTTATTAGCTTTTACATTATACAACTAAACGCTCTAACTTCTGATTACATGGCATGATGACGTTGCGAATCGTGCTAATTTCTAAGTATACTATAAGATTGTGCCACTAGATTTTCAAATTATATCACACAATAGTGCTACATTTACGGCAACAAAATTTGAAAAATTCATACCTCATGAAAGGGCAGTATGGTTGGGTTGGAATAATAAGTAGAATAAGTAGACGCACAGCATCAAAACCAGGTATGAGTTTGGAGTATCATCCTTGCAATGTGTTGCTAAGAAAAAACACCTTTCTTGTATCTTGTGCCTGATCCGTAAAAAGTAGTGTGAAATAATCTCCAAACTATTTTGAAGCCATTTATCTACTGCGGTGTTCTAAATCTTCTGGAAGCAAATATTGCACTTTTGTAAATGATCGGGATACAGCCCATACGTTACTGTGAGGTAATTCAGTAGCTTGAGAAAGTCTATGACCTTTTCTTAGCAACACATTGCAAGGATGATACTCCAAACTCATGCCTGGTTTTGATGCTATGCGTCTACTTATTCTACTTCTTATTCCAACCCAACCATACTGCCCTTTCATTGATGCCGTAAATGTAGCACTATTTTGTGATATAATTTGAAAATCTAGTGGCACAATCTTATGGTATACTTAGAAATTAGCAGATGATTCGCAACGTCATCATGCCATGTAATCAGAAGTTAGCGTTTAGTTGTATAATTTAAAAGCTAATAAGCTACTCAACAAATACACAATCATATATCAACAAATTCACAAAACGTACACAGAACCAAAAAGTCAAAGACAGGTAAATAAGATGGTGGAATGCTAAACACGGACATATAAACAAGATGGCAGAAAGTCAGATGGGCACTGGGAAACAAGATGTGTGGAGGAAAGTCAAAAAGGCACATAAACAAGATGACGGAATGCTGAACATAAACAAGATGACGGAATGCTGAACACAAACAAGATGCTGACCAGCCAAAAAGGCACACGTAAACAATATAGGAGAATGCCAAGAGAGAACACATAAACCATAGAGGTGGAGAGCCAAATAGTAAGCGAAGCCCCATCTGTCAGCCTCCTCGGCAGAAGCCCACGTTTAGTAATGAGGACCTTGACAGAGTCCCAGCTGATCAAGGTGCTCAGCGACAGAGACCCATATGATCGAAGCCTAGTCTTTGATGCTGACCCTACATATACATATACATATACATATACATATACATATACATATACATATACATATACATATACATATACATATACATATACATATATACAGGGGGTCAAAGTTGAATTTTTTTTCAGTTTTTGGACAATATCTCAAGTACCGTATGAGATATGATGTTCAGCTCTTATACACAATGTGTGCTCATTAAGTCATAGGTTGACCATCTTCTGTTAGCTACCAAAACGGCTGCTCGTAAAATAGGTTTATATACATACATATACATATACATATATACAGGGGGTCAAAGTTGAATTTTTTTTCAGTTTTTGGACAATATCTCAAGTACCGTATGAGATATGATGTTCAGCTCTTATACACAATGTGTGCTCATTAAGTCACTTGTTTTCGCTGTAAAATGAAGGTTTTTAAAAATTCAGTGGCGTGGATTTTGGGTATTTTGAGGGTTTCAACGCCCCTAATTTCGACGCCACTGAATTAAATGCATTTCTAAGAAACGCCCCAGAACCGGCCATGTATTCTACACCAAAAAGGTGCTCTTAGCTGATAGCTCTAAACTCAACTGTTTCCGAGAAAAATGGCATTCAATAAGAGAAAACATTATTTTTTGTTTGTAATTGTATACTTTCAGTTTTCTCGAAATGTAGCTACTGTTAATAAATTGTTAAAAAAAATTATTCTTAAAATTATGGTTTTTTTCTCGGAAATGATCAACTTTAGAGCTGTTAATCAAGAGTACCTTCTTGGTATAGAAAATAAAGGCGGTTCTAACGCGCTCCTTGAAATTGCGTTTATTTCAGTGGCGTAGAAAGTAGGGGGATTGAAACCCCCACAATACCCAAAATCCAAGCCACTGAATTTTCAAAAAACTTTATTTTACGGTGAAAACAAGGGACTTAATGAGCACAAATTGTGTATGAGAGCTGAACATCATATCTCAAACGGTTCTCGAGATATTGTCCAAAAACTGAAAAAAAAATTCAACTTTGACCCCCTGTATATTGAAAACGGTACGTCTGGGCATATAAGCTCATAGGAAAAGTCTTACTTTTTCATGTAGAATCACCTTCTCTAGGTACATGCTATTTCCGGGCACCCGGTATATAGGGTTTACCAATAAGAGCGTCTTATTAAAAAATATGGACGAACAGGCTCAGTAATAAACGAGCCAACATCTGTACGCCGTGGGAAGACCCACTCAACAAACAAAATTATAGGATTTGGGCTGATGAGAATCCTAAAATGATTCACGAATTGCTTCTCCATCCTGATAAAGTCAGTTTGGTGCGGCTTCTGGGTTCATGGAGTACTTGGTCCTTATTTTTTCGAAGACCAACATGGAAATCACGTTATGACGACCACTATAGGATTATGTTAAGAGAATATTTGTCCTCAACTGTTAAACACTGACTTGAGTAATGTTTTCTTTCAATACGGTCCCACATGTCACACAGCTTACGAAACCATGTTTTTGTATGGTCTTGTACACTTTCACCACTGTAACTTCTTTCACTTTGACTACTTTCCCCATTTTCATTTTCTGTGTTGCTCGCTGTTCTTCCTGTTGTAGGCGCTGTTAGTGTAGGTGATTCTTGCGAGAATGAGGGTTTCCTTGTGTGACGATGTTTGGCGAGTATTAACTTCCATTGTATTGGGAAATCTTTGAGAGTCGGCTCGGGTGTTGAGGTTCTGATTCTGTTTCTCAATTTCTATGCTATGGTGTGTGATTTACTGCGGACATGCTGCGCTAGAGATAGTGTAGATGTTTTCATCTCCTCAGCCTTTTTATGTTCCTGACGTCCTATGTATACCTTGTCACATGTTCCACAAGGGATGGTGTAGGCGCTTTATTCCTCCAAGTTAATTTTGGTTTTCGGTGTTGGAAG
Organism: Vesta saturnalis; assembly: GCA_036346205.1. NCBI lineage: Eukaryota > Metazoa > Arthropoda > Insecta > Coleoptera > Lampyridae > Vesta > Vesta saturnalis. Next base: position 433,216 of record JARFJB010002180.1, read on the forward strand.
CACTGAAGACACTTTTCTCCCCATGCTGAGCGTTATCTGTCATTTTAGAAGATATTCCACTGGCTCAACTGAACGATATACTTCCAGCAGGATGAGGCTCCAGCCCACAATGCTAGAATAATACAAAACTGGCTAAATGAACGTTTTCCCAGGAGATGGATTGGAACAAATGGACCTGTTCGATGGCCACCACGATCACCGGAACTCTGAGTTTTGGATTTTTGGGGGTATTTAAAGAATAAAATTTATTCAAGGCAATATGCCAACATGCAACAATTAAAAATTGCAACGGAAAATGCTTTTGCAGAATTACGAAGACAATCATTTATTTTGGAAAATGCTAAAAAATTTTATAAACTTTGTGAAACTTGTAGGAGACATAATGGTCTGCAATTTGAACAATATTTGCGATTAATTAATTATTTTGTTTTTATCAATGTAAATTATAGAAAAAATCATTTTGTCACGTTATTTATAAAATAAATATAGACTATGCTATACTTTTGAAAAGCTCTTGGAAAGGGAAACAGATTTTAAAAATATATAGGGTGTCCCATTAAAAAAAGTAGGTTATGTCAATATCTCAAAAACTGTGACCTCTAAAGAAAATCGCCACTGGATTCTACGTAAAAAATCTACAAATATCAGTTTTACTTTTTAATATGTCTGACAATAACAGAGTTACAGGATGACTGAAAATGCAATTTTCCAAAATCACCTTGTAGTACAAAAACTAAGATGGCTATGGCAAATTTGATTAGTGCATCTTTGGTTTCATTAAAAGTAGCGGTGTCACGAAAACCGCAAGGTTCTAACCTAAAAATAAACGAATACCCGTAAAACATACGAAAATGGGACAACCTGTACAGTGCATCCCATTTTGGTTGAGACCAATATCTCGGTTGTTGGAAGATAGAACCTTGCGGTTTCCTGTCCACTTTTTGTGAAACTCAAGATGTCCTGAACTGATTTTTACTTCTTTCGTTCATAAGTTATAGGGCGTTTTGAAAATTCACACTTTTGGACCCTCCATATCTACGAAGTTTCTCAGCGATAATGTCAATTGAAAACTTATCCCATAGAGAATTTTATGTAGAATTCAGTGGCAACTCAATTTTTTTTTCGGGGTATGGTTATGGAATACGACTCAAACGTATGATTTTTTCAATGGAACACCCTGTATTTTATCACCTCAATAAATTCCTTATTTTTTCCTTCAAAATGATATATAATATATAAACATAAATTCTTCAAAATGCTCCAAAATCACTAAAACATTAATTGTTAATAGTAGGCTATGGATTTTCATACAAAAAGTTCAAATTGAAGAAATACTGCTTGTGATTTTTCCATGAAAGGAACAAGAACAATACTAACACTAATTCACTAACAAAACACAAAACGTAGGTAACTAATAGCAACAAATAAATAGTAATAAAAGTTCATAATGTAGAATAAGCAACTAATGAAATATTTACTCATACTATTTCATTTCGAAATTATTCGGTAACTTATTCATTCAATTGTTCAAATTGATGTCCATTTTCCCTAACACACAATTGACACAATTTCTTAATACGTCTTAATGCATTTAAAATTATGAAAGGCCGATTTTGTAAATTCTGGAAAACTGCCTCTGTTGTTGCACGACGTTCTTCAATATTATTGTGCCTCTTACCGTACATTTTATTTTCAAAAAGTCCAACACTGACAAATCAGCTGACCTTGCAGGCCACCTAATGGGTCCATTTGTTCCAATCCAATGGTCCTGGAAAGTTTCTTCTAAAACGGCACAATCAACCTCGAATTGTGGGGAGGCACCGTCTTGTTGGAAGTAAATGGCATTAAGATAGGGAGGGAACATTCTCCAGGGATTCTGGTTTACTTCTTCTAAAATTGCCAAGTACCTATTCGCGTTGAGAGCCTCTTCAAAATGCGGTATTTTATTGATGTCCCCAATAAGAAACAGGCTACATTACAACCAAATCGACCGTGTTGTTGCTCAAAATTAGGTGTTGGTTTTCATCATACCAGTGCCTTGTTAAATAAACCGGCACTGCTTGTATGAGCTTCGTCTGACCATATGACTACTCGCAAAATTATTATCCCTTCGAGTTTGGTTCAAAAACCAATTACAGAAATTTACACGCCTCGCTGCATCACCAGGGTATAAATTCTGGACAATATTTACTTTGTAGGGTTTCAATTTGTGTTTTTTAAATCCTTTGTACCCGTGATCGGGGAACGCCAGTGTCATTTTCTAACTTTGTACAAGAAGTCTGGGGAGACACAGACGCTGGCTAAGACATTTATTTCATCCACTTCATTATTTTCCTTGTTATACGTCTTGGGTCGGGGTTTAGAATACCCACCATAATTTAGTAGACATATCGTTGCTCGACTAGGTTGACGCCTCTCTGGATATCTAACGTTTTAAAACAATATGTCATATAATGTCTTATTGTAAATTACTAGTTTACCTGTTTAAATATAATTCTAATGCTTCGTCAACATTTTCATGGCATTGATTGAAATATTGTATGATATCATACTTTTCGTTGTTCTGAAAAATCTTTCAGCCATTTTAAAATTTCACAAATTAACAAAATCGCCAAACACAAACACAATAAAACGCATCAAAATTTATCATCATGACAGCAAATGTGTTGATTTCTCCACAGTCACTTGATAAAACAATGCTCCAGAAGTCAACAACAGTGTTTGTAGCATCCATGACCTACTATAAAAAATCACAAATAATAATCTCTGCAGTAAAACTTTGAAATCCATGGCACTCTATTAAAATTCAATGTTTTAATAATTTTGGAGCATTTTGAAAACCTCATGTTTATATATTATATATCATTTCGAAGGAACAAAAATAAGTAATTTAATGAGATAATAAAATACAGGTTGTTGCATTGAAAACATCATAAGTTTGAGTCTTATCTCCATAACTTGAGTTAAATTGAGTGACTCCCTGGACTCTACGTAAAATTCTCTATGGGACAAGTTTTTAATTTGATATTATCGCTGAGAAAGTTCTTAGATATGGAGGATCCAAAAGTGTGGATTTTCAAAAACACCCTGTAATTTATAAACGAAGAAGTTAGGCAAAATCCGTTCAGGCCATCTTGAGTTTCACAAAAAGTGCCACAGGACCGCGGAAACCGCAAGGTTCTATCTTCAACAACAACCGAGATATCTGGCTGTCCCAACCAAAATGGGATGCACTGTACATTACAACCTCAACAGCACTTTGAATGTAGGTTTTCGTTTGTTACTTTTTCGAAGCTTTGTTTTAGTGTTGTACGGTTAGCCTACTCCGAATGCATATGCAGTTCAGGGTTATGGTAGAGCACAGAGAAAAACTTTCGTTCTTTCTTTGTGAACTTCGCCTTTTGGCATAAGGGCACTTTTATTATATTGTTTTATTTATTTATTTTTTATTATTCGCTCTTTTAAATTTCGCGACTGTCCAAAAATATGGTAAACTAATTGCGCCAAAATAATGGTCATTGGTTATCTAGGGCGCCTGCCAAATTTTGAAATTCTGCCTATTTCTGTTTAGGAGATATTAAGAAAAATATAAAATTTAAAATTTTGGCGCCATTTATCTCTGGTAAGAAAACGTTTTAGGGCAATAGTTCAAGGACAAATGTCCATAATTTTCATGTGTTCTGTTGATTCCTGAAGTTATCAAGTATAATCTGAATCACACTGGAGGTATATATATATATATATATATATATATATATATATATATATATATATATATATATATATATATATTGAAGATTGTTTTGTCTACCCCGCAAGAGAATGCGTGAAAGTTATGTAATGTACTTGATGTTTTATGGTTTAATTTTTAACTTTGACAAAATTGTTTACATCTTTAACAATTTTAATAGATATACTACTGACGAAGATAACTGTAAGTGTTATCGAAACGTTGAGATTGTATAATTTAAAATACACCATTAAAACCAAAAAAGATAAGTATTTTATTATGTGTGATAATGGTGAAAGTTTACATTTTCATACTTGATGTTCGTCTGCAAAGAAAGTTCGAAATTTATGTTCAACAAGATGGAACTCCAGCTCACAATTCTCAAGATGCAAAAACTGTTTATGGAACTTGATCATCCTTGACTGACACTAATGGTCCTATCAAATGATGATAATAAAGAATTTAATGCCCAACAGATCGATTGATCCAATTACAGGACAATACTTTACAGCAATAGCAAAAAAGAGAAAATACAAGAGGAATGACGCTATTAAAATAAAATAAAACACTTTACCTATTACATGTTTCTATATGTTTAAATCTAAAACTAAATTAAATTACCACTGAATGGCATTTTGACTACTATGCTAACTAATAAGTATTCTATCACTGATCTTAATCTTATAACTAGCGAGAGACGTTTTAATTTCAGTAATAGTGCATTGATTAGTATCACAAACATCTGAAATATTGTTGAAGTTTTTACACAAAACAAATACAGGAAACTTAAAGAAGATTAGTATTTTCCTAGCACAGTTAAAGGTAACTAAAGATAGAGACGAGAAACGTGGAACATGAGAGAAGATAATAGATACTGGCAATCAATGATTGTCTAGGTCCCTTTATTCTATACAGGTATATTAAAAATAAAGTTTATACTTGGCAGTACTAGTCAATATGAAAGTGCATTGTTGGGAAATTGAATTTAAATTCACAGGCTCGACCTTTGATGAATTTATAAATTGTGTCAATGGTAACTGTCATCAATTTGAAATATATTTATGGATTATAACTTGTCCTTTTTTTTAATTTAATTATTGATTCGAACATTAAAAGGTTAAATATCAAAATATTGCATACATTTTAAAAAAAATATAGTGTTATACATTTAACCCTTAACCAAACATTGGTCTGTCAGACCAGGGCAAGAAATAATTTTTTACTTTTAAGGAAATGACAACTGGTGCATAGAGTCTGAAAACTTAAGATCTGAGCTATTCATACTTACAACAGGAAATGATCGATCTTTTTTGGCGGACACAAGGCAACGCTGAGTTTTGTTAGCATTAAATTTAACTAGGTTATTGTTTCCCCATTCGAGAATATATTGAATGTCTTTGTTGATTGAATTTGCCATTTCAGCTTTAATGTTTTGAGACATAGAAGGTAGATTACCATTATGAGTAGACAGAGATGAACTACAATGACGAGTGCTGTCGTCAGCAAAGCAATGGATCGGATTAGTTGTTGAAAAAATAAGGTCATTTATGTATAACATGAAAAGTGTAGACGCTATAACGGATCCCTGTGGTACGCCCGCGTTAATGCTAACTTCATTTGAAAAACAGCCATCAACTACGACAAGTATTCGTCTTTTATCAAGGAACTAGAAACCCAGTTGATGAGCGTATCATTTAACCCAAACCAGGTGAGTTTGGCAAGTAAACACTTATGCCAAACTTGGTCAAATGCCTTTGAGATATCTAAAGCGACTGCAACTGGTTCATCGGATTGTTCTAATGTATTATTCCAAAATTGGATCACATACGAAAGATCACCTGTTGAACGACTCTGTCTAAATCATATTCGTGTCACTAAGGAGTTTGTTAGTTTCCAGGAACGAGAGCAGTTGTTGATTGATTGCTGTTTCCATGATTTTAGACAAAATGTAAGTGATGTAAATTGGTCAGTACTAATGGCATTAGCTAAAGACCAAAATTTACGACTGCCCAAAGAAGATGTTCAATGCATTTTCGTTCTTCAAACAATTTTTTAGTTTTAGTCATGACACTAGCACCAACATATTCTGCATGACTCTTGACCGTTTTATCACATTTCCATTAAATATAAGATTTATTTTTCAAAGATTTTGTATCAACACAAGCCTTATTGAACCGGGGTTGGGAACGTGAATGACCATGAGGATGACTTCAAGTACTGAAAGAGCAATGTCCGCGGAAGAGGATGACTTAAAACAATATTCACGCCATGGAAAGGTTGCAAAGAAGTATCGTAAATCACTTCATCTAGTTGACTTAAACCACCGCAAGGTTCTATTAGTGTTGTGAACGACAGCGGAATTATGGACAGTAGAAATCATTTCTATTAGACAATGGTCAGATAGACCTAGAGGGAAAGAACGTAAGCTTTATAAACAAGTGGGTTTGATGTAAGAAAGAGATTTTTGTGGGTTCAGAAATCATTTGTGTGAGATCACAAGCAATAGCAAATGTTTCTGCACTATGATCAGCCGGATTAGTAATAGATGAAAATTGAAGCCAATTAGAGCTATGAACGTTGAAATCTCCTACAATTGAGATATCGCAAGATCGAAACTGAGACAGAAGATGGTCAACTTTCAAACTAAGGTAATCGAAGCAGTCTTGAAAATTACTATCATTAGGAGACCTATAAATGCAACAGTAAAATTTCACAAATTTAGGACCAGAATGTTTAAACCAAATCACGTCAAAATTTTTATTTTCCAAGGAAGTAATCCTTTTGCAAGCAATGCTGTCCTTGATATAGGCACATACGCCCCCTTTATATCGAAAGTTAGAGTGAAGGTTGTACTGGGGATATTGCAAGTCGGGTGAATCGGAGCTTACAGAGGAGACTTGTGTTTCAGATAGAAAGAAAATTTCAGATTGTAATTGTTCAAGATGTTGGTGAACAGCATTACGATTAGACCTGATACTGCGTATGTTGCAATAGTGGAGCAGAAAGTTAGAACTTTCGATGACCAAGGTCGCTCGGGCCGTGCCCTCCCAGACATCCGAATGGGGCAGGATTTTACGCCCAGTATTTATTACCCTAGAAACCACAAACACCTTTTTTGTAACTTTTAATTTTGGACTTTAAATCAGACAGGGAGCCAGCAAGGGCGAGCAGGAAGAATAAGGATGAGAATAAATTAAGAATGAAGTAAAGGTGACCGGCAGCCCTTAACGAGCTCAGAAAATCGGAGACCCAATATTAGCCCATGGTAAGAATGGTGGTACCTCCCCAGCTGACATGTAGTACACATGCCTCCCACCTTAAAAACAGAGAAATAAGTCTGCATAGTGTACCTGGTAAAGTATTTGAAAAGATTGATAGAACACGGGAAACTACACAAACTAAGATTTGGGATGTGCAGGGTTGATTCATGCCAGGGAGAGGATGTGTTAATCAGATGGTTGCTCTCCAGCAGGTGATCGAAAAGTGTTTAAGTGTAAAAAAGATGTACTGTGCGTTTATAGATCTGGAGAAAGCATATGACACAGTGAATAGGGAGAAGCTGTGGGAAATATAATAAGGAATATGGCGTAAGTAAAAGTCTAATGAGAGGAGTGTCAGGGTATTTTGAACAACCTGTATACGTATTGGGTAATTTTGTTTGTAGTTTTATTCACTTAGTTAGATTCCGTATATATATTTTTTTTTTGTTTAAGAGCTTACTGTAGATGTTTTTCTTGAATGGGTCACGCTGTATGTAAAGGAATTTTAGGAATGTGTAATGTACATTAAGGAATTTCGTTTTTTTTTTGGTGTAACGTAATTTTCATTATGAAAAGTCAGTGTAGTTTTTTTGTGGAATTTCAAATACAATCTTCAGTTTATTGCCCGAATTATATGTAAAGTTTTATTCAGATAAATTCGTTTAGTTTTGTTACCTAGTTCCATTACAAAGAAGCGTTGTTATCGCATTGGTGCCGTACTGTCGCATTCGTGTAGAGGAACAGTTGGAGAGTCGCAATGTTGGTTTTCATCCGTGTAAGTAATACGGGTGGGCGATTGATTGTACCTTTGCAATAACATTTCTGTATCGTGTCGAAGGAAAGTGCAAACATTGCAGTTTCTTCGCCTGAAGTCGAGATAGCATCGTAAATTTAAGGGGGTAGAAATTTTAAAATGAAAGTGGTTGATTGGTTTGTTTGAATGAATCTGTATGGAGTGGAACGTTTTTTTAAGATGGCGAGAAAGTAATTTTGAATGAGAGGGACTCTGTCTTAAGCTTTTGAAGCGTAAAGTCGTGCGTGCTGGGAAGTCGTCGAATTATCGGAATTGGGGTTTCATCATTGTGCGAGCTCCTAGTGAAAGTTAAGGGAGTAGTGTTGAGGACTTGAAAGAATAGTCGATTATAACCAAGTCTGGGATTTTTTCGTGAAGTAACATTTCAACCGGGTCGCGCATTTATTTAGTTTAGTGGAGAAGAACGGCATCTTCGAGTGCGTTTATGATAGAAATATGGTTCATGTTTATTGTAGTGCGAACCTGAGGACTATTGAATTTTCGTTAGTAACGAGATATAATTAAAGAACCCCTTTCCTAAAATTTAAGTGTACGCAGTGAACGATCGCCCACACACACACATACCGTTTAGGATTGTTCTGTTCGTAATTGAACCTATTAACGTAAGCTGTACAAAACGATTTGTTGAGTGTTTTATTTTGTTTGTCGAACTTTAACATCCTTGAATTAAAAGAAATTATTAAAGTGATTTAAGTTAGTTTATGCTGCTTCAATAAGTTACGAGGCATTATATTGAAAAGCAAGTTGAATACGTGGTAGAGACCTGGGGAAGGCAGCTTCGTGTCGTCGATCGGCAGCAATACCGTGGACTGCACGAGTCGTACACGACGCTATCGCCGAGCAAGGATTATCGCCTATTTGCCTGTGTGACCTAGGTAATGTAATTTATATTTTGTTTGTTGATCTTGCGACTTAAAAGAATAAAATTTGATTGTGTTTTTATGTAAGGTGTGTTAACGAAGGAACCTGTTGGAAATAATTAATTTATTTTTTTTTTAATTTATTGTGTCATTTTGTTAACGTTTTCGGACAGTTTCCTTTGTCCATTTAGTAGCTATTTAAGGTGTTTTATTTTTTTTATACCATTAATATTTTATGCAAGGAGGTAAATAAAATCTTACCTTCATTATTCAGTGTATATATATATATATATATATATATATATATATATATATATATATGCACGACGTGCTGGAGTAAGCCAAATTTATTGCATTTCTTTGAATACAATTTAGTTTAAGATAGTTTTGCTACTGGCCAGAATTCAATGAGGTAAAAAATTAAGAAGATACGATTATCTTGATGTTCAAATTGACTTGTTTACATTTTAATTGTTTTATTTATTTATTTTGATTTAATAGATGTTTAACTTAGTTACTATTTTGGTATTTATTTTGATATTAAGCCTGGACATAAGGTGATGATTTATTGCTCAAATAGAAAAGCGTCGCCGAGTTCTATTAAGAGAAGTTGGAGTTTTGTTTTTTTTTTTGTTTTGTTTTGTTGCCAAATTAAGTTAACGTAACGTAAAGTAATTTACATGTTTAGAAAATAGTTGTAACCGAATTGAAGTCAGTTGGTTTGTGTTATTTTGATTAGTTTAAGGGAGTTTAGTAATTTAACGTAAGGGGAACAATAGAGATTTGTATTGAATTTAAATATTACTGCTCGGGGTTAAGTTGGTCAGATTAAGGTGCAGAAGTTGAAGCCTTTTCAGGTGAAGCAGTATTGCGGAGACCTTCAGCTACGAGCGTTACGATTTGGTAAGTGTGGTAAGTTGGGTATTCGGACCACTGCGTACCGTCGTTTTATTCGCATTTTAAAACACCTTGGTGTGTTCCTTTTGAATATCCTAGCGCCTACCGGAACCTATTGTGTCATTTTCCCGATTTTGACTTTGGTAGAAACGTAAACTACGGAGACGAGACTGCTTTGTCCCAATAGACCCTCACCCACACGCCGAGCTAGCCGTGCAAAAACCAGGTTTATCTTTTACCTTGTCCTAGTGAACATTTATACCGTAACAGGAGGTGTGAGTGAATACTTTAATATTGAGCAAGGAGTGCGACAAGGGTGTGTAATGCCACAGTGGTTGTTCAATGTATACATGGATAAATGTGTTAGGAAAGCACGTACAGACACAAATGGTGTAATGGTTAGTGACGTAAATGTACGAGTTCTGGTGTATGTAGATGACACAATCTTATTAAGTGACAGTGCGGATGCGCAACAAACTGCTCTGAGGAAGTTTGATATGGTCTGTAAGAGCGTAGACCTAAAGGTAAACGTGTACAAAACTAAGATTGTGATGTTCAATCAGGAAGGTGAAAAGAAGAGTGTTTACCCTGCAAGATAAAATTGTGGAACAAGTGGACGAGTTCAGGGTAGAATGTTCACTGCAGATGGTACAATGGATGGCGAGATTGGACGACGAGTCAACGCTGAAAGAAAAGTGATGGGAAGTATGTGGACGATAATGAGAAACGAAACCTGCGAAACGAGCAATCTATAATGGCGTGTTTGTGCTATCAGTGGTGTATGGAAGTGTATGAGATTCCTGAGAAGCGCATGAGGTGAAACGAGAAGGGAGATAAGATGAAGAATGAGTGTGGTGAGGAAAAGACTATGATAAATAAGTACAAAAGTAGTAGACTACGTTGGTTAGGCCACATTGAGATAATGAACAACGCAAGATTAACGAAGTAAATATATGGCTGAATGCAATAGAATGTATGATAAAAGAAAGAAAGGTAAGAAGTTTTAAAAATAAAAGGGCATGTCAGATACAATGTAAAAACCTTGTGGAAGCTAGGGAGGTAGGTATGCAGAGATAGTAAAGCATGGGGAACTATTGTGAATGAAAAATAAGTAAGAGGCAGAGATTGTTTTGTCTAGCCCTCAAGAGAATGGCGTCAAAGTTATGTAATGTAATGTACTTGATGTTTTATGTTTTAATTTTTCAACTTTGGCAAAATTATTTACAACATCTTTAACAATTTTAATAGATATTACTACTGACGAAGATAACTGTAAGTGTTGAGATTGTATAATTTAAAATACACTATTAAAAACCCAAAAAAGATAAGTATTTTATTATGTGTGATAATGGTGAAAGTTTACATTTTCATACTTGATGTTCGTCTGCAAAGAAGGCTCGAAATTTATGTTCAACAAGATGGAACTCCAGCTCACAATTCCCAAGATGTAAAATCTGTTTAAGTGAAACTTGATCATCCTTGACTGACACTAATGGTCCTATCAAATGATAATAATAAAGAATTTAATGCCCAACAGATCGATTGATCCAATTACAGGACAATACTTTACAGCAATAGCGAGAAAATACAAGAGGAATGATGCTATTAAAATAAAATAAAACACTTTACCTATTACAGGTTTCTATATGTTTAAATCTAAAACTAAATTAAATTACCACTGGAATGAGCAATTTGACTACTATGCTAACTAATAAGTATTCTATCACTGATCTTAATCTTATAACTAGCGACAAACGTTTTTGATTTCAGTAATAGTGCATTGATTAATATCACAAACATCTGAAATATTGTTGAAGTTTTTACACAAAATAAATACAGGAGACTTAAGTGGAAGATTAGTATTTGCCCTAGCACAGTTAAAGGTAACTAAAGATCACGATGAGAAACGTGGAACATGAAACTGAAGAGAAGATAATAGATACAGGCAATCAATGATTGTCTAGGTCCCCTTTATTCTATAAAGGTATATTAAAAATAAAGTTTATACTTAGCAGTACTAGTCAATATGAAAATGCATTATTGTGGAAACTGAATTTAAGCATTCACAGGCTCAACCTTTGATGAATTTATAAATTGTGTCAATGGTAACTGTCATCAATTTGAGCAATATATTTTATGGATTATAACTTGTCCTTTTAAATACGTTTTAATTTGATGATTTGATTTGATTGTTACATTATTTAAAGGTTAAATATCAAAATATTGCATACATTTTTAAAAATCCTAATTATAGAACGAATCGAATTTGTATAAAACACACAGGGTGTTTCATAAAAAAAAGTTGGTAGGTCTCAGAGACAAAACCGTACAAAAATCATGAAAAATAACAACAGTAACCTCAACAAGGGTTAGTCAAAGATGGCAAAAAATCAAAAACGTTCTGTAGTTCAGAAATGAAATAGACTGGAAATTTAGGTTGTAGATTCATTAGGAACACACATAGCCAGACAACCAAAATGAGACATACAGTACATATTTCATAACGAATGATTGATAAATCAGTAATACATATAATGCTACTAACCCGATGCTTTTCAATTCTGGCCCTGTACAAGGATATAAATCAATAAAACGATAACGGTCAACTAACTGTGCAGTTTCCCTTCCCTCAAATTCCTTAATTTTGTTTAAAACCTCTGCTCGCCTCCTTTCAACCTTTACAATACTTTGTAAGTCACCAATATTGCTTTCGAATTCTAAAAATCGATTCCAAATATCACTACAACAAAATAATTAATCAACGGATTCTTACCAATAACTCAATACTTACACAGATTTCGCATTTTCTAAACTACCAGATGATAAAACTCTTTCGAAAAGTACCCTAGTGTTATTATCTTCATTTAAATGTGAAAGGTAATCAATATAACAACTAACATAATCAGGATTACCACTAAATTTTTTTAAACCTAATTCGAATATTCGAAATGCAATGTTTTTATCTTTACTGCAGTAGTATTCCATTAACGCTGCACAGACGAATACATGATATTTGGATCGTGAATCTTCTCGTGCTCTTTTAAAAACATTCCGAGCTGATTTAATACCTTCTGCTCGACGTGAAAACTTCATGTATTGCACATAGGCCTAAAAAAGAACAGTTTTTAGTTTGGAAACATTCAACATAGAGTCATCCAGCCTCCTCCGACTTGCAGAACCTCTAGTCAAATGAAACGATACATGATTTTTACTTTTGGCAGTTTTCTTGATGCTTTCTTTTCATTATGTACAGATTACTGGAATATAAAATAGGGGCCAATGAACTCGGTCTATTAAAAATTATTATTAATTTTATTAAATACATAAATAAAAAGTTTACCTCGAGTAGGATTTGAACCTACGACCTGTAAACTTTTTATTTATGTATTTAATAAAATTAATAATAATTTTTAATTACATATTTACCTTTGAACTTATTCGTTCATAACAAAAACTTATAATAACTCAGTCTATGTTCTAGTATTTATAGTTATTAAATTATATTATACCGGGTGTCCAAAGCGTCACGCGACGGAAGATTGTGGCTTCGCTGTTGATTTGTCATTAAAATCATTTATACAAAAGTTATATGGTTCCAAAACGTGCACAACTTAAAAATATTTTAGCACCTACAGGGTGATTCGTAAAAGTAAGGTGGTATCAACTTTTTTATTTTAAATGGAACACCCTGTATATTATTACCTTTTTGGATAGCCTAATGAATAAGCAATTCAACGATGTATACATTTGTACATATAAAATGCAACGTTGCTAAGTTATTTAACAAAAATGTATTTGAGAAAGGCGAGCAAATATTGTGTGATGAGGTATCCTACGTTTTGGATACAACTCAACATACAGTCGTCGAACTCGCAGACCATTTCCATTTGTAAAATTTTCCTTTTTTAATACGAAAATTATTCACGTATTGCCATTTATTTTGGGGCAAACTAATAATGAAAAAATGCTAATTTTACATTTTGACGAGATGCTTGTATTTTGTTTAAAAATATTGACAGCAATCTACTAGATAACGTATCAATACAAATTAAAAATACAGGATTTGTAACAAACTTCGAACGTGTTGTTTAATAATTCACAACTCAGTAGGTAACTAACGTGCATTTCGTGCCATGTGTGCTGCATATCATAGCCTTCCACGCATATCGTTTGCATGTTCATGCGCAGACCTTTTGGGAACGTCGTTTTTTGTGCGATACTGAAAGGTAGTAGAGCATCCATTTTTGCTCTGGTAACTATTTTTTATTAAAAGTGCTATAAATTCTACGGTGAGTTATTTAACGTTATTTTACAATGTTTGAGACGTTTGCATTTCAAGCACTTTTACATTCCCGTTTACTTTTTCATTTTTACTTTAACTTCATCTTTAATGTTACTTTTCACACGTTTATAAACATTTACGCAATTAATTATTTTACCGTTAATCCAATTTACAGGATTAGTACGATTAATCAAGAGTGAGATTTATTCATTTGGGAATTATAAAGCATACAAATCCAGATTTATTTCAACCCTGAAGTAATATTACGCAACAGTTTCCAAACCGCTGACCCAGCATGCAGCCATTTCGTTATCTACAGTGTGACCAAGAATAAGGTATTCTGATTTCATTAATCACTCTTAATATTATTTATTCATTAGGTTATAGCGTTACTAACATTAGCATTAAAATATTTCCGTTTATAATTAAATATAGGTTGTATAATAAAATTTGTTATTGTAGAAATTTTCTTCTAACTTTATTGTATAATAGTTTACTTGTTTATTCCATATTTAAAAACAAGTTGGCGTCCGAGTATTTAACAATTAGTTTCAGGAATTATCGATAATTTTATGAACATGGCCCACTTTAATCTACGACTGAGCATAAAGCACAAAATCTTCTAGTTAAATAGCTAAAATTTGTAGCCATGGGTGTAGAAGTATATTTATAGAACTTTATGGGTTTATTTTTTTGCTCAAAAACGGCGTGTCCTGCGCAAAAAATTCAAGAGCCAATTTAATGTAGAATTGATGGTGAATTTCTACAAAAATATCAAAACGGGAAAAAGTCAGAGGCGCATCATTCTTTTTTATTAAAAAAAAGTTGTTGCATTCTAGCACGAACGCCACTGGTGCAAGTAGAAATACTGATTTGTTCCTATCCATTTGTCTCGAGAATGAATGTTTAACAATTCAGAGACGTTTCTACTAACTCGAAAATCTGAATTTTTGGCCATAACTCGGAAACAAAGGACGTTAGCCAAATTTGAAATGCACCATTGAGTTTTTCTCAAAGAAAGAGATCGAGGATGCGAGGTTCATTTTTTCATACGAACTATAGTTTACGACGAGATTCCCTATTAAAAGATCGAAATTTGGCCACCCTGTACATTTACCTAACTCAAGCATATTATTTTGTAAAAAGGTGGGTAGAAAAATGAGTAGAGATGGTTGGTATCGAGGCTAAGTATGGTACGCGTAACCAGAAAAGGTACTAGATTGTAAAAGGCGGCTAGAAAAAATAAATAGAGATGGTTGTTATCATGGCTAAGTGCGGTGCGTGTCCTCGTTAAAAGCTATCATAGCGAAAAATAGCTGGTGCATGTCTTTGATAAAAGGTCCTCGCGCTAGCCGTGTGCGGTTAAAATCTCAAATATGTGAAAGGTAAGCATGGTTCAGATCTTAGCTAAAAATGATAGTGAGAGCATCATCACGTTCGCTATACCACTATAAGGAGTAACTAGATATGTGTCGTTCGTATCTGTGCTAGACAAGAACTATGTGTATACAAAACCAGTCTGGTCTCATTGAGGTCAAGAAGTTCACAGAAAGAACAGCGTCATAATAAAAAAAAACAATACAAACGTCTATTTTTAAGTTGTTTTCAAGAAAGCGGCAAATAGAGGACTTAATACAAAAAATAAAAATGTTAAAGTGGAACTTGGAATTGTATGAAGTGCAACGGAAATTGAAAAATGCACGATTTTGAAATGCATATAATTGAAAGCGTTTTTTATTTAATTCAAGTTTCTATCGGCATAGTAGTACTGTAAAACAATTAACAGTACTTAGTAACGTGTTTTTTTTTTACCTTCCATTTGTAATTTGTATAATTTCAACGTTTGCATACTCCGTATTAGATGTTCTATTTTTAGAGCGTATTTACGCATCACCCTATATTTTAGCGACGATCATTTTTAGCTAAGACGCGAACCGCGCGACCACCGACTACACGAACCGGCTATTTATAGCTATAATACCTTTTACCCAGGACGCGCACCACACTTAGTCTCGATACCAACCATTTCTACTCATTTTTCTACACCCCTTTTTCACAATCTAGTAATTTTTCTAGTTACGCACTATTTTTAACACGCATCACCCTCCATTTTCAGCAACGATCATTTTTAGCTAAGACGCGAACCGCACAACCACCCAGGGCATGAACCGACCATTTTTACCTATGATGCCTTTCAGCCAGGGCTCGCACCCCCCACTTAGCCACAATACCAACCATTCCTACTCATCATTTCTCTAGCTACCTTCTTTACCGCCCTTTTCACAATATAGCGACTTTTCTAGTGACTTTTTTCAAATCTAGTCACTTTTCTAGTGACAAAGTGAACGACCTCACTATACTACTTCGGATGAATGGTGTAGTATGCATATGAGGACCCCACCCCCCAGAGACCGATATTAAACATTTTTTATCCTTCACGGAGTGCACTCAATAGCTTCCCAAATTTTCATGGCGGTCGGATGAATGGTGCAGTAATGCAGGAAGAACACACACATACATTCGTTTTTATATATTTAGATTTAGCGTAGTTTCTTATCATTTACTGTGCTGTAACAGGTCATTATTAAATTATGTATCACATAAAGTAGAAGAGTAGATTAACCCAACAAACTACGGCATACTCGTTGCTAAATATGAAGCAGGCTTGGTCACAACGGCCAATAAGCACAATAGCAACATCATATTTTAGTCGTTATGATCATAAACATAATGAAAAACTACAATTGACCACATTAATAATGACGTGTACCAGTTCCTTTGATCACAACGGCCACCTGCATCATAAAATAAGAAAGATCATCCATTTTAAAAATGTCTAGAGAACTGATAAGTCGTTATTATCAAGTTTGCCGTTACAATTAAGTGAGCTATTTGCTATTATGATCAAATTGGCGTGATTGGCGCCGGATTTAGATCGAGATGATTCTATAAGTTAGATGGCAGTTACAACCTAAGTGTCTGCCGTGATTAGAAAGTACCATTATAAACATAAGACTCATCGACCACTCCAATTAGCAAACAATTATTAAATTATATTTACGTTTATTGGGCGTTGCACCTTCAATATCACAACGCTGCGCAGATCTGCATTTTGTTTCTTTCTGTGTCTGGATTGTTATCACTAGGGGTGAGCGATTATCATTTTAAAAACAATAATCGGTAATCGATTACTGAAAATTATTAATCGATCATCAATTAATCGATTAGTCATATCATCGATTAATCGTATAATTCATTAATCAAATAATTGATTAGTTAACTGGAGA
The DNA here is from genome assembly GCA_036346205.1 of Vesta saturnalis. Taxonomy (NCBI): domain Eukaryota; kingdom Metazoa; phylum Arthropoda; class Insecta; order Coleoptera; family Lampyridae; genus Vesta; species Vesta saturnalis. The sequence continues at coordinate 450,346 of JARFJB010002180.1, forward strand.
ACGTCAGCCTAGAGGAAAATAACATAGTGCGTGCATTTCAAATATAATTGGGTAAAAGTAAAATGTATTCATGTATTTAAGTATTTAATGCAAATAATACATGGACCATAATAAAATATAATACACTCCGCACAACAATTATCGCAACACCCAAATATTATCCATTTATAAGTGATTATGACAATGTAAATTTAGTGTTCTTTATTAATTGGGTAAAATGAACCTGTTTGACGTTGCCATGGTGATATCTAAACAAAATGCAAGAAAAAACAATCATTTCACTACCTGCTGTCAGATAACTGCAGAACATAGTAGTACAACATCAATTAGTTAGATTATTATTAATTTTAACAGTTCAATTTTTGGTGAAATCGTCATTATGACTGTTCAACAACGTGCGTCCTTACATTTCACCTATGAAGAAATCGTGCGATGTATTACATTGTTGGAAGATGGCCGTAGCATGAGGTATGTAGCTAGAATCCTTTGGGTACAGCCATCAACCGTAAGTAGAGCAGCAGCACGATTTAGGGAAACTGGGGACTACAGAAAAAAACATGAGCACTGTCGCAAGATAGGTACTACCCGACGAGATGACCGTTTACTGCGGGTAACTGCTTTGCGTACTCGTCATTTCATGACAAAATTTCTCAAGAATGAGCTTTTAATGATTAGAAATGTACAACTTTATGTACAAACTATCCGCAACTGACTTCGAGAAGATGGGATAACAGCTCATGTTCTTACTCAAGGTGCTTGGAACATAGACCAATGGAGCTCTGTCATCTTTTCTGATGAGTCGGGATTTAATTTTTTTTATGATTATGGACCTGAACAGGCTAAATTTGGCCTATCGTGCTAAAGCACTCAGGAACACTCAGGAGGATGGATAGAGGGATAATGAATTGCCAATAGATGCCTATGAACAGCTACCTTAAATTTTCATACATGTGAGAGAAAACAGGAACTAGGAGATCATTCCAGAGTTTAGAAGCCTGTAGAAAATGTGGATTGCGCCCGTTTGGTACGACAAGTGGAGATTTGTACAGCATACTGATGATGTGAATGAGCGAACCGAGTGTTTCTCGCAAAGATAGCCCGAGATGGTATCAAAGAACATAATTCAGCAGCAAAATAGCCGTTGTAATAACGATAATACAAAGAAAGAACTAAAACCATCCTTCTATGCTCAAGGGACTGTATGTGAGAAGTTAAGGACGGGTCATTTATAAGCCTAATCGCTCTCTTTTGAATACGATCAACGATATCGAGAGAGTATTGGGGAGCACTAACCCAGAGGTGAGAATTATATTCCAGATGAGGCCGAATTTGGGCCTTATACAGCACAAGGAGTTGTCGAGAGGTAAACTACCGCTTAGATCTGTACAAAAAGCCTATTTTACGAGCAGCTGTTTTGGTAGCTGACAGAAGATGGTCAACCCATGAGGGATTTGAAGATGCAGTCATACCCAACAGAGTAATAGAGTCTGAACACTTAAGAACTGAGCCATTCATACTTACAACACTTACAACTAACACATACAACATGGGCTTCTGACAGACGTATGCCGGTATACAGACGACCGGTCGAACGTTATTCTGCCTGTAACTTCCGTACATGCGTCCCTTTCGTTGGAGGATCTGTGATGATATGGAGAGTCATCTCTTCACAGGGCCGTACAGCATTGGTACCATTACTCGAAGCTCGATATGTTACAGACATTTTAGACGAATAGATGGTACCTTACGGGCTCTTTGCTGGAGAAAATTGCATTTTTATGCACGATAACGCAAGATCCCACATCTCAGGAATTGTGCAGCAATATTTACAAGAAGTTCAATTGCCAGTCCTAGAGTGGCCAGCACGAAGTCCAGACATGAACCCTATAGAGCATGTCTGGGGCCACCTAAGACAAGCTTTAAAACGGCAACAGCAACCATTACGTAACCGAAGGCTGCACTTTTAGAGGAATGGGAAAATCTTGCCCAAGAACATGTTGCAGACCTCATACGCGGCTTGCCGAGGAGGATAGTAGCTGTAATTCAAGCTAGAGGTGAAAATACGCGATGCTAGTGCTATTTTCTACTAGCGTTTGTACAGGCTGACCCATTTTCGTATGTTTTACGGGGTATCTCGCTTATTTTTTAGGTTAGAATCTTGCGGTTTTCGCGACATCGTGCTACTTTTTAATGAAACCAAAGATGCACTAATCAAATTTGCCATAGCCATCTTAGTTTTTGTGCTACAGGGTGATTTTGAAAAAATTGCATTTTCGGTCATCCCCTGTAACTCTGTTATTGTCAGACATATTAAAAAAGTAAAAACTGATATTTGTAGATTTTTTTACGTAGAATCCAGTGGCGTACTTAGATTTTCTTTAGAGGTCACAGTTTTTGAGATATTGACAACCTTTTTTTTAATGAGACACCCTATATATTTTGTTAAAATCTTTTTCCCCTTGCCAAGAGCTTTTCAAAAATATAGCATAGTCTATATTTATTTTTATAAATAACGTGACAGAATGATTTTTTTCTATAATTTACATTGATAATAGTGGATAGTCGTGGGTAACCATGGTAACGCAAAAAACAAAATAATTAACGTTTTGCCATTACTTAGGTATTTGATTTTTGAAGTTTCGGCTTCTCTCAAATTATTCCTGGTTACATTTTCCCAAATTTAGTGCTGATATCGTTATTTTTGTGTATTGTTATCGTTCTTGTTCTTGTTGTTGTTTAATTATTTTTTAATATAGCTCGAAACCAAGAATTTTAAAACTTTGAGAAACATGATATGAATACCTGCTTCATATTATCTAATGAAAACGCAGACCAGGCCTTAGAACTCTATCTGAACAGGTCGGTTAATCTTTTCCTTAGGAGATTTGATACAAATGGACTTGTTCGATGGCCACCACGATCACCGGATCTCTCGGTTTTGGATTATTTTTGTGGGGGTATTTAAAGAATAAAATTTATTCAAGGCAATATGCCAACGTGCAACAATTAAAATTTGCAACGGAAAATGCTTTTGCAGAATCACGAAGACAATCATTTATTTTGGAAAAAGCTATTAAAAGAATAAACTTTGTGAAACTTGTAGGAGACATAATGGTCTGCAATTTGAACAATATTTGTGATTAATTAATTATTTTGTTTTTTATCAATGTAAATTATAGAAAAAAATCATTTTGTCACGTTATTTATAAAAATAATCATAGACTATGCTATATTTTTGAAAAGCTCTTGGCAAGCGGAAAAAGATTTTTAAAAAATACATAGGGTCTCATTAAAAAAAAAGTGGGTTATGTCAATATCTCAAAAACTGTGACCTCTAAAGAAAATCTGAGTACGCCACTGGATTCTACGTAAAAAAATCTACAAATATCAGTTTTTAATTTTTTAATATGTCTGACAATAACAGAGTTACAGGGGTTGACTGAAAATGTAATTTTTCCAAAATCACCCTGTAGCACAAAAACTAAGATGGCTATAGCAAATTTGGTTAGTTCATCTTTGGTTTCATTAAAAAGTAGCACGATGTCGCGAAAAGCGCAAGGTTCTAACCTAAAAAATAAGCGAGATACCCCGTAAAACCTACGACCTGTACCTGTACATTTGGAATTTGGAATAAATTTTTTTTTTTACGTTATATAAGTTACCTTGTGCTACTAATTTTGTTATGTTTTTCCAGATCTAACATATGTAAGTACCATAGTTTTTGTGTTCAAGTTTGATATTTTCTGGAAATGAATAGGTGTTGCGATAATTGCTGTGCGGAGTGTATAAAAACTAGAACTGTGTAGACAGAAAATTTAATGTGGAAAGGTGGACTATTGTAAGTTTGAGTAATTCATAACCAATAGTCAAATAATCGATTAGGTGAATGATCGATTAATCAAATAATTGATTCACCTGATTAATTGATTATAATCGATTCTTATGTATAGAGAATTACAACAGTAGAATGTGTTTTAATTGTAATTTTGTTTATATTTCATTGCTAAATTGTGTCTCGCCAGCAGGAGATTTCTTAATAAAGCTATGATGTATACTTTGTCTCGCGCAAATTCACAAACTGATAACATATACTAGAACACAGACTGAATGACAAATAAAATTACTCACTTGAGACACACACCCTCATATAATCTAAGTGAATGGCCATATTAACCATTTCACATTTCAGTAAACAGCACATTTTCACTTGAGTACTAATCAAAATTTGGCAAAAATTTAACAAACAGGTTAAATTTGACTATAAGACCATACAAGCTGCCTGATTCGACATATGAAAGTCGAAAGCTTACCAACGTAGGATCAATATCCTGTATATCTAAATACCGTTGATAGATCTGGTGAACTTTTTCATATTTAACACGACCCTCTTCGTAATCTGCATATGCAAAGTACAGTAACATATTCTTGCTCAAAAGTGTACTAGTTGCACGTTCAAACATATTGGCAGCTTCCTCACTGAATAATTTCGAAGCGTTGACATCCTTTAGATAAAGTATGAGAGAGTTAACTGGATTAAAAATACACAACTTACGCCCTTTTCCTGCAGAACTTTACAACTGTACTCTAGAAATTGTGCGGCTTGATACCATATATCAGCATGATGCCCTAAACATAGTAAACACTGTTCGAGTGCGAAAACAACTCGACGTGTCAATAATGCAGTATCTTCTGTTCTTAAAGGATTACTTTTTTCCCAAGCTATAAATTTTTGCCATAATTCTACCTACAATATTACACCCACTTAAGTGATTAAGTTAGACGGATATAATTATGTACACATACCTGTTTTTGTTCATCACTACTTCCCGATGGTGGTATACTTGGTGCATTTCTGTTTATACCTCGAATTTGAACTTCTAGTTCTTTTGCAACTCGACGTGCATTCATATAATCACGACTCCTTTCAATTGACATTTTTTCTGCTATTATTGGATTAATTGCCTAAAAAATTATACATTGTATTTAACGGTAATATTAAATAAAAAATCGAATGTGATATTTATAAGAGAAATAAAGAAGTGTTTAATTGTGATGGATGTACATGTACAACTTAATGTCAGAGTTAGGAATTTCAAAAGTAAATTTATCCAAGGAAGAATTGCAGTAGCTTGTAACACTGAAATAGAACAATCCACGGGTAATTTGTGAAAACATCTGTAGGTAGTGGACAAAGAAAATTTTATTATTGTAATAAACATTTTCAAATCGCAATTGTTACCGCGAAAGAAAAGGTAATTAAGATCTTGATAATAACTCATAATTTGATGTTTTTCGGGATATTTTATTTTATTTATTTTATACAAGAAATATTTGAATGTATGTAACTAAGGGTTGAAAACAAAAAGAAAAACATGTTGAGGTAGAAAACAAGTGTTCTCTCGAAACTGCCTTTACCGACCGTAAGGAATTGTTGGAAATTACTATACGCACATTCTTGGTGTAAAAACGTCACTAGTTCAGTAATTAATTACATAGAAGCATACCGCAAATCAAAAGACATCTCTGTTTGTTACTAGGAAATTCGAGACCTATACGGTTTGTTACGGACGAATGCATATTAAAAAAAATTAATATACCTGTGCCATAAAAATGCAACACCAAGATGGCGTTGGAATTTTTGGACCAAACTTGGCAGTAATGTTTTAACTAGTCAACTGTGGTAATTAACTAAAATTTCATTCAAAACAATCCAGTAACCATGGAAAATTTGACGTTTTACTTGTATCAGTCGAAATTATCCGGTGTACTTCTTGAGAAATTAAGTCGATTTCGGTATTGTTTTTGATTGCAATTCTTTTGCTTTTGTATTCTTCTTTGCACTTTGAGGCTGCGATTATGCCTAGAGTGCGGCAACGTGAAAATGATCGACAACTGAATGAATTCGACACAGGTTGCATTATTGGCTTACGGGAAGGTAGTTTTTCATTCAGATAAATTGCTAATCGTCTTAACCGTAATCAATCCTCTGTAGTATGGTGTTATCAATCGTGGTCTAGAGAAGGTCAAGAACGTGGTAGAAGAGGAAGTGGACAGCCAAGGCAGACAAATATGGTCCAGAACCTCCATCTCCGATTAATGGCATTATGAGACCGATTCTCGAGTACAACATCAATAGCCGATCAATGGTTTGGAAACGAAGGAAGTCCTGTAACCCTTCGTACAGTTTACCATCGAATTAGAGCTTTTGGCTTGCAGTCCTATCGACCACATATTGTGCTTCCTCCGACGGCTCGTCATCGACAGCAACGTTTGAAGTGGTGTACCTTGCGACTGGATTGGAACGTGTAATCGCATAGGGTGGTCTTCAGTGACGAATCCCGATTCAGCTTGAGATTGCACGATGGTCGATGAGGGTCAGGCGTAGACGTGGAGAACGTTGCAATGTGCAGTTTTCTGTTGAGCGACATGTGCAACCACACTGTGGGGGTTATGGTATGAAGTGCTATTGTTTATGAAAGCAGGAGTCAGTTGGTATTCAAACGAGGCAATATGAATGTCCACCGATATGTTGATGAAGTGGCAGAACCCCATATCCTTCCATTCTTCCAGAAGCTGGAAGACCCGATTTTTCAACAGGATAATGCCCGTCCGTACATTGCTAGGCATTCTATGGTGCGCTTCGAAGAGGCTACCGTCAATATCTTGCCGTGGCCACCCAGATCTCCCGACCTTTCGCCCATCAAACGTGTGGGACATGATGGATAGAAGACTCAAGCAATTAGCCAATCCTCCACAGACACTAGAAGCTCTCCGGCGTCAATTACAGATTGCCTGGGATGCAATACCTCAGGAAGAAATCGGCCAGCTGTTGGAATACATGCCAAGAAGGGTGCGTAAGTGAAGAGTGGTCCAACACATTAATAATAAAAAAAGCCTTTATCTTTAGTTTAATTTCTTTGAAATTTTAATCAAATACTACTTTTGACTAATTAAACCTTTCTGCCAAGTTTGGTCCAAAAATTCCAACGCCATCTAGGTGTTGCATTTTTTATGTCACAGAGTATACTTCTTTTATGAATAAATATGAAAATATTCCCACGTAATATTTCTTGTTTTTTATAACTTTTTAAAAAGGGGGTTGATTTGGGGGTAAATATAGTGAGTTGAAGTCGGAGGTTCAATTGGGTTGGATCGTTCTTTGATGGTTTAATTACAAACCGTTCTGTCTGTAAATATTTTTATCGTGTACATTTTAGCAAAACTAAAAACGCGAATTAGTCCTTTTCTTTTTGTGTAGGTTTTAATGTAAGTTTTTCCAAAAATTAATCTATAAATAATCGCCGTCGCGTCGAGTTTAAACCGAGTATCTTAACTCGGCGTGTTTGTGATGTAGTGTTTAACTAAAGGATTGTATTCAAGTGTAAGTAGGTATTTGAATGTAGATCAAAGCTCGCAGCAGACAATTCAACAAACCTATTTAATTATGCACGCAGGCTCATTACGTTGAAATCTGTTAAAATAAAAGCAGTCCACTTCACACAGTACCGTGCCCCTCCCTCAACGCATGTATATGTTGGCATCGTTGACTGTTTACTAATGTTTTCGCCCGTGTAAGTAGTAAGTCGTGGACAAACGTGACACGATAGATCACGCTTAAATTGTTAGAAACAATACCTGACCGTAAAACCACCTCAAATTCCATCTTTACTGTTAAACGAACCCGTTCTTATTGTTTGCCTAGATGAATGTGTAATCTAAAAAGGGATGCTGTATTTTCTAACGCAGTCACTCAAACTTGCGGGTAGGTTACCGGTCAATCTGTTATGATTTATTGCAGGACTTTGTTTTAATGAGTTTTATTTGTGTCTTTGATTCGGTCGGCTTATTTAGAATTGTTTGTCTACGAACAAATTTTTCTTAGATGTAATTTATTGTAATTGTACGTATGTATTTTGTGCGTTTATTAATTCACTATACAATTGTGTATGTGTAAATTCCTTGCCTATTTTTTTTGTTCTTGTCTAAGTGTAGTTAAACTGCATTACACCTTATTTTATCTGTTTAATTTTACTGTTTGTTATATTTTATATGTACCGTAATCTGCATTATTATTTTCTTATTTACTTAAAGACCGGCATGATTAGTTGTGTAGGGCCACATGTTTGGTATTACAATTTTTAATCTTATTTATTTATAACACAATTGTGGGTGCGATTTCACCGTTTTTTTTTTGTGTTTATGTGTAGCTAAACTGCTTTTAACTTTTTTCTTCCTTAATCTTATAATGTTGTACGCACTTTAACCTCATTTAATGGTGTTTTGTTATATATTGAACCCTTTCTTTGTTTTTTTGTTATTTGATTCATTAATGTACCTACTTGTGCAATTACTTATTAATAAATTGGGTTTTCTTGGTGGTTCTTTCCCAACTTAGTAAATTAACGAGTTGAACCATCATTGCGCAAAGCTCGTTAATTCTAATTTAAAGTAGTTTCAATGTTGACCTGTCCCACATGATGCAACAATTAACCTCATCCAATCCTATCTCATTCGCATAACACGCCGTAGCTACCACTAGACGGCATCCGATTTGAGGTTTGCGAGTAATTAAATATCAGACTTGTAAATAAATTCTAATGTTATAATTATTGCCAGGAAAGTCCATGTAAGACAAGCAATTAATTTGAGTAATAATAGCATTATTGTCATTAAAGTCAAGATACTTCCCTTAGTGATTGTTTTGTTCTTGAGTTTGCATTATTGCGAATAAGCTCAAATTTTAAAGATAGGGGGACAGTACACTATACTATACACTATACTCGTGTGAGTATGAAATAAAACTTTACACAAGCTTAAATGAGATTAAATAGATAAATATAATATTAATGAAAAGTTCAGCTAAATCAGCTTATTTTTGTGGACAGGCTATTAGGCGTATTTGAGTTTTGAAAAATTCTAACAAATTAAAAATATCCACGTCTTGGCGGAATTGATTGTATAAGATGCACATTTTAAACACCTTTAGGTGATCTAAGGTCCTCAGAATGCAGAGTATTATTATAAAAACAAAAGTTTTGTCGTGAGTTTAATATAGGTACAACGAAGTTGAGCGCAGTACATCCACAGTATGATCAATATTATAGTGATTTAATTTGTACAAACATTCCTAAACTTTTACCGCATGTGTGTTACTTACGCTACTGAAGTTAAACTCATTTAATAAAGCTTTATAAGGTTAGTCAATAATCTGGTAAGATTGTGGAAATAAAGAAAGCGTAAACATCGTTTTTGAATCTTTTCTAGCATATTTTTGTCAAGTAATGTGGTGACCAAATAAGTGATACATAACTTAATTTGAATATAACATATGAGTCATACCATATAATGATAGTAGACGTTTGAGTAAATAACTTGCTACTGTGAACTATGAAACCAAGCATGTTTCCATTTATATTGCATTTGTAATAGATAGTTTTAATCATCACGTAATACTTTTTGGTATTTAATCGCAAGTCGTTGGTTATGCACCAGTTATGCAGAGTTACGGTCTTGTTCAATACGATCGCAATCCGTATTTTCGGTTACTTCATAAAATATTTTCAAGTCATCTGCATATAAGAGGTATTTGCAGGAAAGTACTTAGCAAACAATTGAAAAAGGTGATAAAACAGCAACGGTCCGAGATTAGAACCTTGAGGAACTCCACGTCTTGCAATGTATGCATCAGCGCTAATATAGCATCTATTACTGTACCATAAGTGTTTTGTAACTGGTTTCATAGTAGTTGAGTTGATCGGCCTATCTCCACAGTTTGTGCTCTTTGAGTGCGACGTTATCAGGCTTAGTCCTGAGTAGGACAGTTTTTCGTATTTGAGTCAAATTTATATGTTATGATTTCTTTCCCCAAGCATTTGACTTCTCTCAGATTCGAACTTTGGTACCTTGCACTTACAAGTTTGACACCTTTACCGCTGAGCCTCTGAGTAATGCAATATATATATATATATATATATATATATATATATATATATATATATTAGAACTGCAACACTGTGGAAATAAGAGAATCAACTCAACCAATAGCATCTATTAGTTTGATAGAATTTATAACATCAATATAAATTGTGTGAAATTGAACAAATTAGTTGCTGTAGACCGTTTGGGGACAAAACAGTGTTGCAATATAGATATCCCATAAACAGCGGCAGATAATTGTTCATACAGTGTTGACCTTTCACAAAGAACTTAAAATTGAGGTAACGGCGCTAATTAGATATTCCCACTTTGTCGCCGGATTTATAAACAGGAGCTACTTTTACACGTTTCCACATGACAAGTTCTTAGGATAAGATTAAAAATGTAAGTTACACATCAATTATAATTGCTGTATCCTTCAAACGATGCTGAGGTATATGGTTTAATCTCATAGTAATCTTGTTCATTAATTGTTAGAGACCTTTCCATACTATACCTTCAGTTATATTATGTTTTCTACTTTTATAAGCAGTAGCTAATTGATGACCGAATTTATACACAGCATCAAAATGTGATGCAATGCATTTACAATGTCCTTTACAGCAGGTAGCCTAGTTGTGTTTTTGAGTGAATTAATATAACCCCATAACTCGTTTGGATTTTACTTAATACGCGTCTCTACATTTGTGACATGTTTTTTTTTGCCATATCCATATTGCTTTCTCATATACTTATGTATAAGGAGAAAACTATGTAGGGTCAGGTGGTCAACAGTTAACCAATGGTACACAGTGAATCACCACTTATATGTGTTAAACCAGTATTAACCAAATCACGGAACCGTCGCTAACAAACTTGGCTAGTACCGCCCCCTGCACTACCCAGTCGTGAGCCAGCGCCCGCTAGTATTGGTCGAGTAGAGTAGTGTTTTGTTTTCCCGCGCGAAAAGTAAAAAAATAGGTGAGCTTGATTTTTGTTTCTTAAATGTGTACTTTACTTTGTACGATTATAGTATTTATTATATTTATGAAGGTAACATTTAGAAATATTGCAGGAATAATATTTTTAGCCATACCTATTTATTTTATATTTTTTCTAACCTTAACCATTAAATGACAGGGTGGTACACAGTGAACCGGGTACACAGTAAACCGTGGTTCAATGTGAACGAGTACACATGTACCATGTAAGTTATATTAATATAGTCTTAATGTTCTATCTGTCTTTATTGCTTCAAAATAGGTCGAACAAAACGCGTTCAAAGAAAAACTGGAACTGTATACTGTTTCATGGATCATTGTGTACCAATTAGAGTACACAGTGAACCACTTCTCATTTTTTAATCATTCCACCATGTCTCACCTAACTGTTTTATAGCTTAAATTTATAAGTTAATATAAAGTCTAATAAACACTAAATAGTGTATATGAAAATGATAAACGCTGTCTGAATATATCTCAGTGAGAGCAGGTTGACTGTTTTGTGGTTAAGTTTTGTGGTTAACTGTTGACCACCTGACACTAATCGGTTTTAATTTTCAAAAAACTTTTATGCGTTTCTCGGCGTTTTATGGCCTCAACAACACGAAAAACAAAATTCGTGTCTATGTGTGTGCGCGCAATATCTTTTGAACCATTAAAGCTATCGATATGAAATTTGGTACAAAAATTCTTTCCCACAAAATCTAGGTCAAGCTTAATGAGCAAAATCCAAGTAGTGGCAGGGCATTTTTAGGTGCTTAGAAAATTAAAAAAATTCATTGCTTCAAATTTTCCAGTTACAAAATTAAAAAACAAACTAATACTTTTTATATAATTTCAAAAAAAAATTTATAACCAGTGACGCATCGTTTATAGGGTACAAAATTGTGGATTTTGAATTTATAAACCGATTTCTTTGAAAGTCTATTGGGGTTTTAAGAGGACGACTAAGAAGAGGAACTCGTTCCTTGATCTGCGTATGCACCTAAAAATACTTTTGGTTTAATACATGTGCTACTCAAATAGCATTTTCAATGTTAAACTGGCAGAACGGTTCGATTCCCAATAAATGTAATTTTTACTTTCTCGTATACCTACCACGCTAAAGAGAAAGACTGCAATCGAAAAAAAATGTTGAAATTTTTTCACGGATTTCAACGTTTTCGTATTCTAAATCGAAAAACATCGATTTCGCGACAAATTTCGTGTAAGCCTGTCTGTGTGGGTCCGAGACTATTTGATCGATTTTAATGAGATTTGACATATATCTGAAAGTTATTTATAAAACCGTCTTTCGTAAAAATCAATTAATGGTGGGCGAAATGGGGTGTTTTTTTAGGTGCATTTCCAAAACCAGAGCCAGAAAGTCTATCTTTGGTGAAAAGTTAGTAACTAAACTGATCGAACAAATTTATTTTTAATTTTAAATTCAAAATGGCAGCCAATATGTTTTAGTACATTTCCGATTGCGCATAAGAAACCATAAAAGTTACTTGCAATTTGAAAATCGGAACTTATAAATAAAAGTACATGCTTTGAACGGTTTCTCTAACTTATCCAGGACTGGAGTTAGAAATTTTCAAATTTGAAAATTTCAATCCCTCATAACTATGCTTCTGATAAAAATGAAATCTTGGCATTAAGGGATTATATAGTAGATAGATCTGCTAACCTGCTACATTGAAATATTTTTAGCGATTCCGATTTTGCCGAAAATAACAAAAAAGATTTTTTAAATTTTATCAAAAACAAATCTATAGTATCTTAAAGCTAATTTCTCATGCTATTCAAATACGTAAACATATACAGTGATTTGAAAAATATAAGGTGAATAAGAAAAAAATTATTTTTGTAGGTAAGCATATCTTATATTGCAAGTTATGGTGACTGGCCCATCAACGTATAGCTTTTAAATTTACATATTTTATAGTGACATATAACGAAAATATAATGAGCTTTATGAGATTTCTATCTTATCTAAGACCGAGTCAGAATTTAAAAATGTCAATCCCTTTAATTATGATTTTAATAAAAATGAAATCTTGAAATAAAGGGATTACATAGTAGACATACATAGCTACTAAACTGCAATATTGGATTATATTTAGCGCTTCCGGTTTTGTCGAAAATAACAAAACAAATTACTATTTTAATTTTTTTTAATATTTTATATCACAATTTCAAAAACAAATCTAAAGTATTTTAAAGTTAATTTCTCATACTATCCAAATATGTAAAATATACAGTGATTTGCAAAATAGAGGCCATTCAATCGGACCTACGTCCAATCCATTTCTGAAAATTGATTTAAGAATTCACCAACTTGCTAACCGAAATGCGGTGAAGCACCATCTTGTTGATACCTGACATCTGGGTGCAGGGCTTGAGGAGTTATTGGATTTGGTTTAATCTCTTTTATCTTTGGTACCATTTGATTTTGTAATAGTTCCAAGTAACCCATAGCTGTTAATGTACCACGTATAAAGAACGGGTCGATGACGTTGCCGTCCAATATTCCACACCAGACATTAAGATTTGCTGGAAATTGCGTGTGAGTTTCCAACCTGACATGGGGATCAGAGTGCCAGTATCTACAGTTATGCCTGTATACAGAACATGTAACATCTAGCTTTGCCTGAAAAAACAATGTTTCTTACAAAATTTTGATCAGCTTCAGTTCTTTCCGTCATAATTTCTGCAAATTGCATCCTGCGATCAAAATCATCTTCTAACACGAATGTGGTTGATGTGGATGATACTTGGACCGCTTTAATATTTTTGTTATTGATACTGTAGACACATCATGATCTGCTGCAAGTTGCCTGAGTTTGTGGTGTTTCAGGAACATCCAGTAAAACTTGTAATGAAATGTCATCATTTCTTGCTGTTTTCGGTCTTCCGAGGTGACACTTTTAGTTCATCAAATCGTTGCAATGTTCGCGATACTGTGAAATGTAAAAGTACGCAGATTTTATATCAATTATTTGCGAGGTAGCATACCTTGTTGACCTAGGAATCAACGAAATAATATTTGCTGCTGATAACCTTCCTATTGATGTGTCTTTTCATTCCATACTATATTGCCATCTTTTGAAGTTACCTTATTATCCGTGTCAGCTTCATTTAAAATTGTATTATATATCTCGATTTCGAACAAATGGTTTTCTTCTTCAGAAGCATTAGAATCACTATCGAAACGCACAACAGATTCTCGAGTTCACTATCCGTAAGCACTCTCCCACCACATTGTCAATAATAAATTTCAATTGTTAGGTATTTCTTATTTGAGTCTAATCAAGTTTGATATGCTCACTGGCTGCATTTATACGCGGAGCTACAGACAAGTCTCAACAGGAATAAACTTGTGCGAAATAACGCATGCAATATGTGCAATATTGCGCAATAATGTGTAATATTATGTAAATTATTTATATTTATGAAAATAAAACAAAACTAATAAAATACATTCGTCTATGGTAATAGTCTGCTTCTCGTTCTTCTAATTTGAACCACACAAATCCCGGTCATATAGACCCAAACACAGTGAGTGTAACAAATCCATTAAAAAACTAAGTAGTAATCAATCTAGGCACACCGTTATTAGAGTAATGAAATAAGTCATGCAGTGGCAACGAAATATTTAAATAAATTAACGAATTATGCACATTAGAAGAACGCGATTGGGTAATATTGACTGAACACTGTAAAGACCCAGCAGCCTTTACTAAAATTGTTTAATTAATTATTTGTTAATTATCGCAGTAATCAAATTACATAAAATTACACAAGATTGCATAACAAATAATTCTTTTATACCTTCGACGTAGATTCCAAAAACATCGAATGTTTTACGTAGAGTAATCCAATCGTGACTTGAGCACAGAAGCCATCCGCCTACCGGATCCTCTATAAAACCGCAGATGCGCTACTGAAAAGGAATGCTTTGTCGGGCCGTTGCAACCAGAAGTGCCAACCAATTGCATGTGATCTGGCCTTTGCTGCGACAGTATCGTGGCACCGACCGCTTGCTTGTAGATCCGTTCCGCCGTCGCTGCCGAATAAAGAATATCCTGCTCTTAATCGCGTTATTTAAGAGAATCCTGAATCCTTACCAGAAACCCGATCGTTACTGCGATAACCCAAAAGAATAATAACCAGACCTCGCGCCAGCCGCCCTTAAACGCGTTACCTAGTTCCGCCTATCTGTCGACTGCTACATTTGTTCATCCTGGACCATCGCGTACCTTTTGTCGCCATCACCTGCAAATCAGCGTCATACAATCAAGCTGCTGGTCGATACTCTAGGTTAACAGCACGCAAGTTTTATTGCACCACATTACATAAACATTACACCAGACACCCAAATAGACGACGGGCTGTAAACCCTGAAGTCATCTTCTACAAACATACACCTTAGAAGTTGTCACTACGGGTTGTAAAGCCCGAAGTCATCTTCTGCAAACCCATTTACATAAACCAGGACGTTGTCACGGCAGGCTCTGACGCCCTGCAGTCATCTTCCATTTACTCAGTAGCAAGAAGGGTAATCGCTCTAATTCTACCACTTCCCCCCGAAGATCCATTTGTACAGCACTAGACGAGTTAGTCCCAGATTCTTACAAATGTCCTTCACTAAACATATATTACACCTACAAACACCAATACGCCTAGCACCATGTAAAATTAGCAATAAAAACAAGCAACGCCCGCAACCTGGAGATAATATCAAGATCAGACGCCGCATTTTTAAGAGATCCCCCGAGTGATCATCCACCGATATAAAGAAGAAACCGCTGTGCGTTTACGTAATTAATTTCCACAAACGCGATCAAACGTCTCGCAAACCGATTGCAATTAGTTAGATGTCCACGTAACGTGAGTCCTAATAATATTTCTAATACTGAAATCCAATAAGACAAACGTAGCTGTACAGTAAGTAAGTTTTCTCGCACCTGAAAAACTAATTCATTCCCGAAGGTTTGAAAACCTTACCAGCATCATCATCACTTACGAACGAAAAATAGTTTATTTTATATCAGACAATTGAAATAATTGTTTACTTCCTAGTGGAAACAAATCTCGTGTAAATAGTAACATTAGTTCCTTTTCGTTTAATCAATTTGCATAATTCTCGTGGAAATAGTCAAGTTTACCTATTAAAACGCGAAACCGAATTAATGCAGAAAACATTTTCCTGTCGTACTTTATTTAACATCCAATATTAAAAGTTATTATTTATTCTCTGATAATTAAATTAAATACTTCCGTATCTAATTAACGGATACGCCTGTAGTTTGTTTATTACAATATAACAGTATGTTACATTTACATTTTATATCACAACTTTAAAAATAAGTTAGTAGATATTCTAGGTAAAGGAATACATTTATTCTGTCTGAAAGCAAAACCATATATAAGAATAGTCATGCATCACGGTTACATTAAAGTATGAGTATTTTGTAACTGACAACTCACAAACGCCAGCGCGACGTTGACTCATACTATTACGTAATAGGTAACATTCCAGAACGGCACCTATAACTGGTTTTTAGTCAGAACCGACTTGATTATATTTCTAAATAAATTATAAAGTCATTTTGTCCGGATTTTTGTATAATATGCCTTCAATTGAACAGCAATAACTTATTTACAAAAACGTCTTAGATCCAGTGAGACCACCTGCCGTCGAAGGGCGTTCATCCAGAGCCGAAGGAAAGAATTGTCATATTTTATCCTTTTTATTTTGCGTTTAGTTCAATACTTATCATTAGTTTAAGAGTGAAATATTTAGCATTGTACGAAATAGGACAATATACGTTTAAACCATTTAACCATTAAAGCCTAAATACATATGAACCAGTCTTGTTAAGAAGACAGAATTGAGCTAGTTGGAGAAACAAATCAATTTAAATTATTGTAAGCAAAGTGGCTTACAACACAATAGGCGGGTTAAATATTACTACTGATTCATGAGGTCCAATCCAAAACGCCAACTACTGTTTTGAGGTTTTTGGGTTGAAACCCATAAATCAGTAGTAATATTTTAATGTTGTTGATGAAAAGGACTTGAAACGACCTTTCAAATGAGATATTACTTGCCATATGATCCCATTTAAAATTATTTTACAAAATGGCGGCTGTCCACCATTTTTAATGATTACGTCTCTGAAGACCAATAAAAAACGTTGTATATGTACCTTAGTTCGGTTTCCCAAAATTTTATTAATTTCAGTTTTATTGTTCACATAATAAGTTGGGGGAGAGGGGATTTAGACGGGCACTGTATGTGTGATCACTATGGACAAACAGTTAGTGTAACCACACCAACCAATGTTCCAGATACTAACTTTAGTACAAGAATATGTAGACATACTACTTGGAAAGGGTGTAACGTTCTTCATATTTTGCCTTAATACGATCTAAGCTTGACTACACATCATTAATTTGGAATCCTTTATACACCGTCCAAAAAGTAGTACTTGAACGTGTGCAAAGAAAGTTTTGCAAATACATTTTTTTCAAATTATATGGCGTTTACTCTGATAGACATTGTGACCATACTAAATTGCTGTCTGACACAAACTTCGACTGGTTACCGAATAAAAGTGGGAATGTCCTTTCTTCATAGACATTAGATATTAATTATAAATTAATTTATGTACAATTATAGTAACAGGGTTTACTTTTCTTTCTACTTTTTTTTATAGTACATTTAATTTTAATTCTTTGTGTTATTTAATTCCTGCTATATGTATAACTTTTTTTCTGTAATCGTGTAATTGTATTTTGCATTGGACATGCATCTGTTGGACAATAAAAAAAATATATTATAATATATATTATACCTATATAATATATTATGCTTGTTATTGATAACTTGTTAAAACCTTCAGAAAATTGAACTTGTGCTTTGCAGTCATATAATTTTCATCAGCTTTAACCGGTGTTATCGCTGATAATAAGGATAGTACTAGTTAAATTCATTATAGTAATATATATTATAGTAATAATAATAATTTATTCATGCTAATATACGTTAAAATTGTACTTACATAGATCAGAAGAAGTGTTGCTATATACATACATAAAACATAAGCAATTTAAAAATCTATGTTACTATCACAGGTGAGAAATTCATTTATAGAGTTTTTGAATGACTAGCTTAAATTTGGGTAGAGGCACAGTTCGTGTGCTTTTTGTGGCAGGCAATGAAAAAATTTTAATGACCAATAACTAGATCCGTTCTGTGATTTTGCCAATCTAAATTGATTAAGTCAAAGGTTATGGCTAGCTTTTGTATTATAATGTATTTCATTATTTTTAATGAACAAGTATGTATTTTTTTAACGTGCAAAAGACATTCATAAATAAACTGAGAAGGTACGGTCAAAAATGTGTAAAATCATCACAATAGTGTAGCATAGTTGCACGGAAAATTGAAAAATAAATTGTACGTAAAAGTTGACAGACTGTTTTAATCGGCACATCCGCATAAATGCATCTAGTTAATTTTAAAGCTAAACTATTTATGTGATGTACCCAAGTAAATTTGCTATCTAAAGTAACCCCCAAGAAAGTTGCTAAATCAGTATAGACATCTAAGTTACGTTTTAATGAAAATATCCTTTGAGTTTTATCTTGATTAAGATGCAACTGATGTGCAGAAAACCAATCAAATGCATTTCCTCCAAGCATTAAAGTGGTATCATGTGCAAATTGCGTAATCGTTAATACAATTGGAGAAATCCTTAATATCAATGAGGAAAAGCAACGGTCCAGAACACTGCCCTGGGAAACCCCAACTTTAACAGGCATTATTCTAGAATGTTCATTATAGTAAACTGTTTGATATCTGTTGTACGATTCTATTAGTTTTAAGCTATTAGAATCAATATTGTCAAGGAGTATTTTATGCAAAACGCAATCAAATGCGTTTGAGAGGTCGAAGAAAAGGGAGAGACAAACATTTTTTAATTATTAATTCGCATATTAAGATTATAATTAAATGTTATTGGTTGTTTTTTCGAGTGAACGCAACAATGTTACATTTTGAAATATTTAATGAGACAATTTGGCAAACACCACTCACAAAGTTTATCTATTTCTAATGCAGTAATAGGATAAAAGATTTTCAAGTCATCAGCAAACAACAATTTTTCGCACGATATAACCGTAATTATACCGTTAAAATAAAATAAACAATAGGGGTCCACGGTTGGAGAGAGCCCTGTGGTACGCCGGAGGTTGCAAAGTAAATACTAGAATCGAAACTATTGTATCTAATTAAGACGCAATAAGAGAAACCAAACTAATATTGCATCTAAAATTATGCAGTTTGTTCATTAAGATGCTATGACTAACGCGGTCAAATGCCTTAGTGATGTCAAAGTACAAAACATCTACCTGATTCTGAGAATCAAGGTGAATAGACAAAAACTGGGTGACATGAACTAAATTGGTCACCGTTGAACGGTTTTCCACAAACCCATGTTGGCAAGGTGAAATTAACCGTTTAACACTATGATATATTTTAGAGTAAAGAAATGTCATAAATTTTTGCAAAATTGCGAAGTACAGAAATTGGCCTGAAGTTAGAAACAACCGGATTTAAATACAAGACAAGCTCGAGCACATTTCCAAACATCAGCAAATTGATGTGGTCGAAGGGAGATGTTAATCAGTGTTGTGATAGGTTGAATAAAGATATTGGCACAATCCTTCATTTTTATTTTTATTTAGAAAAGCATGTTTTAATGTCATTTCCGGTAGCTTGGTAGGTGGACAATGATAATGAGTAATCCATTTCCTGTGCTTCAAAAGGAGTGGCGCTACCAGTTATAAAAACGCTCTTGAAATTGAAAAAGTCACGAAATGTATATACAATGTCTTGAGGCGAAGTATACTTGATGTTATAAAATATATGTTACCCGGAATACGAGATGAACCTTTTTTAGAATTAACATAAGACCAAAAATATTTGTAATCATTTACAATTGATTTTTCAATGCTGTTAATATACCTTCGGTAGGCAATTCGTATTTGTTGTTTAATTTGTCGTCTTAGCGTATTATAACTTTGACGATATGTAACCGGGTGGCCAACTAAGAACGGCTGTCGGCCATATCTCAGGAATGGATTATAGCACAGGTTCGGGAAAAAAATTTGTATAACAAAAGTGGCCTCAAGAAACGCCTGGAAATTATTTTCAGAATTGTAGGTCCACCGCTAGAGGGCGTATTTGACAGTTAAAATTTTAAAAAGCAAAATTTTTCAAAATTTGCTCAATTAAGGGGCATATTAAATATTATAATAAGATTCCTCGACAAATTCTGCATATTTTTTATTTGACAAGTTTTAGTCTATCTCATCAAATAAGGGGTGGAGGAGAGTGGAACCTTGTTACGAACAAACGCCTTTAATTCACGTTCTGCTTGACCGATTTTAATAAACTTGATGTTTTTTGAAAGAGCTTTGTTAAATTTGTAAATTTGAAGCAATCTGATTAATAACATAAATGCTAGAGGGCGCTGTTTAATATTTTTTTAATATTGTGTTTTCTCTTTACAATTTTAAATGGAAGCATAAAAATTTAAGTAGGTCTTTAAAAATTAGACTAAATTAGTAATAAAACAGTGAAAACTGCAAGTCGATATCTTTTTCCTATCCTGAGATATCGTAAGAAACAGGTAAATGGCGGGAATTGTTCTTCCAACGTCTAGTAGGCTAGTTCGCGTTAACGGAAATTATTAAATTTAGCCTGGATGAAAAGATCTTACATTGGTCTGCAGTAATTTAAACTGTTATCATACTAATGTTATGGTTGCCGCTAGATTACCTAAATGTAATGCTGTCGCTACTAACAATGAGAACAAATTATAAAATAATAATGTGATAAATCTAACAATTAAAACCTTAAATAAATAACTACGTAATTAGTGTCGCCCTAGATGTTCGAAATGTCGTCCATCATTTTCAATGCATGAAATCAATCGCTGACGGGTGGAGTGAACAGCAGTTTCAATTTCTGCCCTTGAAATACTTCATATTGTCTGTCGTATTCTTTCAATCATGTCAGCTCTTGTTGTGGGTCTATCGGCATAAACGAGATCTTTTATTCGCCCCCACAAATAAAAATCTAAACAAGTTAGGTCTGGAGACCTTGGTGGCCAAATAAATATACTTCCACGTCCTATCCACCTTTCAGGGTATGATTGATCTAAGAAATTCCGAACATCTCTAGAATAATGTGCCGGGCACCCATCATGTTGCAAGAACATGTCACGACGTCTTCTAAAAGAAGTGGCAATTCGTTGCTTAAAAAATCTAAATATCTTTCTCCATTAACAGTCTGATTAAAAAAAATGGTCCAATTATTTCTCCACCTAGAATCCCGCACCACACATTTACACACCAACGACCCTGATGTTGGACCTCCTGCATCCAGTGAGGATTCGTTTCAGACCAGTAGTGCATATTATGTCGATTTACACTACCATCACTATGAAAAGTAGCCTCATCTGTCCACATAATTCGTGAAAGTATTTCAGGATCGTCGTGTATCATATTTGAGAACCAGTTGCAAAAATCCAACCTGGTATCGAAATCTTGAGCATTCAAACTATGGCGTAGGACCATATGATATGGGTGCAATCTAAAATAGTATATATTATAAAGTAATCAGATCAATAAGACACATTGAAGTCCTTCGTTGTTAGTAAACGAAAAGGACTTTAAATGCATTAACTATCGTAATGTTATTACGAATTTTTTTTTGACCTCTCATTATTTATTATTATTGGTACCTTTTTACTTTACTTTGCCTCACTTAATTATCATGTTGTTAGTTAAAATCTATTCACATAGCATAAGATAATTTCATTAAATAATTTGTTTTATTGAAACTGGACATAAACATATAATGACAAACGAAAAAATTAAACATTTTATCATTATAATACCGAATAAAACATGCAATAATAAATAAGTAGTCACCTGTGTTCTCTTAAAATATTTTGGACGGTGGTTCGGCATATACCCAAGTCTCTAGCTATAGCTCTGGTGTTTGAATGAGGGTTGACATTTACATAAGCTAAAACATCAATAACATTTGCCTCTGTTCTACCTCTGCGTTGTCTTCGGTACACAGGAAGATTCACATTTCCAGTAGTACGCACACGGTGTGCAAGTCGGAGAAAAACTCTTCTGCTGTGATGCCGTCTGTTTGGGTACTGCAGTGCATACACTCTAGCATCAACGGTTGCATTTCTCATACATTCAAAATAAACTGCCAACATATCAAATGCTTCTTCATTTGTAAGAATCATTTTGGTACGAAAAGATAAAGAAAGTCTATTAAATGCAACACGATGAATAATTTTTGACATATGCGTGAAAATCATAGCTTGTTTGTTTTCAACAGGAATTTATTTTAGATCTTACATGGCCCTCTTTACTAATTTTGTTGTCATCAGTAAATCGTAATTCATATTTTAAACTGTATTTGTTGTTGCTGGGCAAATATCGGTTTTTATTGATATTTTATGCTTTTGATTTACTAACACATCGCTTGAAAACAAATATAACATTCTTATATAATTAAAAAAATGTTAGATTTATCACATTATTATTTTATAATTTGTTCTCATTGTTAGTAGAGACAGCATTACATTTAGGTAATCTAGCGCCAACCATAACATTAGTATGATAACAGTTTAAATTACTGCAGACCAATGTAAGATCTTTTCATCCAGGCTAAATTTAATAATTTCCGTTAACGCGAACTAGCCTACTAGACGTTGGAAGAACAATTCCCGCCATTTACCTGTTTCTTACGATATCTCAGGATAGGAAAAAGATATCGACTTGCAGTTTTAACTGTTTTATTACTAATTTAGTCTACTTTTTAAAGACCTACTTAAATTTTTATGCTTCCATCTAGAATTGTAAAGAGAGCTCTTTCAAACAACATCAAGTTTATTAAAATCGGCCAAGGAGAACCTGAATTAAAGGCGTTTTTCGTAACAAGGTTCCCACTCTCCCCCCCCCTTATTTGAAGGAGATAGACTAAACCTTGTCAAAAAAAAATATGCAGAATTTGTCGAGGAATCTGATTATAATATTTAATATGCCCCTTAATTGAGTAACTTTTGAAAAATTTTAACTGTCAAATACGCCCTCTAGCGGTGGACCTACAATTCTGAAAATAATTTCCAGGCGTTTCTCGAGGCCACTTTTGTTATAAAATTTTTTCCCGAACCTGTGCTATAATCGATTGCTGAGATATGGCCGACGGCCGTTCTTAGTTGGTCACCCGGTACCTGATTGGTATTTTTTATATGTCGTAAAATTTATACTTAAATTTTAAATCTTTTCTTATATTATCTTTAAACCATCGAGCACAACTGTGTTTGAAAGAATGATATAATGGAACATGACAATTAAATGTAGGTACTATATATTATGTTATACAATTCTTCACAGGCTGCATTCACATTCGAAAACGAACACAAAATGTACCAGTCAACATCCAAAAGAGCAATATATAAAATAATGTAATCAGCTCCACTGAAATTACAAACTTTTTTCACAGGGTTACATGTAATTCGTGGTTCAGATTTAGGTAGGTTCAAATTTACCTTAAAGTTTTATAGCAGGATGATAAGCATCAACGTTTACTAGCGGTTATCTTCTACGTGAACGTTACACTCAATGTTAGAAAAACTAAATTTAATTGACGATTCAAATAGTTAAATACCGTATTACATTGCGTCAGGGTAGACAAGTTTTGAAAATGAGTAATTATATTGCGTTTATTATCAGTTAAATTCCTGCCATGAAAATGGTACATTAAAATCACCTAAAAACAAAAATTTAACAAAATTACCTTGCATTATCAAGCCTTCAAAGCTTCCAAAATGCCTTAAAGTTGTCTAGTGATGTACTAGACGGTATATAAATTACAAATACGCACAAGGTAATTATATCAAGATGACATTTAAGCCCACAATATCTATAGATGGAATGCTTAAAGTATATTAGATAGATCCAGTTTTCGGTATTAAAAGTTTTTAACTGCTACTAGGCACCACCTCCCAAAGTGGATCTGTTTCATTTGAATAGCACGAGTTATATTTACGAAGAGAATATAATTTATTAATCACAACCAGTAACCTATTAAATGCATAGTAACTTTCTGATAATATTGACTAACAGATGCACGAGCAATTTTGTAAAAATTTGCACGACTATGAAGCAGGAGTGCAAAGTAAAAGCTCGAATACATTGTTAACCAGTATTATCGAAGCAAAACTCGAAATACATGGTGGCCAAACGAGGATGGAAAATTGTACAAAGACGAAATAAGTTAGAAAATGATTTTTGGACCACGGATGATATCAATAGGTACTACATTTTAAAAGATTTTGATCATACAGGGTGTTTCGTGTTGTTGACAAACTA
Organism: Vesta saturnalis; assembly: GCA_036346205.1. Classification (NCBI taxonomy): domain Eukaryota; kingdom Metazoa; phylum Arthropoda; class Insecta; order Coleoptera; family Lampyridae; genus Vesta; species Vesta saturnalis. Next base: position 474,720 of record JARFJB010002180.1, read on the forward strand.
AACATAATTTTTTTAATGAAAACTATATTATTACATTCTTGGAAAGCCCATGAAATACGCTTTTATTTGATATAAAATTGTATGGGTCTATCTCCTTTGGTTTTAGAGATATCAATTGTTTTTCGAAAAATTATCACTTGCGGTCGCCGCCACCGATTTGTTAGGAGACTTTATTTTAAAATAATAAAATTTTGGTGGTCCTGTAGTGTTTTGAAATATCTTAATTTTCAGACGTTTTGTAAAAATGTACAGGGCGTATCACTGTTTGTAAAACAAATTTTTTTTTCATTTTTTAAATGGCACTCCCTACCCATGATGTTCGTGTCATTCGATGCTTTGTTTGATATTCTTTATTTTCATCAACATGTCTTATGCCTAAATAGGCCATGGGACTGTACTTTCTTACTAAAAAAATTGTTCAAGTAAAAACAAGACTTCATATAACAATTACAAATTTATTTAATGAATTATTTTAAATTTAGCAGACTTTTTAAACAAAATTAATGCATAAAATACTCTTACTTCTAGGCAAATTTAAATTAGTCCTTAGTAAAATTTCTGAAGTACTCAATTTGATTAAATTAAAGCCTTCTTAGGACTAATAGGCTATTATAGACGATTTATACAAAATTTTGCTAAAATAGTGCAACCTTTTACTAAATGTTTAAAGAAAGATTCAAAAATAGATACTAATAATGAAGATTATTTCGAGCATTTCAACAATATAAAGAATTACTGAGCAATTCCCCGTATTAGCGTATCCAGATTTTGACAAACGTTGTTATAGGTGTGCTATCACAAAACAATAAACCTATTTCATTCTACTCTCGAACTATTAGCAATAGTAGAAAGTACAAAACATTTTAGACCATACGTTTATGGAAAACAATTCATAATAGAAACCGATCATAAACCTTTAATTTGGCTTTTTTCATTAAAAACTCCCAACTCTCATTTAATCAAATGGCGGCTTAAGTTTGAAGAATTTGATTACAAAATTCAATACAAAAAAAGGAAACAGAATACAGTTGCAAACGCTCTTTCTAGAATAGAATTAAATGTAAAAGAATCAAATGATGAACTCTCCTCTTTGTTTAATAATATTGATGAAGATCCAGAAATACTGAATGAATGCGAATTTATAGAAACCCCAAAGATATTAACGCAGAAAAACAAAGATTCAGATATCACTCAACACACTGCACAAGAGAATCCCATATTCACTATGCCTATTTCCAAAAAACTAGTAAATTACTTTATGAATAGAATTATCTTAAGATTAGGCGATCAATTTAATGTTAATCATGAAAAACCTTTTTCAACCAGAAAATTTAACTCGAATGTTTAAACAGATAATTAAGCCTCAAACGTTGTATGGAATTTATTTCAAAGATAAAGAATTAGAATCAAAATTTTTAACTATGACCCATCAATTATTTAATAATAACGTAAAATTCGTCAAAAGTAATAGTTTAGTTAAAGATGTAGAAAATTCAGATACACAAAATAAAGTTATAGAAGACTACCATAATTTAAATCATAACGGAATAATAGAAATTACATTATTATTTCCCTGATATGAAAACTAAAATCAATAAAATAATTAATTATTGTGAAAGTTGTTTAATTAATAAATATGATAGAAACCGGTATAAACTTCCACTCTTGCTTTCTAAAAGACCCTTTGATGTTGTACACATCAACACTTTTAGTTTTGAAGGAAATAAATTCTGAATGATAATCGATCTATTTTCATGATATACTCAAGCTTATTTCATAACAGATACGACAGGTATAACAATCCTAAATAAATTAAGACATTATTTTTCTCACCATAGCTACCCTAAAAAGATAGTATGTGATGAAGGCAAAAAATTTAAAAACAAAGTATTTCAAGAATTCTGTAAACTTTTCCGAATAGAATTACAATTTACAACCAATTATAACAGCAGCTCAAACTCGCCGATTGAAAGGGTACATTCCACATTATTGGAATACAAGTACTGAAAAATCAAAAGAAAAATAGTGATGATGCTAAAAATATTATGATAACAGCAATAACTACATATAATCAATCAGTTCATTCCTCGACCGGTTACACTCCCTTTACATTATTATATGGACCTTATGAAAACTTGAATGCACATGAAATAGACTTTGATAAAATGATTTATGAATTATACAATCAAACAAGAAAAGATGAAATATTACCATTTTACGAGCAATTATACAATAAACAATTAGAGAAAAGCTCTCAAAGATTAAAAAGGGCTAATGAAAATGCAGAAGAACCCCTTATCGTGAATGAACCAGTAGCGTATTTCACCAAACAAAGAATACGAAAAACTGACCCGTATTATGACAAAGTCCAAGTTACTTCTATAGATAACAATAAAGATACAGGAATAAGAGAACACTCTAATAGACAAAGAACAATCAAACGCACTAAAAGAAAATTTTCTTTGCAGGATACTCCTGATTGGCCAGATCCTGGGCCTTCAAACCCAAATAGTTTCGAGTAATGGATATTTCAATGAAAACCTAGGTTTAGTAATCATTATCATAAATATTATTTTATTTTAATATTAGCGAATTTAGGAACAAGTTATTACAAAATTTTACAGAATATAGTAACCCTGGAATCAAAAAAGTTTAAACCCAATAATACAAAATCAAATTAGTAGTATGTTAAAAGAGAATTGTAGACTGGATCGAAGACAAATTACAAAAATTCAAATATCGTCACCTTTTCAAAAGAGCCTTAATAAATGTTGTAGGTACAACTATTAAATACATAACAGGTAACCCTGACAATAATGATCTAATAGAAATTAATAAAAATTTAGACACCTTATTAAAAACCAAGACAAAGTTATTAAACAAGTTAGTCAATATACTGCATTTGCTAATCATATAACCAAAAGATATTCAGAAAATACTTCAATATAATATTAACGCCTCAATAACAGCAATGAAAAACTTGAACAACATTTTTTAAACCCAAGTGAATGTACAATATAATAATCTTTTATGCACAAATATTTTAAATATCCTCCAGAAGATAGAGAGAACATTAACTTTACCTTTTTCAGAGATAACAAATATAGAAATAGTTTCTCATAAAGAAATTCTCAAAATAATAAATCACGTAAAACTAATTTATAGTTACCGTACACATTTTTAAAATATTAGAATTTTCAAGGTTCCAAATTACATCTGTACAAGATACGATCACATGTATTTTATACATACCTATCCTAAACCTCAACTTTACCAATATCATAAAATTTATCCTATACCCAATCTACAAAATAAAGTTATGTTACCACTGTACCAGTATAATCTAAAAATATAATAATAAATAAATAAGAACTTTATTTAGAAAAATGCTACACAAACAACTTGAAATATCAACATTAAAAATAAGTTAACACAAAAAGAACAACTATCCCAATATATACTAAGTAGGCATATATTATGCCTGTTAAGTAGGTACAACTCTCTAACACGCCATATAAATAAAGAACTATGGACCGATGAAAATGTCAATCCATAGAAAACAAACACTGTCTTCAAAAACCCCAAGTTAGTGAGTGCATCTTAAACAACGCAAATCACTGTGCATACGCTATAGTGAATAATGACTATAAACTTTTTTCAATTAAAAACGGCAATATTCTAATCTCATGTAAAAACAGTGTTCACATTGCAGAAGAGTGCAATGGAAAGATACTATTTTTCTGTAATTAACAATGTTCTATTATCTACAGACAATGGATGCAAATTAATAATTGAAAAACAAACATTTGTTAATATTGTGAAATTAATAAATAAACCAGATAAAATTGTAAACATAAAACAAAAACATTTAGGCAATATAAGAAATCTTAGAGAAGAAGCAAAATCATTAGAAAACAATATTGAATTAAAACCTATACATGTAAGTCATTTGTCAACGACTGTACCTTATTTATAATTTTTATCATTATTAGTATTACCATATTTGTATTTAGACATAAGATATTAAATTACATCACTGTCAAACGACAGCAATTCCAATTCCATTAGAGGACTTATCAAAGAAACATCCAATGAACGAGGACGTTCTTTCTTCCTTTCTTCAGGAGGAGGAATTATATTATAGTAATAATATATAAATATTGCATCATGTATTATTATTAAGAAATGTATCTAATGTTATTTTTATATTATTAAATATGGTATTAATAACTTTTATTATAAGAAACTACTAAGAAATATATTTATGTTATTTTCAATACTATCAAGACAGATAAATGAAGTTATAAAAACGCTTGATAATAGATAGACGAGTTAGATCTCATATTAACTGTTAGGGACTTCGCATTATAATTGTTTCTTAATGTTTAATAAAATATTATACGATATTTTAAAAATAAACGTTTTAAACAATTAAAACATAATTATATGTATTATTTTTATATGAAATACTGTGTAATAAAATTAACAAATACACATTACAAAAAACAAGAACAATAAAATGAAAAAAAAATCAAAAATCAATTTTTTATTAAATGCTCGAATGTTCTTCCTTCAACTCTAATCGCAGTCAAGTGATAATTTGAAAAGCATTTGTGATTGTTTCCTTCATATTTCCTGGTGATTTTCTTTCCAGTGGTTTAAAAATATTCGTACGTCTCGATGGTAGTGGGCAGGTACACCATCCTGCTGGAACCACATATTTCCATAAACTGCTTCATTAATATTTTGAAGGTTAGCACATCTCTCAAAAAGAATTTAAATACCCCCGCCAGTTAGAGTATCTTCCAAAAAATAAGGACCTATCATGCCAATAATCTAGCCGCATTTAGTGCCCACCAATTTTGTTGGTCAACATGCCTGATCCAATGAGGATTTTCAGTGCTATAATAATGCATCTTGTCTGTGCACTAAACCATTACTTTTGAAGGTAGCCTTCATCACTAAATAATATAGAATTGAGAAAATTTGAAACTTCTGCAATTTTTTGCAAAAACCAGTTACAACAATTAGTTCTTCATTAAAAATCTTGACCATATAGTTGTCGATGAAGTTCTATATGATATCCATGGTATTTATGGGCATTTAACATATTTTTCACGCTAGATTTTTTTTTATATCCGTCATATCTGATATGACGGAAGAAGATTTTCTTGGATTTCAAGTAAAACTGTAAGTTGGTTTTCATCATTTGTCACTGCTTTATTAGCTACTTTCCGTTTTTTTTAAATTTGACACTACCTGTTTCTTCAAATATTTGTAAAAGATCTTGAAACGTCTTAGGTGGCGGCTTTTTTTGAGCATCGGGATATCTTGCTGCATAAATTCTACTTGCCAGTAAGCAAATTTTTTGACATTCTCTACGAATCAAAATCATTAAAACCGTTTCCTGAATATTTAGTCATTTTCAAGACTTTGAATAAATTAAAACACAAATTAGATTTAAACTGAATAGAATCAATTGTTACAAGCAATTTTTCTTTTTTCAACACAATAGTGTCATGGCACTTACGTTTTTTAAATGCGAGTTTAAACATTAATTCCAAACAATCTTTGTTCTTTGATCAGTAACCAATTTAAATTTACAAAAAGACGTAGAAAATGGAAAAATTGATTTGAACATAATCAAATTGAGTACTTCAGAAATTTTACTAAGGACTGGTTTAAATTTAGAAATTTCATTCAGGATTGATTTAAATTTGCCTTGAATGAAAGAGTGACTTGTGTAAGAGTATGCACTATTTTGTCCAAAAAATCCTGTTAATTTTGAATAATTTAGTTCAGTCAATTTGTAGTTGTTATATTAACTCTTGTTTTTATTTGTAAAAATTTTTTAGCATGAAAAATAACGCCAAAGCTAATTAATAATTAATTAATACAACTTGATTTAAAAATTTTTTAGTAACAAACTACAATTCCATGGCCATCTTTATACGTTGACATTTACTAAAAAACGTAAAAATTGAAATTTTTGATCTGAACATAATCAAATTGAGTACTTCAGAAATTTTACTAAGGACTGATTTATGCATTAATTTTGTTCAAAAAAGTATGTTTAATTTAAAATAATTCAATAAATCAATTTGTAATTGTTATATTAACTCTTGTTATTACTTGAATACCTCTATTTTCAGTCTTTTGTATTACAATCACAATTTCACCAATAAACTGAAAATATTTTGAAAATTATTAATTTTAGGTATAAGAGATGCTTGATGAAAAAGAAAGAATATCAAACGAGGCATTGAATGACATGAACAGCATGGGAGGTGCCATTTACAATTTTTTTTAAAAAGTTGTGTTTACAAAGAGTGACACACTCTGTATATTGTTAAAAAAATCTGATATGTGCAACACATGACCTCTACAATGTAATTGATAATTTAAACAAGCACAAGTAAAATTGAAAGAATTTGTTTCATAACTAGTGTACTGTGTTTTTAAAATTAAATTGTTTTATTAAAAAATCGTAATATTTGACAGAAATTATGAAATATGACACAAGACACAGTATCTTAAATTTAAGTAATTATTTAAATAATATGTATAAAGCTTGACGTACTCAACAAAATGATCACAATCGAAATAGTTGATCACAAAAAGTAAATAATCATAATTTTTTTCCAAAAATCATCTCAAATGGTCAAAATGACTCAAAACGTAAAAACGAAACCAAAATTTCAAAAATGTTTCACCAAAGTGACAAAATTTTTTCAAAACGTTTCAAATGGCCAGAAATGCCTTAACACGTCTAATAAGATAAGATAAAGAAACCTCATTCATTATGCGTCTTGAACCCAAGACACGGGACATCAATCAAACACGCTGCCATTGCACTACGAGGAGTTCACGAACAACGAAAAACTTGGCAGATATTCAATTCTAGGATGGTTCATTTAGTTGCGTACGTAAAGACGTGCCGGTTTGCTACGAATAGCCGTTCGTATTTATATACTCTATAATAATCGAAATCTGGAATTCCATTTGAAATTTGTGTTATTTCATTGGTTGATGGTGTTAGGTTGACATGTATGCAATAGTGGCTGTAATAGATATGTTACTACGAAAAGTATGTAGTTTCATTGGACAAAACGACCCTATGTGATTAATGAATTGTATTCTCCTATCAATACAATTATTTAAAAAAAACAACCATGCACATTTATTTACCACAAGTTTGCATTTGAGCATGTACGGGTTAATACATTTGCCATAATGACGTACAGTTTGAAACTCGGTCATCAATATTACATAAAAATAGCTCTAATTTCTAAAGCACATGCAGTATAACCCTAAAGTGCTTTACTGTAGGAATAGAAAAAATACACTGTTACCAACAATACACTAGTCCAGTGTCTCCTGCAATTATATAACATCCTGTATTGCTATCTTTTAAATACACACACTACTGTCTACAACTTGTATCTGAATAAGTTTTTTCTAACTTTGATAATAAGCGTTAATCGACAGAGGCTTATTATAGAAGGGTTTCTAAGTACAGTCAAAGTAATGCTGTTTTACAATAAGCAATTAACTTATAACTTGACGAACCTCAGTATAAGAATAAAAATTACAACAAACCTTGCTCGCCGTTATTAAACACAAAGACAATATTTTGACCGCTACATTTTTATGTTGTTTTACACATTATATAACTCAACATGAGCAAAACACTTTTCCGATGACTTAAGTACAAAAATGGAGACAGCCGTTTAATTTGGTATATGTACACATTTCAAAACCATGACATTAATGTAAATTGTTGCATGTGTTTTCGAAACTATTTGAAAACCGAAAAAATTTTTTACATTCAAAGTGCACCATTACCATATCAACTTTTACAAAAATTTTCATTGCGAGTCTCCAGAGACCAAAAAATGTAACCTTAAAGTTTTTTCAAAATGTTTAGACACAGATAGACTCAAAACATGTTTCTAGTGACAGCTCAACTCCGATATCCAAAGTGCATTACAATACCTTCTCTTTATTATATTCATGTTAAGAGAAAGTATAAATAATTTGATAAACATATTTCATTACTATTAACATCATTCAATTGTTGATGATGATAGCGTAGCTATCGAAACACATTCTGTTTATTAATTTTCTGTGGTACGTGGGTGTATTTTGTTTGTTATTAACATCAAACTATACTAATAGTGTAAAGCGACAACACAAGTATCATATATAATTTTTTACATTCGTTTCAATTTTTTACAAATGTGGCCATAACACTTAACAGTTCAAATTCGGTTTATAACGAACTATTAAATTTATGTGTTTATAAGGAGCAACAAAAACATTTTATCTCACATCGACATAACTTAATTAATACTTACCAAAGCTTAAATGAAGGTGACATTAACCACATTTTGTAGTAAGTAGCACAATACCTTCCTTACCTTACTGTAACTAGCCAATGTTAATTGCTCTTATAAATTTTTCCAACACAGACATTTCGTTAAGTAAATTCAATACAAAAATAGAAATACAAGTCAATAAATTACATTTATAAGTAACAGATTAGAAGAATATGTATATTTTATGAACATGTATATTGCACAAATACAAAAAATAATTAAACAAAATTACATATTAAAATAGTCGTTAGAATATTATTACCTGTTCAAAAGCGATATAATCTTTCCAAAAAGTCTCCATTCCTATCATAGGATTAATAACACCTCTTTGATAAACTTTTCGTACAGCGGATATTTTCTGATTTTCAGCATACGACCCGACAGCTTCAACGCCTTTTAAAAAATTAACATAATCATTCCAAATAGTATACGAATGTATATCCATCCCAATTTTTTCTAATGCAAAATCATAGGCCTGTGCCATTTTTTCTCTACAATTTCGTATTGTACCGCAAACACCATGAATACAAAACTGTCATTTACAAAATTACTTACTTATATGTTGGTAATGACGATTTCGTCTCCTTCACGTACGATAGATATAATTTCCATAACTCAATATTTAATATCTTCATTAAACAACGTTGAAATAGCTGTTAAAAAATTTTACTGTAAAAGTGAATGCGTTCGGCAAGCAAAGTCAAATATTTCGTTTAAGGCAAAAAAACACAGCTTTACTACAAATTCTTTATTTTGTTAAAATCGATGCTGATGTAATATCCAACCTGTTGTCAAACGCACTTCTTAATTTTAAACCCTGACTGGGATTAATTCAAGAAGCAGTCTTAAAAATTGCTCATGTATGAAATTTAAAAAAGCGCAATTAAAAAAATTGCCTCTCAAATTCTGAACGCATTAAACGAGAGCTTGAAATAAAAGGAAAAGTTTAAAAGCTGTAATTTATTTGAAACCAGAAATTTACCAATCATAAAAATATGTAATAGTAAATTTCTTATAAAGACATACACAACTATTATACATCCTACCTTTTCGACTTTTTCAAAATTTCGTGATTTCATCTGCAAAAACATAATTACTTAAAGGAAATAGTGTGAGTTAACGATACAAACCTCATGTTCAATGTATATTCTCCAATAGCGAGAAGCACTCGGAAAAATTTGTATGATGTGTTCGTACAGTGCTCGTACTTCCGATATGTGTTTAATTTGCGCTTCACGTAACAAAATCGACCATGATTCTAGATCGTAGGGGTTCCGTTCTACGTGTTTTTGTGTTCTGTATAGCTTATCATTTCCCCAATCCTATAAACAACAAATATATGACGTTTAGTATCTACTACAAGCCTGAAAAAAGACTTACAATATGCAATCGCTCATCAGTCATAGTTAAAACTTGATCAAATATGAAACTATTGCGAGTATTTTCACGAAGATATAGATTAATTGCTTATTATTGTATTATTTTATTACAATTCAATATACACCATAAACACGAGATGTTTACATGCAATTTCACCAACGTTACAACGTAAACTATAATGAAAAGCAAAAGTCCCTAAAATTTTGTTCGAATTTTTTATTTTATGAGTAGTTCAGCGGCGTAACTGAAAAAAACAGAATTTTCCGATTTGAATACGAAAACAACTTTTCACAATTATCAAAAGTGATTGTATTTGTTAAAAAATCCGAAAAAATAATCTAACGAAAACATGTATTGTATTCAATGAATCAACCACATTATTCCGAACTTCCACAAGGTTATCTTAATATTCCTCTCTCCTCGGGCACCCCTCACTGTGAGAAAACTATTAATTCAATAAAATAAACATTTTAATTTTAACCTTTCTCACATTTTTAAATCTTTTTTGCTTGGCAACTCATATTATGATACGTTGGTATAAAACAATAATTTAATGTGATGCAGTGGTGGCTCGTGGCTGCAACACCTTACTACTATGTCATATAAATGCACAATATACTAAATGTATGATATATTGAAAATAACGTTTCAACAAAATGCAATGATTCTTTTATTTATGTATGCTTTAATGACTATTTTTTTACAAATTAAAAAGTAGTATAAGTTGTTTATTTTCCTTTTATCATTTCACTGAAGTAGGTAATATTTCATTATACAAAGTGTTAAATTCACAGAGGCGTAATTACAAAGAGGCTAAATCAGTCATAGTCAGAGGAAGCAAAACCTTAAGGAGTGGGCCAATTAAAAAACTGCAAAATTAATCAATTTTGACAAGTTTTAACAAGCGAGAGACGTAAATAGGACGAAAGGAAAATGTACACACATAGAAAACAATTTAATTTCCTATATCCTACACCTAATTCACTAAGTATATGATTTTTCCCAAAAGCTGAATTGTTCCATTTGTAAATAGCGGACCGCGAAAATTTTATTGTTGTAATAAACGTTTGTCAAATCGCCATTGTTACCACGATAGAAATGATAATTAGTGCTTTTTTAATATCTTGATAATACGTCGTAATTTGCTAATGTTTTCAAAATATTTCATTTATATATTTTATCTAAGGAATGTGGGATTGTTTGTAACTGATTTTTGCCTAGGGTTGCAAAACACATGTTGGGGGATGAGTAGCAGGTGCACGCTTAAAAATGATTTACTTAAGGAGCGTAACGAATCATTGGAATTTCTTATGAGCCGATTCTTCATGGAAAAAACCACTTGCTTAATAAGTAATTGTGTCGGTACTGATCGCGATCAAAAGATATCTTTGTTTGTTACCTGGAAACTCGAGAGAGAAATGTAGGGTTGTTACGGACGAACGCATATTTTTAAAATTAAGATGTCGTGCAATAATTAATATGAAACTGTTCCAACAGAAATTAATGTTTCTTGTTTTTATATTACTTTTGATTGCGGGAGTGAAGTGATTGGCTTTGAAATCGAGGGAAGGTTAGTTACAATTACAGTTTGTCTTTAAAATAATTCTTGCGTGCGCATTTTTCTTTTGAATTCGCCAACACTAAGTTGTTTTTTCTTTCGGGGGTTAGTTGTAATGTGTTTTTCAAAAGTTAATGTATAAATAACAATCGCCCTTTTTAAAGTTAAACAGCGTATGTTAACGATTTGTGTCTGTGATCAATTAAAGGAATATTTATTCTAGTGTAAGTATATATTTTGAATAAATGAAAGCCCGCAGCCAATCATTATAAAACTATAATTTTACTAGCCTATGTTATGTTTGTTGTTTATATTTACATTTGTGTAGAGGAGGCTGGTGAACGCGTGCGGGATGCCGCTTTGGTTACTAATTGTAAAAGTCAATTGCCGAGTAGGTACACAATCCCGGGCCATACCATTAAACACCTCCGATTTAATTTTTATTGTTTTTATTGTTGTATAGATGAATGTGTAACCTGAGAAAGAAGCACTGTATTTTTCTAACGCTCTCAAATTTATATATCGGTCACGATGTAGTGATCTATTTATAACTTACCATTGTACGCTTTGTTTTAATGCGTTTTTTTTGAGTTGTTAGGTAGAATTATTTACTTGCGAGCTGATTTTTCTTTGTATGTGATTTATTGCAATTTAACTTATGTATTTTGTGCTTTGGTGGTCACTAAACAATGGGGTACGTGTAAATTCCTTGTCTATTTTCTTTTGTCCTTGGCTTTACCTTATTATCACCTGTGCTATTTTACTGTTTTTGTATTTTATGTGTACCGTAATTTGCCTTATTGTTTCATGTGCTTATTTACTTAAAGACCGGCATGATTGGTTTTAAAGGGCCACATGTTTGGTATTAGGATTTTTATTATGACTTTTATTTTGATTATTTATGACCCAACTGTGCGTGTGACTACATGTTTTTTTATTATTGTGTTTTTGTGTAACTAAACTGATTTTTATTCATTTTATCTTAATGTTATAATTTTGTGCGCACTTTAACCTGATTTAATGGTGTTCTGTTATATATTTAACCCTTTCTTTGGTTTTTTTGTGTTATTTGATTCCATAATGTACTCGTGCAACTTGTTTATGAATAAAGCGGGTTTTATTGGTCGTTCTTTTCCACAATAGTACATTAAAAGGCTGAACTACCGCTGCGCCAAGCTCGTTGATTCTAATTTGAGTAGAAAAATCTGAAACACTGAAACTGTGGCTGGAAAAAACACCGAACGCGTTTCGATAGCTACACTATCATCATCAGCGGTGATAGAATAGCTCTCGAAACGCCTTCGGTGTTTTTTAATGTTGTGTGGTACGTAGGTATATTTTGAATAGTTTCATTTTTTTACCTGAAATAATCAACCCCTAAGATGTTTTTTCTTATAGCTTTTTTCGACAAAACTTTTTACATTTAAAAATTATACCTAAAAAGTCCCATTCATTTACTAAGTTTTTGATCGCTTCAAATTTTTTTTAGAAAAGTTAGAGATTAATGAGAAAACAAGGTAAATTTGTTGCAAAGACGAACTGTTTAACGCAAAGGTTGTTTAAGAGGTGATTAAGTAACGTTGTTCATCGTGGCCTATCATCAAATTTATTGTTTTGAAATTATTTAACATTCGATTTATTACTTGGTTAGGTTAGTTTAAGTTGAGTTAGTTAATTTCAAGTTAACTTGAAGAGACAAATGGCTGGGATAAGTTGGGAAACACTAGGATTAAATAATATTTTATTATAACATTTTATTAAACAACAGTTAACCAAATCGTTAATCTATGATTATACTGGGCTAAGAAGTTTGTAACTAAGAACACAAGTGAACATGAATAAAATTGATGAATAATTTAATTTTATAGTAATTTAACAAAAAACAATAATCTGTTAAATATCGACAATACTATCTACAAAAAAATGTTGAAAATGATTTCCTTAATCTCTAATACAAGCATCTACTCTATTTCTCATAGAGGTGCGTATGTTTTAAAATATTTCTGGTGTATTTCTTATCGTTTCACAACCTGCTATAATACGAGTTCGCAAATCATCGATATTTCCAACTGGGCTTGAATAGACCAAGGATTTCAGATATCCACACATGCAAAAATTCCAAGGATTGAGGTCAGGGGAGCGGGCTGGCCAGTTTACAGGTCCTCTTCGATCAATCCATCGATTGGCATACACCTAATCCAATTGACTTCTTGCACGTATACTAAAATGGGCTGGTGCTCCGTCGTGCATAAACCATAACTTACCTAAATTAAATGGGAATGTCTTCAAAAGAATAGGTCATTCTTCGAGAAAGTGACAATATGAGTCACCATCTAATCGCAATTAAAGAAAATAGGGACCTATTAAATGGTTGTCAATAATTCCCAGCCACGCATGAAAATTGATACTGATGATTTTCTTCAAAAAATCCATGAGGATTTACCTCGGCCCAGGTGTGATTATTATGAAAATTTCTCTTGAAAAATTCGCCTCGTCAGTAAATAAAATACTTCTTAAGAATTGTGGCGCTAGCCCAATCATGTTAATAAGCCATTGACCAAAAACCACACGTGGTAAAATATCTCGAATTAGTAATACCTGCATCCGTTGAAGATGATAGGGATATAACTGTTGTTCTTTTAAAATTCTAAAAACTACCGATTGACTTACGTTTAGGGCACGACTTATTTTCCTGGTACTAGTTTCTGGGGAATCTTCGATCAAATTAAGTACGTCTTCGTCCAGAGCTTCAGTTCTGACTTCTCGGATACGGCCAGAGTCATGACTTCTCATTTCAAATTTACCAAATTCCGGCAAGCATTCGTGAATATTTGTGAACGTAGCATGATGGGGTAATCACGTTCTGGGTACTGTTCAGCATAAATTATTTGCGCCTTCAGTGCATTACCGTTAACACACCCATATGTAAAACGCATATATACCATTTCAAAATTCGAATAGTTAACCATACTTTCGGTTTACCAACTAATTTCTTCACAAAATCATAAAACTTACGAAAAAGTAAGAAAAGGTAACAGTAAATGACATTTCAGAATACCTCTTCCAATTTTTTCTATGCATTCCATTATAAACAACCGGCAACTAAATCTTACGGCAAAATACCCTTGCGTTAAACAGCTCTGCTTTTTGAAAATGCAATAAATTTACTTTGTTTTCTCGTTAACCTTTATCTTTTCAAAAAAGCTTGACCACGGTCATCGAAAGTATCAACTTTCTGATTCACTACTGCAACATTCGCGGTATCAGGTTTAATCTTAATGCTATTCACCAACATCTTGAACAATTACATCCTGATATTTTGTTTCTATCTGAAACACAAGTCTCCTCTGGAAGCTCCGAGTCAGACGACTTGCAATTTCCTCAATACCACCTTCACTCTAACTTTCGATATAAAGGAGGCGTATGTGCCTACATCAAAGACAGAATTGTTTGCAAGAGGGTTTCTTCCTCAGAAAATAAAAATTTTGACGTGATTTGGTTTAAATATTCTGGTCCTAATTTTGTGAAATTCTACTGTTGTTGCATTTATAAGTCTCCTAATGACAGCAACTTTCAAGACTTCTTCGATTACCTTAGTACGAAAGTTGACTATCTCCTGTCTCAGTTTCCATCTTGCGATATCTCATTTGATCTCACACAAATGATTTCTGAACCCACAAGAATCCCTGATAACCCTAACATAACTCCACATCTAGCTCTCTTCCTTACATCAAACCCTCTTGTTTATAAAACTTCCGTTCTTTAACCTTTAGATCTTTCCGGCCATTGTCTAATAGAAATCATTTCTACAGTACCTAATTCCACTGTTGTTCGCAAAACCGATAGAACCTTGTGGTGTTTTAAGTCAGCTCGATGGAGTAATTTACGGGATTTCCTTGCAACCTTTCCATGGTGTGAATATTGTTTTAAGTCGTCCTCTTCTTCGGACATCGCTCTTTCAGTATCTGAAGTCATCCTCATGGGAATGGAGTTATACATTTCCAAAAAACGGTACCGTACAGGTCATTCACGTTCCCAACCCTGGTTCAATAAGGCTTGTGCTGATGCAATATTTTTAACAAATAAATATTACATTAAATGGAAATCTAATAAATCGGTCAACAGTCATGTAGAATACGTTGGTGCTAGAAATATCTGCAAAAGTGTCATCACTAAAACTAAAAAGTTGTTCGAACAACGAAAATGCAATGAACTAGCTACATCTCCTTTAGGCAGTCGTAAATTTTGGTCTTTAGCTAAAGCCATTAGTAAGAACTTTGGAACATCTTCATTCCCCCCTCCCCTGACATCTATTGACGGATCGGTAGTTGCTGATTCTGTAGACAAACCCAATGTTTTTGTCGATTTGTTTGCATCAAACTCGTGTCTCAATGATTCTGCAAAAGATGTGCCCCTAGTCAACTCTTCTTCATACGCTTTGAAATCAATTCATTTTCGGTACAAGCTCTTGGAATCGATCATCAATAGGCTTGATCTCAATAAGTCGACTGGCCAGACGGTATCCCAGCTATTGTCTTAAAGAAATGTTCCCCGAACTAGTACCAGTCCTATCTAAGCTCTATACGATCTCTATGTCTTCTGGGGAATTCCTTCATCATGGAAGTTAGCAAATGTTCAACCTATTCCCAAAAAGGCGATAAGACCGATCCCTCAAACTACCGACCAATTGCTACACTTCCATTTTGTCTAAAATCATGTAAAAAGCCATCAATCAGCAACTGCTCACGTTCCTTGAAACTAACAAACTCCTTAGTGACCACCAATATGGGTTTAGGCAAAGTCGTTCAACAGGTGATTTTCTTTCATATGTGACCCAGATTTGGAACAACACAGTAGAGCAGTCCAGTGGAACAGTTGTGGTCGCTTTAGATATCCTAAAGGCATTTGACCAAGTTTGGCATAAGTCTTTACTTGCCAAACTCACCTCGTTTAGGTTAAATGATACGCTCATCAACTGGGTTTCTAGTTTCCTTGATAAAAGACGAATACGTGTCGTAGTTGACTTCTTTTTCAGAAGAAGTTCGCATTAACGCGGGCGTACCACAGGGATCCGTTATAGCGCCTACACTTTTCTGCTGTATCTTCAAATCTCTCATGGGTTGACCATCTTCTGTCAGCTACCAAAACAGCTGCTCGTAAAATAGGCTTTTGTACGGATCTAAGCAGTACTTTACCTCTTGACAACTCCTTCTGCTGTATAAGACCCAAATTCGGCCTCATCTGGAATATAATTCTCACCTCCGGGTTAGTGCTCCCCAATACGCTTTGGATATCGTTGATCGTATTCAAAAGAGAGCGATTAGGCTTATAAATGACCCGTCCTTAACTTCTCATATACAGTCTCTTGAGCATAGAAGGATGGTTTCAGTTCTTTCTTTCTATTATCGTTATTATAACGGCTATTGTGCTACTGAATTATATTCTTTGATACCTTCTCGGCTATCCTTGCGAGAAACACCGGTTCGCTCATTCACATCATCAGTATGCAGTACACATCTCTACCATTTAAGGTAGCTGATATAGGCATCTATTGGCAATTCATTATCCTCTATCCATCCTCCTAAGTGTTCCTGAGTGCTTTAGCACGATATGCCAAATTTAGCCTGTTCAGGTCCACAATCATAAAAATACCGGCAATACCGTGCCGTGCCGAAAGAGATTGGAGGGTTATTGGTATACTCCGGTCAATCAATAAGTCAATAAAATTTTGGCTTCCATCCTGTGAGTTAGGGTAGAAAGGTTAGTCCAGAAACTGTGACTATTCAAGGTAATAACTTTTGTAGCATGTGAATTTAATAAATTTGTAAAACTGTGTTTGATTACGCGGATGAATCCCCTGGGCTATGTGGTGGATAGATTGACCTCTATGTAAATCCGGAACAGTTAAAAACCATGTTGGAAATCATGTCTCGAAAGTCTGTATAAAACAGGTGCGGCAATTCGTAGGAGTTTATTCGTGTACCTTCATATCGTGAAACACTTCTGTACAGCACCTATTACCTCGCTATTGAAAAAGGGCATAAAATTCGTGTAGACCGAGAACAGCCTTCAGAAGGATAACGGAAGCATTGATATCAACGTCAGTCCTGAGCTGCTCCGATTAGGACAAGTCAACCCTAATACAGGTGTATACGTCAGGCTACGGTATATGTGCCGTATTAACTCAACGGGAGGATGATAGCGATAAAGTTTATTATCGACATGGAAGGAACGTACTTATAGCATTACGGTAAGGAACAGTTTTGAGCGATAAAAAAAATTTGCCGTATAGTAAAGGGGTTTCCTTCACCACTACTCCTGACCGTGGTTGAAGAACCTAAAAGATTGGCAAAATGGGCAGTCCGCTTGCAACATTGTAACATTAACTTGGTACGTAGAGAAGGAAAGGACCGCATTTTCCCAGCGCCCTGTACCTAAGCAGATGCTGTAGAATTAAAATGTAGGGGTAATTTTTCCTGTACACAAGAGGGTGGGAGATTATTTCGTTAATTTCATTTTCAAACGTAATATTGTGACCAGGGAGGATATTGAAATTCAAGTTTAAAGACAAAGTAGAGGTTATGATCAAATTTAAAAGTGAATGTAATGATCACAGTGGAGTTTCAGAAAGCAGTAGGCGTTGTGATCAGTGGAGGTTCTTATATAGACCCGTTTCATTTATTCGCGAATTCATACACAGACTAAGTTGCTGCATGAAGTATAATAAAAGTCATTTTATATCGCAACTAACAACTACGAACTAAGAAATTTTTGGTGTTTATATAAAAACTAATAATGTACAGGTGGCAAAATTTTAATAAAATTTCAAATGCGCAGTTTCCATTAGCGACGTAAATAAAAAAGGAAGGAAACACTCTAGAATAAAAAACGTGGTCGGTAGTTACGTAAATGCATACATAATACACTTAATTAGCTTAATTATTTACAGAAATTATCTTACAATACTTAAGGTTTGTTTCATTGAATGTGTTTACATGATTAGTTTGCAAACCTTTCTGACGACATTCTGTGTTTATTTCCTGGGGTCCATTTTTAATTCCCATTTTACAATCTCACAAATTTGGTAATGGTTTAAAATGGGAACAGACAAATGCAAAAAGATGACATAATAAGAACAAGTTTGTGTTGTTTGAATTATTTTTGTCAAAGGTAACGCTTTTGGGATCCTCAAAAGACGATGTTTGTCAGATGTCACTTTCGGGATTGAGAGAAAGGTTGCACTGCAGCACTTACAAAATGGAAATGTCCTGTTTTTAAACTTAGGACAGAGAAGGCATAAATTTGTTTTCACCTTGGAACATTACCAAATTTGCATGTTGCATGCATCTACAAGCCAAACTTTGGCTTTTGTCGAACCAAAGTCTTTTGACTTTTGACATTTGACTACATTATCATCTTTTTAAACCAAATTTTCATCTTTTTCTATTTGGCTTCCCACCATCTGGTTTCAGACATCTTGTTTCCGCCAGCTTGTTTCATCTATTTTGTTTTCGTGCGTCTTTTTGGCGTTGGCAACATCTTATTTCTATCATCTTGTTTTATAAGTGCCTTTTTGGATTTGTTAACATCCTGTTTTTACCAGCTTGTTTCTGTGCTCCTTTTTTCGTTTTTTTTTAGTTTGGCTCTGTTGTTTCCTCGAACTTGGTGCCTTTTCGGTTTGCCCCGTTTGTTTTTAAACCAGTTTGTGCCCGTCATCTTGTTTCAGCCATTTTGTTTATGTCTGTTTTTATAGCGCAAGAGTCTTTTGCCTGAATTCCAGGATCCTGAATCCTGTTTTTGCATTGAAGGTTTCTTTTGATAAAATCCAGAAGCTGGTTTCAACATTTTGAAATAAGGCCTTTCTTGCAGTTTCTTACCGTGACGTATAAGGACACACATCTCACTGACTGTCTCTAAAGAGGTCAATTCACTATTTCTCTGTTTTCAAGGTTAGAAATAAGTGTAGCAACGTATTGTAGGTTAGCATACGGCTTGTAATGCTATCTTATGGGATAATTTAGAACAAATTACATTGGTGCACGAATTAATACAGCGCCATCTAACCGTTTAACTTTTGTCTATGACTCACCGGTTTATTACTCACTGAAGAAAACCAGAGGTTATTTCCTTTCACTTACGACTCATCACCTCTATTGAATTACGCAAGTTTCACCTTTAATGACCGATTGCAATGCGTTACATAACCACCTTTACTTATGACACATCATCATACTCTGTGATTTCTATTAGAAAACTACAAATTCTTTGTTAGACAAAGACAATATGAGTATAACTTAATAGCTAGCCATCTTACAACTTAGCTTAAAGGTAGCAAAAACAGCCCAGAAACTAAATAGAAAACTCCCTTTCGCTCTCGCTTAATGGGTCAAATGTCAATTCACTTCCTATTTGGCATTAGATGCAAAAGGAACACCCATTTGTAAAAAAATTAAAAAGGTATTGCTGCAATCTTGTGGTCTTATTGAACGTTATCATACTGTTTGCAACGCCATCTTGTGGTACAATTCACACTTTTAGTGTAATTTGAAGCTAGCATTCAGTTTGAAAAACCACCTAGCGTTGTAATTTAAGCTAGATGCTCAATGTCACCGTATAATTAAGAGTTAGCGTTAAGTATGAGTCATCCTAGGATATAACGCTTATTGTTTTTAGAAATAAATAAATACAAATATGTTTCACAAATTACAATTTCTAAAATATTATTATCGTCTCGCAATAAAAATTTTACAAAATACAATTTTCTACCAACATATCTTACAATATAGAGGAAACCGGGGTTGGTTGTCATAAGGAGTAGGTTGGCATATGCGTTTAAATTATGCGCCGTTTTAACTAGACCATTGTGCCTCGACCTATGTGGGTAAAAACCGTTGGCGCTTATATTCCTACACGTTCAGTCGAAGTTGTGAGGTTCAATAGCGAACTTGGTGTCGATTTGTGATTTTAGAGTGTGCAATAATTCTTTTAAAATATTTTCTATCATGCAGTATGCAAGTATACAAATTGTTCTACATTGTAACGTTAGCAAACTTACAATTTATTAATTCTTGTGCACATGGTAGCCATTTTAGTTAAACAATCGCCACTGGGGTTGGTTGGCAGTTTGTGAATGGGGCAGGTTGTCATAGAATGCCAACCTGCCCCGTGTATTTGTATGAAATTGATAGACACTTATTAGGTACTTTACTCACGTATATATATATATATATATATATATATATATATATATATATATATATATATACAGTTAATTACCTATAATAGCCGGTTTTAAGGTATCTGAAATAAGTCCATTTAACCCAGATATATTTCCTCCTGAGGAGTTTATGACTGCTTATGCTACAGCTCGACCAATGCAAGCTGCTGTATCCACTGATCAGTCTCGACTGGAACCAAATCAAGTTACTGTACAAACTAATTAGCCTATAGGTACCTGACTTGACTCTATTTGTGGAACGGAGAGTTCAGCCCTCACTGGAGCCAGTTAATGTTACTCCACGAAGTAATCAACATATTCGTGATGCAGCTCAGGCTAAATCATATTATATTCCTCTTACAGTTCCTAGTACGATATTCTATGCTGCTGAACCAAGAACTACGCTTACACCATCTGCTATTAATACATTGACTACATTATCTGCTCATAGTTCTTCTTCTGTCGTTCCAACAGCTTCAACTTCTAACATCAATTTCAATTCCCATTTACCAGAGGAGTTAAGACCGCTGCTTAAAGCTAGCGATAGAAAAACACAAAGTAAACGAGGAAGAAAAAGACGTTCCACTACTATTCTCATAGACACACCAGTCAAAATAGCTTTAGAAGAGGAGGAGAAAGCAACGGTTGATGCCAGAAAACAAAAAATAATTACAACAAAATCTGCTTCCGCATGTAAAAAGGCTGTTGATTGTGCTAAATAGGATTTATTTAAGAGAAAAAAAACAATAAACAGTCCTTTTCTAAATTATCTTCAGCTGAAGCTGGTTTGCATCAAGCCATATTCAAATAGTCGCCCTGGAGAAAACTGGATCATATGTATTAAGTGCCAGTTCTGGGCACATGACGAATGTACCGATGGTGATCTGTCATATAGATGCCATAACTGTGATTCTGAATGCCATTCAAACCAAAATGTTCCTAATCCTGTAGTTTTAATTAAATTTCTTAGTTTTTTTATTTTTATGTCTTCTTATTCAAATTTTATTACTTCCAATGTTCCTAATCAATCCACTTATACATATTTTTAGTTCGTGTTATTTTTATTATCTATAAGTATTGTGTATCTCTTCAAACATACGTATTACAGCCAGATGCCAACCTACCCCAACCGGTATGGCAACCTGTCTCGATAACGTGGTAGATTGTCGTATGTTGCAAGCTTACGCTCAATATTTTATATGTCTTTGGAATTAATCTAGAGATCTGATATTTAGAGGAAATATCAATTAAGATTCACGCTATCTTATAGCAACATACTGATTTCATTACAAGTAATTATAAACTCAAAACCTCAAAACTATGACAACCAACCCCGGTCTCCCCTACAATTATTTTCTTTCATTTTCCTACAGCAGAGGTCTGCCGATATGCAATATTTCGTTTCCTTTCGACAAAAATTTGTCAACAAAACACACAACCACCTAACCGCACACAAACACACACACCCCGCAAGCACGCACGCCGCACACTCGGACGGATGCACGCCCGCACATACACGCGTAGACTAACGGCAAGTGCGATCTAGCGGTGAGTCAGGATTTTATTTGATATAACACACCGGTAGATCACGCACTGCAGAAAAGGCCTTGTTCAAATGGTCTAGCATATTGGTCCATCATCCAGGTCAGCATCCAGCATACTCAGATTAGTGTGCATGTGCAATATCATAATCTGATATGAGAAATGTTTTCTGTAAAGTACCCGCAAACATCTAGTTTTTTAATCCGCTTAATGCGCAATCAGAAATCGGTATGATAAAATGAATATTTCCTTCAAATAATGACTATTAAAGTAGAACGATTTTGAACCAACCGTGCAATTTACGGGTCATGATTGTTTTGCAAAAGGGAGCAAAAATAGACGCTGTCATAATGACGTGTATTTGTTTATTAGTCGCATTAAGTAAGCTATCAAGGTTGCTTGAAGGTAACCAAACGATTAGAAACCGACTGATGCAGTATAAATTACGCTGCTATTTAAATAGCATATAAATGATATTTTCCTTATTAATGTAGCAAAAACTAAAGTAAATTAAAGTGTAAATATTATCAAGTTGGTGATAAAAAAAAGATTGCCCAATAATTTAAAATCGCGTTTTATGTGCATATTGAAAGTGCTCCAAGTTGGTGTTTCGATAGCGATGAATGTAAAATAAGACAACCGATCCAATGTAACCGATTGATATAGAAAGTACAATAACGAAAAAACATTGGTAATTAAAAGCATAGGCGTTCGTAGCTCGCTTACATTTTGTCGCGCACGCCGTTTGTAGTTAAAATTGAACAAGTAAGTAAAAATTGGATCATGTAAATATATTAAGCAATTATTTACAAAGATCATTAAATTGTGGGAAAAAAAATTAAAATCGTATTCATCTATAACAAAGGTATGAAGATAGATTGGGAGAACAAAGGAAAACGGTTCCAGCTTGGCGACAGAGAACGTCATCATTATTAAGTTGGCGAAAAATGGGGCGAAAAAGAAAAATTTAAGGAGAAAAGTTAGCAACAATCTTAGGAACGACTACAATAATTTATAAAAAATAAGGTCACTAAAGCCAAGAGAGTTTGATGGAAACATAAGGACCATACATCCAATGAATTTTATGAGGACCGTTGAAGCATATTTGGAGAATTTCGGCATCAGACATCAAAGGCAGATTGATAATAGGATAAAATTAAAAGGCAATGCAAGGTCATGGGCTGAATTACATCGTGAAGATGGTCCAACGTAGAAGAAATCAAAGAAGGTTTTTTGGAACAATTTTGGTCTGAAGATGTTCAAAGCGAAGTACGATCAAGGTTGTACACACTAAGACAATATAATCAACGCCATAAAAAGTATGTAGATTACGTATGGTTTTGGGTGAACAAAACCTACATCCACCAATAGAAGAAAAGCAAATGGTGAAGGCGTTAACCAGACATTTTCCGAGTCAAATGGAAAACACATTAATTGACTCAGGCGCAAGAACAATCGATCAGTTAATAAATGCATTAGGAAGAATACAAGCGGCAAACGCCAATAATAGGGCAGTGTGGAATCCACCCCAAAGGGAAAGGGATGGCAATGAAAACAACAATCAGCAAAGAAGGAATGTTAATACAACATATCACAGGAGAGGTAGAGGTATTGTTGGACCACATAGAAGACTGGGTCGAAGAATGTATGAATACCGGAGAGATCAAGAACACTGCCATAGGTACGATAGAATCAACGATGAAGATGAATGGGATCCAAGAGCCTCCTCGCAACCGTTGGAAAACTAAATCCGTCGAGGCGAGAACAGAGAAGCAACAGAGGAGCAACAAAATTTAATTAGTTTTATTAGACAATTTTACAAAAACCCACATAACGCTTGTCCAATAGTAGTAGGAAGGCTAGAGCGGATAGACACAGGAAGTCCAGAAAGCAATACCAATGAAACAAATAAATAAAGGCCATGAACAATATGAGGAAAAGGAAGAACAAGAAGTAGCCGAAGGATTAAAATCGAATTGAAGAAACATTTTCTGAAAATCAAGCCAAGCTCAGAGCAAACGACCGGGATGTCGGCGAACACTGAAGTGTACCATATTGAAAAGAAAACTATCGAAGAAAAGGAAATGATCGACGAATTAATTAAAGAATTTAAAGAAATATTTTCTGAAAACCAGCAATTTTGTTTGTGAACTGAAAATCAAAAATGAGGTACCGTTTTTCCAACGAAACTACCCGATACCGTTTACGCAGAGGGAAACAGTAGATAAAGAAATTGAGAGAATATTAACGGATAAAATAGTTAAAAGGTCGCAATCACCGTATGTAAATCCCATCGTAATAGAACCGTTTGAGTGGAAGAGGAGAAAAAAAAGAATTTTTTTTTTTTGTTTTGTGTGAGAAAGTTAACGAATCTTATTGTATATCGCTGGACAAGTTTTTTTATAGAGGGTACTGTAAGGGATGCATTAGAAATTCGCGCTGTTATATGACATTAAATGATTGTTGGTTATTTGTGTGTAAATATAATTAATATTAAGATAAAAAGCTTGAGTTTGTTTCGACGAGTATTTACTTATTAAATTAGTAAGCTTTTAAATAAACGCGGCAGTTTGCGGGTCATGACTGTTTTGTAAAAGGGAGCGAATAGAGACGCTGTCATAATGACGTGTATTTGTTAATTAGTCGCATTAACCATGTGATCAGAGTTGGTTAAAAGCAACTAAACCGTTAGAAAACGACTGCTGCAGCGTAAATTACGCTGCTATTTAAATTGTGAATTTATAGCGAAAATTCAGTTGTTATAGTGATAAAGAAATATAAATTATATTTTCCCTAGTAATGTAAGGAAAAACTAAAGTAAATTAAAGTGTAAATATTATCAAGTTGGCGGTAAAAAAAATATTGCGCAATAATTTAAAATCGCGTTTTATATGCGTATTGAAAGTACTTCTAGTTGGTGTTTCGATAGCGATTGATAAATGTAAAATAAGACAATCGATCCAGTGTAACAGATCGATATAGAAAGTACAATAACCAAAGAACATTGATAATTAAAAGCATAGCCGTTCGTAGCTCACTTGCATTTTGTTGCGCACGCCGTTTGTAGTTAAAACTGAAGAATTAAGTAAAAATTGGATCGTGTAAATATATCAAACAATTATTTACAAAGATCATTAAATTGTGGGAAAGAAAATTAGAATCGTATTCATCTATAATAAAGGTATAAAAAGAGATTGCGAGGACAA